>BSBK01010882.1:60000-86092 GCA_027943335.1 Chamaecyparis obtusa
AAAATGTTAAAACCTATTTATTTTGGTTTTTGTGATGACGACCTCAAAACACTCTTCTTTATGATTCTAATGTGTCTTTATTACATTGTATTGTAGTGTTGATCTCCAATTCATGTTTTCTATTAGTTTCAAATACTTAGTGATTATCAAGGCAATGTTGGTCGATCATCACTATGACCGAGACATCTTACTAAGTCTAAGAAAGGTATTTGACTTGTGTAAAATCATGTATGTAGCAAGTAGTAGATACTATCGAGAAAGTAAGTGGTCATCGAGAACCCCTATAGTTAGTGAGTAGTATGAATGCTGACATGGATAGAAAAATTTAGTGTCGGGTGACAATATATGAAGAATAGTTTTGACCAAGCACTAGAGAGTTCATGTGTATGGAATGGCACAAACAGTTAGGTAAACTATTTTAGCTGATTTCTATGCATAATTGAATGACCATTGAGATAATTAAGGATTTGATTGTGTGTTATGATTTTCATGATTAATCACTATGAAAGTAATGCATAAGAGGAAAAAGTGATGAATCTAGATCATTGATCTTGATCTAGAAGCTTGATTAGTTGTGTATTTAAGGTGACATCAAAACCCTAATATAAAGTATCACATGATCTCACATACATGTAGAAGAAGTAATATTTTAGATGATAGAAGCATAGATTAGGTAGAGTGACCAAGCATAGAAATGAAGGACAGAACAAAGTTTTATCATATTTTGAGATGAGATAAGAATTTGAAACAGGAGATATGTTATCAACATTTGAAGTGCATACCAAAAACTCAGATGTTGATACATTCTAGCAAGTGACTCAGGGTAAATCTCATAACAGAGTGGTCTTAACAAACCTTGGTAAATATCCTAGAAAAGTGCTTACTTATTTATAAGTTTAAATCCTTTAATCAAGGTAGATTGTATAAGTATCTAGGCTCTTAGGAGGGTTGACCCCTCATAAGTTAGATCACCAAAAATGATCAAATTTTTTAATCTCTAATAGGAACACTTTATTTCTAAAGTAGTGAAGATTTTTGGGTGTCATCCCTACCCCAATTTTACCTTTGAAGGGTTTCTAGTTTACCAAATATTTTGTGATATGTGTTTTATTTTCATGGATGTGATTAGTAGTTAGATCTGTTACAACATTGAAGTTTATTTTTATATCATCTATGATATACATGTTGAATTTGTTTGAAGTCAGTAAAAGTTTCATAGATCCTGATTCACCCCCTCTCAGTATTTTACTTTCCCAATAAGACTTCTAACAATTGGTATCAGATCTTTGTTCTCCTAGAGGAATTCTAACCACTTGAGACTTAAGATATTGGAAAAGGAGTCTTATAAGTTGGGAAAGATCATAGAGAATCAAAGGATTGACATCTATCTTACATTGCACAAGCTTGAGACAACAAGAGAGGAATTGAAGACATCCTTAAATAGAAGGAAAGAATTGGCAATCCAACTAAATGACACTTGTTAGAGTTTTAGGTGACTCTACAACACCCCCAGGATCGAATGCAAGACCAAGATAACTTCCACAAGAGATTGGGAAGACAATTACATTAAGATGCAAGAATGATATTATTGATCATGGACATGATTAAAATGTACATAATAGGCCTCCTAATATAGGAAAGGCAATAAGAGATAATGACAAGGAGATGATAAGCTATCACCTATGCTAGGTGTAATGACATGTCCACCAAATGTGCATCATCCTCCATTACACAATAAAGTATGTGCAATGGATTAGGCTGATAATGTGATAAGAGCATGAAAGGTGGATCTCACACACAATGAGGAATGTGAAGACAACTATCACACCAAAAGTGGAATTTGTCCTATACCATGTGCTTAATAGATGTGCACACTCCTAGGTGTCTCAATAACAAACTACTATGCAATGCATTAACCTAAGTAAGATTAAGTTAAGTTTAATTAGGAATATTTAATTACACCAACACCCCCCTTAAGTGCAGCTTAGGGGAATGCACTTAAACTCACAATGCAAGATGGGTCCTGGAAACTAGGCCATGTTAGGTACCCATGTACAAAATGCAATACATGAAATGCATAACTCTCATAAAGTGGAGCAAAAGGGAAAACCTCATGGGAAAAGCCCTCCCCCAAAAAGAGAGAAGAAAACAAGATGCATGAATGGATGGAGTACTCAACACCCCCCAAGAACTACATACATCATGTATATATAAAGAAGTATCGCCCCATAAGAAGGATAGTTGGAGACATGATATCCTCCCCATAATGAAGAATATCCTACAAAAATGGTGAGTTCTTGAAGATAAAGTATATTCCAATTACTACAAACAACATTTCTCCCCTTGGAAAGAAGATATACCAAGTACAAATGTAGGTGTGGTTCCCATTCTGGATAAGAACTAGGAAGTGGAATCCAAATGAAGTATGATGATGATGCCATTAACCAATCCATATCCAAATGAAATAAGGAAGAAGGTCTCCAAATATGCATCTTTGAAGATTGAATAGGCCTCTCCAAACTCAAAGAATCTATCACATAATGTGACAAATCAAGTGAAAAAGAAGAATCATGGATACCAATCTCCAAAGAATGTGAAGAAGTATCTCCAACTATGATGAAACTATCATTAAAGAGAAGAGAAACCCCCTCAAGTATGTCTCCCAAATCTGAAATATGAGACTCCACAAATAATGAACCAATATCTGGCAAGTAAGAATCCCAATCAGGAAGACAAATAGATATCTCTTCCAATGAATCACTGGAATCACCAACAAGAGATGATTGTGTGATCTCAACTAGAGAAGTAGGAGCTGCAGGAGGAGCCACTAGATCATCCTCGCTCTCAATTACTGCAAATTCTTCAATTGCTTCTAAAGAATAGTCATCATAGGGAATATTATCTGCATCATCAAGAGGAATGAGGCAATCTAAAGCAAGATCATCTATGAATGGAGGAACATGTGGATCACCAAAAATCTCCCAAATGATTGTCCAAATTATGTGTGGACATTGAAAACCTCTAAATCTGGGGTAGATGTCATAGAAGAGACACAAACTAATGCTACTAATAATCAAATTTATAATATGATAATTTTTTTCTCCACAAACATATTGCTTCCCCTATGACTTTGGCTCAGGAATGCGTCCATAAAGATGAGGTAAGAGATTATGCCATCTACAATGTGTGATGATTCCTTTTGCCCATGACTCATAATTATCCTTAGTCAAAAGTACTACTGTAGGATGTGTTTCATAACCCATGATTACATTAATGATACACTTCTCTCATTACAAATTGAGATCAACAAATTATTACACTCCAAAATCAAGCTATAATAGACTTAGATCATTATGCAAAAGACCAAGCTAAGGCTTATGCATTACAAATGAAAAAACTAAGCTAATTTTTGAAAGTACAATTTCTGGTCATAGTCACTAAAATCTGATTCAAGATCTGGAAAATATAGAAAAAATTATGCACTTTCAAAAAAAATTGCACCTAAAAAGGAGTTCATATGAGCTCAAATGAGGCTTTAGAAGTTGTAAAAATTGAGATTTGTGATTTTTAGAAAAATTCAGGAATAGAGATTAAAAACCACCTAAACCATTATGTAGATCACGAAATTCTACCCCAAAACAAAAAAAATTGCTCGAAAAAAGGAGTCCAGATGACTGAGATATTGTTGTTTGAAAATCGCCTCTGAAATTATTTTTTCTGAATCACCGCCGATGCACTTCCAAAATTCCAATAGCTCTAGATTTGGCCTCGGGTGTCTGATTTGGATGAAATAAAATTTAATTTAGGGGTTTTGGGACCTCTTTAATATGATGCCAACCTCTGATTTGCACCAGCAAGCACCAATATTGACCTGCAATAGAAAGCCACAAAATACAAAACCCCAAGTTTTCTCCAAATAGACTATGCAATGGTGATGTCCAAATACCTTTATTCTACACCCACAATTGAATGAAGCCAAGATTGCACTTCTTGAGAAGAAGTCTTCACACCTTGAGAGCTCTGATATCATGTAAGAATTTGCCTAAGGCAAAGAGTAGAAACCAAGATCTAGAAGCTCAAGAGATAGCACAAGAGAGACAAATATGATATGATCAAATGATCAATTACAAATAATAGATTGAATGATTGATTGATTACAATGTAGGAGTGCCTAAATATATCGGCAATGCATGATATCTAAAAGTTATGCAAGTGATAAGATCACAACTAGACATGGTGGAATTTTGGTCACACTAGGTGTCTCAAAGACAACTAATATGATTAAGTGCATTATCATGTAGGTGTCTCAGGAAAAGAATAGATGCCAAGATCTAGAAGCTCAAGAGATAGCACAAGAGAGACAAAATATGATATGACCAAATAATGAATAGATAGACTGATAGATTGATTATACAATTTAGGAATGCCTCAATATATAGGCAATGCATGATATCTAGAAGATATGCAAGTGATAAGATCACAACTAGACATGGTGGAATCACATGTCCACCAAAGGTGGATCATCCTCCATTGTACATGAAATTATGGGCAACATGTGCAACAATGAGAGGATGATAATGTGATAAGATCACTAAAGGTGGATCTCACACACAAATAGGTATGAGAAGACAACTATGACCACCTAAAGTGGAAATTCTCCTAACCATGTGCTAAAATGAAATGCAAACTCCTAGGTGTCTCAAAGACAACTAATTATGCAAATGCATTATCCTAAGTAAAGTGTAATTAGTGAATATTTAATTACACCAACACCCCCCCTTAAGTGTAACTTAGGGGAACGCACTTAAGCTCACAATGCAAGATGGGTCCCAGCTACTAGGCCATGTTAGGTACCCATGTATAATATGCAAGAACAATGCAATCTCTCATAAAGCGGAGAAAGAGGGAAAACCTCATGGGAAAAACCCTCCCTCAAAAAGAGAGATGAATACGAGATGCATGCATGGATGGAGTAATCAAGACCCCCCTATTATGACATACATCATGCATATACAATAAAGAATCCCCCCAAAGGAAGGAAATAGGGAAGAGAGACAAAGGAGCCACCCCTCAATGTTGAATCTCTTGCAAAGATGGTCCAAGGTGTTGACCAATACTCCTCCATAGGAAGAAAATAGAGTCAATGCTGCACCAAGAATGTCAAAGTGTCACAAAATCAGTTACTAATGTCGATGTAGAATGACCGACGGAATGCCCATTATGATATGATATAGATGAGGCATGGAGACTCTTGCAAGCACCAACTAGGTACTCAACTAATAGGTTGGTATACTTGAACTTGTGTCATGCATCCATTAATTGGTTGGAGCATAACTTTCAAGAACCAAGTCCCATGATATTCCTAATCTACTAACATAGGGATTACATCAAATGTGTCATCAATGACAAGGTACAAAAAAATGTGGCACTTTATGATAGTGCATGTACAACATGGCTCATGCAAGAGCATACAACATCAAATACAATGCAAAGCTAGAAACATGAAGAAGATGAAGCCATCAAGGATGCCCTATCACATGCTGCAGAAAAGGTGTCCTCCAGTTGGCCTTGCGCTAGGAAGTCTTTGGGACAAAATTGGCCTCCCCCCTTGCTGTCGGTTAGATGACGCTGCAAAATAGGTATACAAGTGGCAAAAAAAAAAAATGTTCCCAATGTTGCTTATTTACTAATATTTTATTTTTCAAAAACCCATAGATTTAAGAAAAACATTTATTAAAAGCCCATAAAAAACTTTATTAAACAATAAAGAAAAAAACTTAATTTTTTTTTTAACTTATTTAAAAAAAATATTAAAAAAACATATATAAAAAAATGTTTTATTTAAAAAAACTTTATATAAAAAAAACGTATTAAAAATTATTAATAAAAGTTTTTATTTTTAAAAAACTTTTAAAAAAAACTATTAAATTTTTTTTTAAAACATTAAAAAATCAACCCCTTGCGGGGCCGCACGCAGGCGAGTGTAGGCAAGTACTGCATTGGATAGTGCGAGTACTGCATAGCAGTGCGTGTACCACACTGTACAGTGCGTACCGCACTATGGTGCATATAGGGCACAGGCTTGCGGGCCAAAATTTAATTAAAAAATTTTCCAAACACAAATTTGAAAAACACCCCCCCTTTAGTAATTATAATTTTTTAATTAAAACAAAAAGAAATAATAATTAAAAAAATGAAAATTAAAAAATTAAAATTGTACCTTTATTGTGCAGTCGCATCCGTACGACAGACCAGGGAGGGAGATTTTTTTCTGAAACCAATAGTGTCTGATCTTGATGAATGAACAATTGATTCTGAGGTTTTTGGCCCCTCTAATCACAATGGCAATGTTAGATTTGGTCCAAAGTACTCCAATTTTGTAGATCGGCCTTACGGGTCCGATTTGCAAAAAAAAATTTACCTCAAATTTGACTTTTGCCCAATATAGGCAAATTTATAGTCAAAATTTATGGAAACAACCACCTGGATGCAATGGTGAGGTCCGATCTTACTCAAAATGCTCCCAAAAAATGCTAATCTTGGATCTGAATCGTGGCTCTCCAAAAGTTGAAGCAATCAATCACTCTCCAATGGCTATGCACTGAAATCTTCTATGGCTGTGATACCATGTAAGAATTTTCCTAATAATGTCCATGATCAATAATATCATTCTTGCATCTTAATGCAATTGTCTTGCCAATCTCTTATGGAAGTTATCTTGGTCTTGCATTCGATCCTGAGAGTGTTGTAGAGTCACCTAAAACTCTAACATGGTATCAGAGCTCTCAAGGTGTGAAGATCTCTTCTCAAGAAGTGCAATCTTGGCTTGATTCAATTATGGGTGTAGAATAAAGGTATTTGGACATCACCATTGCATAGTCTATTTGGAGAAAATTTAGGGTTTTGTATTTTATGGCTTTCTATTGTAGGTCAATATTCGAGCTTGCTAGTGCAAATCAGAGATTGGCATCATATTAAGGAGGTCCAAAAACCCCTAAATCAAATTTTATTTCATCCAAATCGGACAACTGAGGCCAAATCTAGAGCTATTTGAATTTTGGAAGTGCGACGACGGCGATTCAGAAAAAATAATTTTAGAGGCAATTTTCAAACGGCGATATCTCAGTCATCTGGACTCCTTTTTTTGAGCAATTTTTTTTTTTGTGGGGTAGAATTTCATGATTTACACAATGGTTTAGGTGGTTTCTGATCTCTATTCCTGAATTTTTCTAAAAATCACAAATCTCAGTTTTTGCAACTTTCGAGGCCTCATTTGAGCTCATATGAACTCCTTTTTAGGTGCAATTTTTTTTTAAAGTGCATAATTTTTTATTTATTTTCCAGATCTAGAATCATATTTTAGTGACTGTGACCAGAAACTGTACTTTCAAAAATAGGCTTAGTTTTTTCATTTGTAATGCATAAGCCTTAGCTTGGCCTTTTGCATAGTGATCTAACTCTATTATAGCCTGATTTTAGAGTGTAATAATTTGTTGATCTCAATTTGTAATGAGACAAGTGTATCATTAATATAATCATGGGTTATGAAACACATCCTACAGTAGTACTTTTGACTAAGGATAATTATGAGTCATGGGCAAAAGGAATCATCACACATTGTAGATGGCTTAATCTCTTGCCTCATCTTTATGGACTCATTCCTAAGCCAAAGTCACAAGGGAAGCAATATGTTTGGGGAGAAAAGAATGCTCATATTATAAATTTGATTATTAGTAGCATCAGTTTGTGTCTCTTCTATGACATCTACCCCAGATTTAGAGGTTTTCAATGTC
The DNA here is from genome assembly GCA_027943335.1 of Chamaecyparis obtusa. Classification (NCBI taxonomy): domain Eukaryota; kingdom Viridiplantae; phylum Streptophyta; class Pinopsida; order Cupressales; family Cupressaceae; genus Chamaecyparis; species Chamaecyparis obtusa. Next base: position 67,794 of record BSBK01010882.1, read on the forward strand.
CACACATAATTTGGACAATCATTTGGGAGATTTTTGGTGATCCACATGTTCCTCCATTCCCAGATGATCTTTCTCCAGATTTCCTCATTCCTCTTGATGATGTAGATAATATTCCCTATGATGGTTATACTTTCAATGCAATTGAAGAATTTGCAGTAATTGAGAGTGAGGATGATCCAATGGCTCCTCCTGTAGCTCCTACTTCTCTAGTTGAGATCACACAATAATCTCTTGTTGGTGATTCCAGTGATTCATTGCAAAAGATATCTATTTGTCTTCTTGATTGGGATTCTTACTTGCCAGATATTGGTTCATTATTTGTGGAGTCTCATATTTCAGATTTGGGAGACATACTTGAGGGGGTTTCTCTTCTCTTTGATGACAGTTTCATCATAGTTGGAGATACTTCTTCACATTCTTTGGAGATTGATATTCATGATTCTTCTTCTTCACTTGGTTTGTCACATGATGTGTTAGATTCCTTGAGCTTAGAGATTCCTAATCAGTCTTTAGAGATTCATACATGGAGACCTTCATCTTCTTCCTCCTTCCATTTGCACATGGATTAGCTTCTTCATCATTTGATGTATCTATTTCTTCCTAAGGGGAGACATGTTTCTTGTAAGAATTGGTTTATCTATTGTTTGCAGGTACTCTTCATCAACATGGGAGCTTCTTCATTATGGGGGGGATATCATGTCTCCAACTATCCTTCTTATGGGGGGATAATTATTTGTATATACATGATGTATGTAGTTCTTGGGGGGTCTTGAGCACTCCATCCATCCATACATCTTGTTTTCTTCTCTCTTTTTGGGGGAGGGTTTTTCCCATGAAGTTTTCCATCTTTCTCCACTTTATCAGAGTTATGCATTTCATGTATTTTGTACATGGGTACCTAACATGGCCTAGTTGTCGAGACCCATCTTGCATTGTGAGTTTAAGTGAATTCTCCTAAGTTACACTTAAGGGGGGGTGTTGGTGTAATTAAATATTCCTAATTACACTTTACTTAATCTTACTTAGGTTAATGCATTGCATAGTAGTTAGTGATTAAGACATCTAGGAGTGTGCAGCTCATTCAAGCACATGGTGTAGGATAATTTCCACTTTTGGTGTGATAGTTGTCATCACATACCTCATTGTGTGTGAGATCCACCTTTTGTGCTCTTATCACATTATCATCCTAATCCAATGCACATACTTTATTGCATATTGGATGATGATCCACATTTTGTGGACATGTGATTACACCTAGCATAGGTAATAGCTTATCAGCTCCTTATCATTGTCTCTTATCTCCTTTCCTATATAAGGAGGCCTATTATGTACATTTTAATCATGTCCATGATCAATAATATCATTCTTGCATCTTAATGCAATTGTCTTGCCAATCTCTTGTGGAAGTTATCTTGGTCTTGCATTCGATCCTGGGGGTGTTGTAGAGTCACCTAAAACTCTAACAAATTAAGTAAAAACATCTTGGCTACAGGTGCAAAGGTCTCGGTGTAGTCAATACCATGAACCTAAGAGAAACCTTTTGCAACAAGTGTTGCCTTATACTTATCCACACTTCCATCTGTTGCAAACTTGGTCCGATAGATCCACAAAGAGGTATGAGAAGACAAATATGACCACCTAAAGTGGAGATTCTCCTAACCATGTGCTAAAAAAAAATGCAAACTCCTAGGTGTCTCAAAGACAAATAATTATGCAAATGCATTATCCTAAGTAAACTTAAGTAAAGTGTAATTAGTAAATACTTAATTACACCAACACCCCCACCCCCCTTTAAGTGAAACTTAGGGGAATGCACTTAAGCTCACAATGCAAGATGGGTCCTAGCTACTAGGCCATGTTAGGTACCCATGTACAAGATGCAAGAACAATGTAATCTCTCATAAAGTAGAGAAAGAGGGAAAACCTCATGGGAAAAACCCTCCCCCAAAAAGAGAGATGAATACAATAATAGAAGATGAGAGAGAAGACCTCATATAAGGAAAAGATCCCCCCCACAAGATAGAATAGAGAAGTCATGTGACCCCCCTGATGGAATAGCCCACACCCCCAAGAGAGCTCGCAACTAAAGAAACTTGCTCTCAGTGAAGGGTTTGGTGAAGATGTTTGCAACCTGCTCTGCTATAGGACAATACTACATCTCAATGACCTACTCCTGTATCAAATCTTTAATGAAGTGCATATGAACCTCAATGTGTTTGGTCCACTGATGTTGGACCGGATGTATGGAGATCTCTATAGCACCCTGAATATCACAATGAATGATTGTAGGTCATGGAATACTAAAACCAAACTCCTTCAGGATATGCTGAAGCCAAATACTGTGATGCCCAAAAGTTGGGTCAAAACACAACCAACAATTTTTTTAAAAGTGATAAGTTTCTACACACAAGATGCGGGTTTAAGAGTTCATCGACGAAGGTTTAAATGAATCAGGTGAATAACCTCGACAATGTTTTCTAATGATTACGTTAATCCATAAGAAGGTCATTCAATTTACTAATGTTTAGATTAAGTCTAATCTGATCATGGAGCTTAATCGGTTCGATTCGAAAAATAGGATATACAAGACTTGATCCATCTAACTTATTATTAATTTAGAAAGTAACATCTATAAGTCTTAAACAATAATTTTATTTATTTATTAATTAAGTATATTATTAATTAATAACTATAAAATATTAACAAATTAGTAAATGAGAATTACAAAACAACTTAACATCTTTTTAAATTAATAATAACCCTTATATGCAAAAATAACAAAAAAATATCACCTTTAACTAACAAACTTATTAAACTACTAAACTTACTTTATTAACAAACAAATTGTAAACTAACTACTAAAAAAAATCCAACTTAACCACTAACTAAACTAACTTTTTGATAATAAAAATTGCTTTTCAATAAAATCCATCTAAAGATATTAATAACACATTAACTTAAAATAACATATTGATTAAAATCTAAACTATCTTATCAATGAACTAAATCAACCTTCTAAAATATCCTAAACTACCAACTACCCTATCCTCCTAATAACTACCAAAACATTTCCTAAATATCTAACTTACTAACTAGCCTTCCCACTAGCCTCTAACCTCCTCTACTCACGTGCCAAGAGGAGTTTGAAATTCATAAAGCAAGGGGGGGCGCAATTCAAGGTGTGATGATGTGTATTTTGAAAAAGGTTTTAAATAAAGCCAAGTATATGACAGCCCACCTACCCTTTGCAAATATCAAAAACAATGAAACTTTTAACAAAGTCTTTCTCCTCCAAAAAGCTGCGTGAGTTCTTGGGGAGATAAAGGAGATGGGAGTGAAGTGGGTGAGTGAGGTGGCATCAAGGACATTCCCTTGACCAATGGGAAAGTAGTGCAATGAAGTCAAAGACTTTACTTCCCCCTTACTCCTGCGCCTAGGGAAGGGCTTCCAAAAAGTAAGCATAGGATATTTTGAGTTTTATGTTATTATATTGCTTGGCATAAAAAAAAGGTGGCAAGTTTAATATTAAAATATGACTGTGGTTGGAATTTTGTATGGGAATTCATTCCCATACAAAATCCAGAGAGCTAATTGTTCTTAAAAATTTTCTGGGTAGTGTATTTCTTCTTTTTTGCACTACTAGCTCATTTTTTTCTTTGAATCTTAATAGAGCAAAGCAATGATAATTAATTGACTCCTAATATGGATTGAAGAGTTTAAGTTATTGCATTTAGATAGTATTTCAACAAAGTTTATCATAGTGTTTGTTATCCAAAAAAAAAAGGTCTCTTCTAAAGACTAAATGCTCATAGTTTTCATAGTTTTCTCTTTTGCACTAATATTTCAATCTTCATTACAATATATGAGCATAGCAAGAAATTGAAAGTCTAATGATTTCTTAGATGAAATTTAGGAATTTATGAGTCTTAATAGGATAGTGTTCTTCTATGAATAACATAGTCAAATTTGCAAGCCAAATTAGAGCACTACAAAATGACAAATTTGTTAAAGTTTCAAAGTAGTTTCTTGACATTTTCAAAGGACTAAAGAGTGATGATAACATATCAATATAGATTCAATCAACTTGGTGATCTTATTGCAATAATTTGGAGAGTAAATTCAATGGCTAAGAGAGAATGAAGGTCTTTTAAGAAACATGCAAGGATTCAACTTTCCATAATATGAACTACATAATCCTCTCATTATCTTTGTTCCCATTGAAATTTACATCATTCCTAGGTTACAAAGTAACATTGCAATGTTCAAATGAAGCTTGATTTTCTTTACATGAATTTCATAATGAAAGCATCATCTAAGAACATAAATTTCACAAAGAAAGTCCATTATAGCATCATGTTTTTCTTTCTAAATACAATATACAAGTGCTCCAAAAGGGAGATTGAATACATGATTCAAAATTTACAAGGATGAATCAAAATATGGAGTGAATTCCTCTTTCAAACATAGAGTGAATTCCTCATTCAAACACATCAAAGCAAAAGTCTTTATCTTCTTTATCAACATGCTTCCATACTTCAAAATCTGCAAGTGAAAACATAACAAGGAAAAGACCATGGGAGCTCACCTCCCATCCAAGGTCTCTCATGAGACCACCCCCGAGCTTGGGGAGAACACATTGAACAGGTTACAAACATACACACACAATCACAACATGATTTAACAAACATAGACAAAATTCCCAAATTCCCTCAAGAAGTAAACTAAGGAATTCCCATGAATTTCCTTTGTAGGGTGTGGTAGACAAAACCATGGAGAATACCATTGCATAATATACAAGGCCACACATGGACCCATATTTCTCAAATACATACAAGGCACACAAGGCCATTTTTCCCTCCTTATACCCCCATTTCCTCAAAGGCTACATGCAAGGTCTCTTGGGGAAAATCACTCACCCAAGGTTCATCCTTCCCCACACATGGAGGAGACTCTACACATGGAGTTGCCTCCATTTCCACACCCCCTCTTGATTTCTCTTCCCTCCCAAGGGTGAGAGAATCTAAGAGTAAACAACCCAAAAATTCAATTACATGATAAACACATATGCAAGCTTGCTCTCACCATGACCAACCATGGGGAGCTAAAACACAACACTAAACAATACAAGCCTCCACCATGACCAACCATGGGGAGCCAAGAACATGATCACAATTACAAACCTCTCAAACAAACAGAAAGAGCACAAGAATTCCTACCTCAAATCCAAGCTATGGTAGAATGATGTTGAGCCCTAATCCAAGCTTCAAGCCTTTTCTTCTCTAACTTTCTGAAGACTCTCTAAAAATAGCGAATGGGTGAATGAATCACCCAAAGCCAAAATTTCCTCTAAAAAGGGCTTCTACACCTAACCTCATAAATGAGGTTCAAACATGCAAGTTGCAATTTCGCTCAAGAAGGAAAATGAATTTTTAAAAGGGTCCTAAAGTCACTTTTTGGCTTCTAAAGAGGTGAAAATACCCCTAACCCATGGGTACATGGAATGGGTTAACAAATTTTGCATAAAACTATCTCCTATGGCCATTATAAACCCTCTAAACCCATGTCGAGAAATAACATCGGAAATGGGGAAAGAGACTGCAAAAAGATTCCTATGGTAGAAAGGAGTGCTAAGATATCCCTAAAACTCCTAGCAAGTGCTCTCACACAACACACGATGTACCTTAATAACATTAAACAATAGTGTCAAGCGACACTTAACAAAATAACATTTCACGAAAGGTACATCCAGCATAACAACACACACAAACATCCAGATTACTGTTACGAAATAAATTACTTAACAACGAGGCCTCAGGTCTCTTAATAGACGGGGCCTTGGTTTAACTGGTTACCCTATGTTCAATGTGCTTTCCCCGAATGTGTTTCCATGGTCCTTTCACCTGCAATACCTAAATGCAGCATCAGTAATTCAAGGAAGAAAACCATTAAAATAAACATATATGATATAGCGAAATTTAATCATTAAATTGCATAATTCAACTCATACGTCAATTGCATATAATATTCATGATTTGATTGCACATTTCAAATGAAATTCCATAACGTAATTTAAATATCATCAAGATCATCAGGTTCACTAAACATCATATAAAAACATAAACCAAATCTACACATCATGGATCCCATATGCAGAATCATCAAAAGAACAATCCAACGAGTCCAAACATAATATAACAGTAGTCGACAAAGTCCAAGTATCTCTGAAAGATACATAATCAAAAAGATAGCTAATATGTACAACACAGGATCACTATGTGGGCCGAAAGTGGACCTCACATCCACCCCCTCGAGGTATGAACATCCTCCTGGAGTTCATCAAAGAGGTGCGGATACTGGGCCCTCATCTGAGCTGCATCCTCCCATGAGGCTGTGACCTCATCATAGCAATCCCACTGGACCCTAACCTGGTCCAGCGTTCTGCCTCGAAGTACCAACGTCCGACGAGCCAAAATGCGAATGGGCTCTAGTGCTAGCTGGCCATCTGACTCCACCTGCAAGGCATCCCAGTCAATAATATGAGACTCATCATAGATATACTTTCGCAAAACTGATACATGGAACACATCGTGGATGCGTGACAGGCTAGGTGGCAAGGCTAGACGATAAGCAACGGGCCCTATCCTCTCTAGGATCTCAAACGGACCAACAAAACGAGGTGCGAGCTTAGAGCCCTTTCCAAAACGGATTGAACTCTTGTGCGGTCGCACTCTCAAGAAGACTCTGTCTCCCACAAGGTAGGCTCGGTCTATCCTCTTCGCATCTGCATACTTCTTCTGTCTATCCTGAGCCTCTAAGAGACGCTATCTAATCAGGGTGACCTGCTGCTCCATATCTCGAACTAACTCAGGACCAATGGAAACTCTGTCCTCGATCCTATCCCAACTCAGTGGGGTCCTGCAAAGTCTACCATACAATGCCTGGAAAGGTGGCATTCCCAATGATGAATGATGCCCATTGTTATAGGCAAACTCCACAAGATGAAGATACTCCTCCCACCGGGTCTGATGATCCATAACATACATGCGAAGCATATCCTCTAAAACCTGATTGACCCTCTCAGTCTGCCCATCTGTCTCAGGGTGATAGGCGGTACTGAAATTGAGCCAAGTGCCCAATGCTGCCTGAAGCTCTCTCCAAAAAGATGAAGTGAAAAGAGAATCTCTATCCGAAATGATCTTATGAGGTATGCCATGAAGTCTGACAATATCTCGTAAGAACACCTGGGCTACTGCGGGTGCTGTGAAGGTAGTGCGAACTGGAGAAAAGTGAGCTACCTTAGTCAACCGGTCCACCGTCACCATAATAGCATCATGACGTCTGGAAGACATCGGAAGACCAACTATAAAATCCATGGATATAACCTCCCACTTCCATACTGGAATCTCATGCGGCTGCAGGAGGCCACCAGGATGGCGGTGCTCTGCCTTAACCCGCTGACACTCAAGACACCTAGCCACTATCTCAGCAATCTGCAATCTCATGCTTGGCCAATGATACAGCTGCCTCAAATCTGCAGGTAGCTTCTTAACCCTGGGATGTGCTGCATAAGGTGCTCTGTGAGCCTCTAGTATAATGAAAGCACGTAAATCTCCGGTAGAAGGTACATAGATACGGTCTCGATGACGTAAAAGTCCATCGGACTCTAAGGTATAACCAACATACTTCCCTTCCAAGGGTCTCTGAGACTGAATCATCTCACATACCCCAGAATACCACTCATCTTCCTGAAGATGATGGAGGATTCGACCTCTCAAATCTGTGCCTACAGTCATAGAATAAATATCATGTCATCTCCTGCTCAAGGAATCTGCAACCACGTTCTCCTTCCCCTTGATGTAGTGGACATGAAAGTCATACTCACATAAGAACTCCATCCATCGCCTCTGCCGAGCATTAAGGTTCGGCTGAGTGAATATATACTGAAGACTCTGATGGTCTGAATGAAGCTCAAAACGGTGACCTAAGAGGAAGTGACGCCAACATACTAAGGCATGTACCACTGCTGCAAGCTCTAAATCATGCGTGGGATAATTGAGCTCATGAGTCTTAAGCTGCCTAGACTCGTAAGCAATGGCTCGCCCTCCCTGCATAAGGACTGCCCCTAAACCATCTAAAGAAGCATCTGTGCACACCACAAATTCTGCTGAAGGATCTGGCACTGCAAGAATCGGTGCACTGGTGAGTGCTCGCTTGAGCTCCTGAAAAGCCCTCTCACACTTCTCTGTCCACTCGAACTTCTTCCCCTTTCGCTGAAGGGAAGTGATAGGATGTGCCACTCTAGAAAATCCTTCAACGAAACGTCTGTAATAACCGGCAAGACCCATGAAACTTCTGACCTCAGTCACTGTGGTAGGTGCTGGCCAATTCATAATGGCCTCAATCTTTGATGGGTCTACTGAGATCCCATCACCAGATATAACATGCCCCAAATACTTAACCTTTCTTCTGAAGAAGGAACACTTCAACAAGCTGCCAAACAACTGATTATCTCTCAAACACTGCAAAACCTGTCTCAGGTGCTCCTCGTGCTCCTTCTCATCCTTAGAATAAATCAGGATGTCATCAAGGAAGATTATAACAAACTTATCTAAGAAGGTGCAGAATACACCATTCATAAGGCTCATGAATACAGCTGGGGCATTCGTAAGATCGAAAGGTACCACTGTAAATTCATAGTGGCCGTACCTAGTGCGAAATGCGGTCTTATGAATGTCACTGTCAACTATCCTCAACTGATGGTACCCAGACTTAAGATCTATCTTGGAGAATACTCGGGCACCCTGCAACTGATCACAATGAATGATTGTAGGTCATGGAATACTAAAACCAAACTCCTTCAGGATATGCTGAAGCCAAATACCCTCTGTAGCTATAGTAATAGCCCCTCAATACTTAGCCTTAGTCAAAGAAAGAGCAATAGCATGCTGCTTCTTACTCTGCCAACAAATGAGGCCTGAACCAAGATGAAACATGTAGCCTGAAGTAGACTTGCGACCATCAAGATTGCTTGTCCAATCTGAGTTTGTATATCCAACCAACCGAAGTCCTGTACCTACTGCATAGTGAATCCCATGTGTATGTGTACCTTGTATGTAGTGCAATATGTGCTTGGCTTCCTTCCAATGAAGCTCATGTGGCTCTTACATGAAGCAAGAAACCATGCCAACTACAAATGATATGTCAAGGCATGTATGTGTCAAGTAGATGAGACTTCCGACAAGTTGTCTATACAATGTAGCATCAACAAGTGGTGTAGAAAACTTAGCCTCTAACTTGACACCTAATAGAAATGGAGTGGGTGCAGCCTTGCAATCACTCATGTGAAATTGAGAAAGTAAATCAAGAACATACTTGGGCTGAGAAAGTGTGATCCCTGCTAAGGACTGTGTGATCTCAATACCAAGAAAATAGTGAAGTAAACCCAAGTCTGTCATAGAAAATTTGTCTTGCAAAGAAGACTTGACACTAGCAATGATGGATGAAGTACTCCCTGTAATGATCAAGTCATCAACATAAAATACAAGTATCAAGTGTGAGTCATCCTGACGAAGAATGTAGACATTCAAATCTGAATGACACCTGGTGAATCCTACTGAGAGAAGGAAGGAATCCATCTTGGCATACCAAGCCTTAGGAGCTTGTTTGAGGCCATAGATAGACTTCCTTAACCTACAAACCATAGTAGTATCCTGGATGAATCCCTGTGGTTGCTCCATATAAATCTCCTCATGAAGATCCCCATGTAGAAATGTACTCTTAACATCCATCTGATGTACAACCCAACCATGAGTTGCAGCAATAGAAAGTGTCAAACGAATGGAGTTCATCTTGGCTACAGGTGCAAAGGTCTCGGTGTAGTCAATACCAGGAACCTGAGAGAAACCTTTTGCAACAAGTCTTGCCTTATACTTATCCACACTTCCATCCACTGCAAACTTGGTCTGATAGATCCACAATCATTATTCTTATAATCAATTAATTTTTCTATTTATTATTCATTATTTGATCATTTGATCATATCATATTTTGTCTCTCTTGTGCTATCTCTTGAGTTTCTAGATCTTGGTTTCTACTCTTTGCCTTAGGCAAATTCTTACATGGTATCAAAGCCATAGGAGTTTCATTGTATAGCCTATTTTGAGAGATTTTTATTGTAGGTTAAAATTGGAGCTTACTTGTGCAAATTAGAGGTTGGCATCACATTGAGGAGGTCCAAAAACCCCTAAATCGAATCTTGTTTCATCCAAATCAGATATCTGAAGCAAAATCTAGACCCATTTGAATTTTCAAGGTTCGGCAGCGGTGATTCAGAAAAAATAATTTCAGAGGCGATTTTCAAACAGTGATATCTCTGTCATCCGGACTCCTTTTTCTGAGCATTTTTTTTTTGTTTTGGGGTAGAATTTCACAATCTACACAATGGTGTAGGTGATTTCTAATCTCTATTTCTGATATTTTTTGAAAATTTTTAATTCTGACTTTTACAACTTTAGAGGCTTCATTCGGGCTCATATGGACACATTTTCAAGTGCTAATTTTTTTTTAAACTTTCATGATTTTTTATCAACTTTCCAGATCTAGTATCAGTTTGGAAAAATTTTGAGTAGACATAGTACTTTTAGAATTTGGTCTATTTTGGCCTATTTTTGGCACTTGTAATTTGTTAGATCCTAGAGAGATCTTGTGACTTATTTGTTTGAGTCTACTATAGCTTCATATTTTCTGTTGTAATCATCAAAATCAGAAGTCCACTTTGATTCATTTTGGCAAGTGGCAATTGTACATGCACTATATATAAAGTGCCAAAATCATCTATTTTGGGGGGGTTCTTTGACTCATTGCATTTTGGGGGGTGCATTATTTTTTTGATCTCATTGTTTTATGTGAGAAGTACATCATGGATGGTTTCATTAAGTTGACAAGATGGAACTATAAGCAATGGAGTGAATTGGTTCTTTCTCATCTTAGTGAGCATAACATATTATCCTATTTGTATGAGTATAGACCTAAAAATCCTTCTTTCAATTGTGACTCTTACTCAGAAGTTGCTAAGGTTATCTATTTGAATATGGATATGGATGTTATAGATTCCCTTGATGACTATGAAGATGAGACAGAAAATATTCCTGGTCTTTGGACTGTTCTTTGGGAATTGTATGGAGATCCACATATTCCTCCACTTCCAAAATGTCTAGAACCTCCAGTTGCAGCTCCTTCTTCTCCTTCTGAGATCACATCTCTTAATGATGCATGTCTTCCTATAGCCATTGACTCTTTTGATTTAGTGTAGCAAGATATTCCTTGTCTTCCAGACTTTGTTCCATGGGATGACTACTTGACAGACATTGCAAGTTTGTTTATGGAGTCCTACATTTCAGATTTGGGTGACTTCATTGATGACATTCATCTTCTCTTTGGTGAAGATGATCCTTCTTCAGTTGTTGCGAGGGACCATGCTGACCCTCACATTCATTATCTACTTGATCATTCTTTCGAGGGTGACATGATTGTGGATACTTTGATACAACATTTGCAAGAGGTCACTTTCTCTTCAGAGGAGATACTAGGGTCTTTGGTACATGTTCTACATTCATCCTCAGTTGATCCTGATTTTTATTTTTCAGCAAAGTGGCTTAATACACATGATTTGGAGGAGGCACATTTCAGCTTTGACATGGGGACACTTAATCAAGTTTCAGAGACTCCATCTTTTTTGAGGTTTCTTCCTATAGATTGGGGAGGATGCTTCATATATTCACCTTTGGTATTATTTCTTCCTAAGGGGAGGAATGTTGTTCTACACTGATGGAGCAATTTCTACATCTAGCCCAAAGCATCTACCATTGGTGTTCATTCTACATTGAGGGGGGGCTACTTGGTCTCTCTTCCACTTCTTCTATCTTATAAAGGTCTCAGTGTAGTCAATACCAGGAACCTGAGAGAAACCTTTTGCAACAAGTCTTGCCTTATACTTATCCACACTTCCATCCACAACAAACTTGGTCTGATAGATCCACAAAGAGGTATGAGAAGACAACTATGACCACCTAAAGTGGAGATTCTCCTAACCATGTGCTAAAAATAAATGCAAAATCCTAGGTGTCTCAAAGACAACTAATTATGCAAATACATTATCCTAAGTAAACTTAAGTAAAGTGTAATTAGTAAATACTTAATTACACCAATATTGACCTGCAACTCCAAGATCTAGTTGTCTCAGGAAACTATACTTAAAGATAGCAAACTAATTGCCTAGGTTTCTATATATTTACTAGTTGGTTTCTTTAAGTATTTTTATTAAGATATATTTTATCATTAGTGAATTTATTAGTGTATTTTTATTAACTATATACTTTAAGATATATTAGTAAATATATAGAAACCAAGATAAGAAAATTATTAAGTGCATTTTCTTTATCATGTAGGTGTTTCTATATATGTGTAATAATTTTCCCAAGGCAAAGAATAGATGCCAAGATCTAGAAGCTCAAGAGATAGCACAAGAGAGACAAAATATGATATGATCAAATGATCAAATAAAGATAATAGATTGAATGATTGATTAATTGATTACATACAATGTAGGAGTGCCTAAATATATAGGCAATGCAATAAGACTACATGATAAGAAGATGATAAGATATCACCCACATAAGGTGGAATCACATGTCCACCAAAGGTAGATCATCCTCCATTGTACATGAAAGTATGTGCAACATGTCCAACAATGGGAGGATGATAATGTGATAAGGGCACTAAAGGTGGATCTCACACACAAAGAGGTATGTGATGACAACTATCACACCTAAAGTGGAAATTATCCTAACCATGTGCTAAAATGAAATGAAAACTCCTAGGTGCCTCAAAGACAACTAATTATGCAAATGCATTATCCTAAGTAAACTTAAGTAAAGTGTAATTAGTAAATAATTAATTACACCAACACCCCCCCTTAAGTGCAACTTAGGGGAATGCACTTAAGCTCACAATGCAAGATGGGTCCTGGCTACTAGGCCATGTTAGGTACCCATGTACAAAATGCAAGAACAATGCAATCTCTCATAAAGTGGAGAAAGAGGGAAAACCTCATGGGAAAAACACTCCCCCAAAAAGAGAGATAAATACAAGATGCATGGATGGATGGAGTAATCAAGACCCCCCTATTATGACATACACCATGCATATACAATAAAGAATCCCCCCGAAAGAAGAAAATAGGGAAGAGAGACAAAGTAGCCCCCCCTCAATGTTGAATCTCCTACAAAGATGGTCCAAGATGTTGACCAATACTCCTCCATAGGAAGAAAATAGAGCCAATGCTGCACCAAGAATGTCAAAGGGTCACAAAATTAGGTACTGTCAATGTAGAATGACCGACGGAATGCCCATTAAGATATGATAGAGATGAGGCATGGAGACACCTACAAGAACCAACTAGATACTCATCTTACAGGTTGGTATACTTGAACTTGTGTCGTGCATCCATTAATGATTGGAGCATAACTTTCAAGAACCAAGTCCCATGATATTCCTAATCTACTAACATAGGGATTACATCAAATGTGTCATCAATGACAAGGTACAAAAAAATGTGGAACTTTACGATAGTGCATGTACAACATGGCTCATGCAAGAGCATACAACATCAAATGCAATGAAAAGCTGGAAACATGTAAAAGATGAAGCCACCAATGATGCCCTGTCAAATGCTACAGAAAAGGTGTCCTCCTGTTGGCCTTGTGCTAGGAAGTCTTTGGGACAAAATTCACCTTCCCCCTGTTGTCGGTTGGATGACGCTGCAAAATAGGTATACAAATGGATGGCAAAGAAAAAATTGTGTTCCCAATTTTTCTTATTTATTAATATTTTGTTTTTCAAAAACCCAATAAGTTTAAGAAAAACATTTATTAAAACACCAAAAAAAACTTTATTAAAAATAAAGAAAAAATACAATTTGTTTTTTTAATTTTTAGATTGAAAAAACTTTATTAAAAACTTAATAAAGAAAAATATAAATATATTAAAAACAAACATATTAAGTTTTTATGAAAAAAACTTAAAAAAAATATTAATATGAAAGTTTTTATTTATTAAAAAAAATTATAAAAAAAACATATTAAAATTTATTAAAAATCTTTTTAAAAAACAAAAATTAAAAAAATGTTTTAAAAAACTTTTTTTTCAAAAAACATTAAAAAAATTAAAAAACCCCTTACGGGGGACTGCGCTGGAGGTGGGTACTGCAGTGCAGTGCAAATGGCACTGCACTACAGTATAGCACTGTAGTGCATACTACTCTAACTGTTCGGTAGTGTCGCACTATAGTGCAGTGCGTACTGCAGTGCATTGTATTGCATACGCACATCCTGCGGGCCAATAAATTTTTTAAAAAAATTTTAAGAAAAAACTTTTCAAAAAACAAAAAATACGCCCCCCCTTTTATTCTAATTTTGATTTTTTAATTTTTGATTTAAGAAAATGAAAAAATTAAAAAACTAAAGTAATAGAAAACAAATAAATCATACCTCTGCTTGCAGATTGCGTAGATCCGTACGACGAGTGGGGAGGGAGAATTTTTCTTTCGAGACGAACGGTGTCCGATCTGGATGAATGAACAGTCGATCTTAGGGTTTTAGGGCGCTCTAATTGCAATGGAACTGTTAGATTTGGCCCAAAGTGCTCCAATTTTGCAAATCGGTCTTAGGGGTCTGATTTGCAAAAAAAAATTGCCTCAAATTTGACTTTTGCCTAATATAGGAATATTTATAGTCAAAATTTATAGAAATAGCCACCTGGATGCAATGGTGAGGGTCCGATCTTGCTCAAAATGCTCCCACAAAATGCTGATCCTAGATCTAAATCATGGCTCTCCAAAAATTGATGTAATCAATCACTCTCCAATGGCTATGCAATGAAACTCTTATGGCTCTGATACCATATAAGAATTTGTCTAAGGCAAAGAATAGATGCCAAGATCTAGAAGCTCAAGAGATAGCACAAGAGAGACAAAATATGATATGATCAAATGATCAAATAAAGAAGATATCTAGAAGAAGAAGACTACATGACAACTAATATGAAGAAGAAGAAACTAAAGGTCTATTTGATCATGGAAATTTTAGTGAAAGTGATGCAACAATAGTAGATCTATTAGAGACAAACAACACACTCAATGAAGAAGTTAGAAGTTTAAAGAGAGAATAGGAAATTCAATCAGTAAGACTATGTGAAGTGATTGAATAGAAAAAGAAAGATGAGTAAGACAAGATAATGACAGAAGAGGATAAAATACAAATGGCTACTAGACTTGATGAAAGGACATGTGATGTGCAAAAGCTCACAAATAATCACTTGGACATGGTAAATCAATGGTTACCTGCAAATCAAGAGTTAAATAGGAAAGACATGGAAATTATGAATCTGAGATCAGAGAACAATGTGTTGGTATTATGGAAAGATAAGTAATGAGAGAGGAGGGGTGAATCAGTGCCCTTAAAAACTTTTAACACTAAAAAACATGTAATTGTAGATTTCAATTATGTAACACCACAATATAAAATCATAGTGCTAAAGAAAATACACAACGATTTTTTATTTTTTATTTTATTACTTAAAAGTCTATAACAAGTTACAAAACTAAATGTCCTTGGGACACTTTTACAAAAACCTCAAATGCTACAGCATCAACATACATTGATCTTCATTATAATACAGAGGTTGTTCCGTACAACAAAAATGTACATCATAATGGATAGTTATCTTAAAAGCTCAATACAATCAAGTAAATAGTCCAAACTGCCTACCATTAACAGATTGATCCTTCACAACCAAGAATCTGCAAAACATTAACACAAGCACAAAAATAGACAATAGGGCTCAGCATATATATACATAAGAAACCTCCGTGAGACACCTGTAGCAGTGTTAGTACCAATAATGATCAATACATCAAGTAACCTTAAGCAAGTGAAACATTTAACAATCACATGGATAAAACATATCGATATGATAAAATGTAAGTAAAATCACAATAAGAATTCAGAATGATGATGCACATATATACCGAGATGATTTATCACTAAAGAATCATGCTTCTGCACCCATGGTTGTGCTCATGATGTATCTTATAGTGGAAGGTAATCTGTTTAACCCATTAATAAACATAAGAGCGCTCACAGCTAACTATTATAATAGTTTAGAAATGTAACAGTACCTCAAGCCCCATACTCCATTCTAGATCATGAAAATCATAGACATAGGGGAGGCCAATTATCTAATTAAAGTTAAAACACAACCCAGTTAATTTTAAAGGTTATCACTTGTCCACTGAATTGGTTTCCCAATTTTAGCCATCTCAATATGTGTTCATCATCTGAATTCTCAACAGGCACAGTTCTAACTCAAGTATCCAGACATGTCTAAGTAATAGAACCAATCACATATTTAAACACATCTAGAATGGAACAGTTCTGAGATATACACTGTATCTTCAATTCCATTTCATAATTATTTTCCATTCAGCTATCACAATAGCAGAGTTAAAGAAAGATTCCAGTTTCAACATTTCTAACGCATCAAAAACTTATGCCACACAAGATGTAATTCAGTTGTCACCCATTTGACTAATTCCCAGCTTAAATGTTAGTGTATTGTAATCCAATGTTCTGTGCACATAGCACCATTAGACTACTACTACGAACATTTAACCTGGAACGTAGTCAAATGCCCAACAAATCTTCTCATAAGGATTCTAACAGCAAATCATATATTCAGGTTGACTATTCCATTAAACAATCCAATGTAACATTTTGACAAGAATGAATGCTATCTTATCACTAACAATTACAATTCCTACTAACACAATCATAATTCCAAAGTACACCAATTCAGAAATTTTCTTCCACTAATATAAATTGACATAAATAGCATTACAAATCATGTGAATAGATCAAATAATTTATACATAATTATGAATTTAAAACATAGCCAGAAACCAAAAGAATCGAATCAATAAGCCACTAATATTAATTGCTCTGTTTAATGTACCAATCAATTAAAATACATGAACAGTTCCAATGAGTCCAACTATGTTGCACACTATCTTTTAAATTTAACAATACACTTTCAAAATAATCTCCTAAAACATCATAACCAATTCCCCTTTAAAACAATATCGAATATGATGTAATATGACCCACGATAAACTAGAGAGTTTAACATAGACACAGTTCTGCACAATGCTGAGACACTGTTACACCAATTCAGAAAATGGTTTGGCCCTATGATAAGCTGACATTATCATTTCATCAAAATGAAATTCACAGAACTAATGTGAAGTTTTCATTTATTACACCAAAGAACAACGACTGTTTAACAACTATAATAGCTTCTTGCTGCAAACCCGAAATATCATACCCTTTCACCATAACAACACTTGGGTTTAAATATTCTCCATAGAAAGACTCAGCAAAACCTTTGACAACATAGCTAAACAAACATTACCTCTAAGATAGAAATTTCAAGATAGTCTATTGGCTGTGCCACTGCAACAGGCCGAAGACTAAAAATAGTAAG
The DNA here is from genome assembly GCA_027943335.1 of Chamaecyparis obtusa. Lineage (NCBI taxonomy): Eukaryota > Viridiplantae > Streptophyta > Pinopsida > Cupressales > Cupressaceae > Chamaecyparis > Chamaecyparis obtusa. Next base: position 85,389 of record BSBK01010882.1, read on the forward strand.
TTTACATAATCTCCCCCCTACTTCATAACATTTAACCATGCTAACCAGAAATGACAATGAAAGGACTACCCAGAGCAATAATCATTATTTGGGTACTTGGTACATTCTGCTAAAACAACACATAGCATAAACTTATTCCAAACCCCCAAACAGTTTATAATGACACCAAAATAACTTCACTGGTTCATGCTTCCAAGTAACAACTATGAAGGGTTGCCTAAATTGTTTTTGACTTCAAAGAAAACTATTATTACTATCGACATATGACTTCATAAAAGAAAATTTTGATATGAACAAGGTGTACTCCCAACCATTCGAAACTTTTATCACAATCACCTTAATACAAATATAAATTATCCAATCCTTGATCGAATACAACCCTCAATGCAGACATCATTCATAATAACAATACCCTTATCTCAGTCAACTCGCACATAAAAATAAAACTTAATGTCAAGAAAACAAAACTTAACTTACATTTCTACAAATTAATCTGACCCAAAACATTACCACATTTCAAGTTCATTCGCATATTTACATAACACTTAAAAAAATATCAAATGAATGCTCAACCAAATAAAAATGCAAGATCCCATGTTTGAACTATGCTTACTCTCAGTTTTAACACTTCATTTACTCTTTCTACTTCAGAAGTAGTATACCACATGCAAAGTAATATTCACCGAGAAACATCAACAAACATT
>BSBK01010883.1:0-85000 GCA_027943335.1 Chamaecyparis obtusa
AAGGAAATATTATAAATTAATTTATAAAGATTGGTGGGAATTTCATAACCTTCTTATGTCATGATTGGTTCATGAGTTGTTGGGTGCATTGAAAAATGATGTCATGAGTTCCCGAGTCTTGATCATTTATGTTATTTAACCACAAAGGTGATGACCATTATTGTATTGAGTCTTAATTAACTTGGTCACCTTGTTTTCTTCTGCATGATTCTTCTATGATCTAAGTGATGGTTTGGATTGTTTTATTTCTCCAGGTTGGAGATTGGAGTCATTGATGACTTGTTCTTGAGTTTGATTTATCTTGCAATTTGATAACCATGTGGTTTGGTATTTAATTCATTAATATGTCCAATGACCACATATTTGATTCATTAATATGTCCAAGGGTTAGACGTATGTGATGACACTTCCCTATATGTTTCCTAGGTTCCTACATTGTATTTGGTACACCTGATTTGTGTCTCATTTATACTTAACAACCTTATATCTTTTAGTACCATTTTATCTAGTGTACCTTGGCATTAGTTTTTCTTTTTTTGGATGTTTCCTTGAGTGAGGCTTGGTGTTATCTCCTCAACATTGTGGGAGTGGACTTCTTTGTTGCACATGATTGGGTTGTAGTGATTCTATTACCATTGAGATCTGACGTTCGTGGACTTTGTGCTTGGATGATCCTTGATGCTTCTTCTATCTTCTTGTTTGTTGCTTGGAGACTTTATGATTATCATCTTGATGTGTATATACTTGTATTGTATTATTGTTGTCTCTGTGACATGTGCAATGGAAGATGTATTATCTTAAAGAATATGATGTATCATTTTGTATCTTGTTGTATGTACCTTTGATTACATTGATGTAATGGATGTATTTTATTATTCAGTTGAAATTAATATGTTAGTGTACTTTATGATTTGTATTTTTTCATTATGATTAAGTAAAGGATTAGGAATACTTTAATTTGGGTTTTAAAATGAACCTAAAATATATCATGTGATTATGTTTATAGATTTTTCTTGGTAGATTAATTTTATATTTACGTAGTTCTACATCATGGAACCCTTGGGACTTTTAATTTGTAAATGAATTACATTTATGAGTATGTATTGTCTTATGATATATTTCTTCTGCATTGTTATTCATTATTGATTGTAAACTCTTAAGCAAAAAAATTATTCAATAAACTTAGTAAACTTGTTTTAGGTTAATTTATCTCGGGTTCCATGGCTGGGCATTATAGATTTAACTTATTTCCCTCATTTAAGGGCCAATAAAAAGGAGTCCACCATCAATAAAGAAGATCATACATTCAAGTATCCATCCCCATTCCTCAAATAATTCAAGTCTTCAACCCCCCCCCCCCCCCCATCCCCCCCCTCTCTCTCTCTCTCCAATCAAGTATTGTGGAAAACCTACAACATCCATTACATGGGTTTTGTCTTTCATGATTTCCTTTTGGTTTTTTTGTGTTAATTCAAAGCTATTGCATCAACATATTTGATCACATTCAAAGAAGCATTTGCATTGCCATTGTATGAAGTACTTCATTGTTCAAATCTAACCTCTACTATATGACAACACACTTTCATTTTATCTTATTTCATTTTAAGATTGATTCCAAACAAGGGTTTCACTGAGGTAAAACCCCTCTATACAATCTTCTTCTTCCCCATTTTTTTGTGTGCGGGAACATGTGGTGAACCTACCATTATAGATTTTGAAAGTACAAGATCTAACAGATGATCCTAGAAATGTTTGAGAAAAAGTGTAGGGTATATGGTACACATGAATCCTATACCCAAGTACATTGATTCTTAGGCATCCTATACCCTCCAAATTAGATTCAAATTTTAATCACTAGTTAGTTTGTAGTGTACTTTTTTTTTTTCTATTCATTACAAGTTCTTGTCTAATTTCTATCTTTCTATTTTTGTCAAAAGTTGTCATTTAGCTCATATAGCCTTATATCTTGCATTTGTCAATCATATCCTCACAAATCCAACTCATTCTTATACATTATCAACAAAGAATCATCGACTCACTTAATGTTTTAGTCCTACTTGAGCCTATTAGGTCATCTTCCTTTTGATTGTGCATTACGAAAGAGGATAAATATACCTCACTTCTATTTTCCTAATGTACACCTTCCTTAGCATGGACCTATTTCAAATTAACCTTTTGTGGTGCCATTCTAAGTTGGTTTACTTACCTTGTTTCAATTTTCTTGAGCATCATACATATATCAACATTGGGAGACGATATTCATCACTGATAAGCTTTTATAAACTTATTTTATCTTTGAAATTCCTTATTGGAATTTATTGGGAGATTATAGTTTTGAAGGTGGCATATCCTCCTAGTCTTAGATATCAAATATCAATTTGGTGAAGTCTTTTTGAGGCCACATTAGATTGATAGATTTGCAAGAATTATCAACATCTCATACTTTCATATTGTGTGATATGGAGGTTATCATTTTATACCAGTAATTTCATTTGGCATATTGACATCTTTCCTTGTAAGAGTATAACCATCATTCCATCATTCATTGTGATTGGAGATTTGGTGATCTTGCATCTACAATTTTTGGATTTAATGGAGAGATTCCTATCAATAATATTAGATGCAACATTGATTAGCATACCAGAGATATATCTTACAATCCATCAACAACCACATATCATTGGTAGTAATTCATGAGACCATTTACTCAGTGAGCACTATTGATTACTAGAAAATATCTACTACACCATCTCAAAAATTTATTAGTATTGATAAAGACCATATTGGAATTTATCAACAATGACATAAATATCTATTGTGATTTTCCATCAGCAATCACCTTAGAATTCATAGCAGCAAAATTATGGGCCATGTACATACACTCTATCATACACTGTGTACTCAATGATAAATATCATAGCCACTGCATCAATAATATAAATCTCAAACTTTAGTAGCAACATATATAGCTAAGATAATTGATATCTAAATTGCACATCATAGTGATGTCATACTTGTAGGAGAGCAGCATCCTAACACCACTAGGATAGACACACCAACACCAACATATCTAAATTTTAGACATCTACACCTCAATTATATCTAGACATGATTTTGGAACATAGTACCATCGATATATATCGTTACTCCATGAATCCTAATGCGGATAATCATTAGAAGGCCAAGGTGCAAGGATTCTTGAGCCATATCTAGATTGCAATAGTAGTTATAATTATTTGAAAATACCTGAAATCTTAGACTAGTAGTATATCATTGCATTTTTATCTATTTTTGTTCTCATATCTTGTTTGGGATATTACAGTGGTATCACAAACCTTGACCCTACCATCCTATTGGGTTGAGGTTAATGAGAAAGAAGATACAAGAATACATAGTTTATCAAAGGAGAAGACATCACTGCTTTGATATAATGGGGATGCACATGCAAATATGATGACCATCTTTAGATAGTTGGAAAGAGGATGAATGGATGATTGATGAGGCTCTCAATCACTTGGTAGAAGTAAGATGAATTGAGTTAATTAGAGAGAACAATATCCATGGATATAATTAAATCAATGGGAGATGACACACACAATAGTCCACTACAAGGTCGATGATGTCAACCTTCTTCTTAAGGACCAAGAAGGAAGATAATCATTTTCCATAATTGGTTGAGTTGTAAGATCATTTCAAGTAGGATTGGCTTGATGGAGGGTTCAAACTAGGACATGTCTCTCAAAAAATACATACACCCAAGGATGAGATATCTATCCACCAGAGGTATTAGACACTACAACACTGATCTGAGATAGAATATTGGTATGCTGAGCCTCCCCTTATTTTATGGATTTGGAAGATTAATGGCATGATCTTGAGTGAAAAAGAAAAACACATATTTTTAGCCTAATTATTTGCCCAAGGATGAAGCGATCAAGTATGAAACATTAAACCTTTATGAGATTGTTCATGAGTGGTGGCACCATGAGATGGTTATACTACCTAGGCATGATCAAATCACTTCCTATGCCAGCTTCAAGGAGAGACTCATTGAAAAATTTGATGAGAATGACCTAGAACTCAACTTCAAGGAGTTGGTACAACTAAAGCGATGGAGATCCATGGATAGCTATATTGCCAAGTTATAGAGGCTTTCTATTTTAGTGTTTAACATTTTAAGAGAGGAGATTGATAAAAAATTTCATGGATGGATTGATGGATCCCTTTAGGGGTTAGGTCAAGGAACTAAGACCTAGAATACTCACAAAGGTAATAAAAAAGGCTCTTTATATATCTAAATCAACCTCCAAGAGTTAAACATACCCTTTGGAACCTATCACATATAGAAGGGAAATGGAAAGAAGTCATCTCTAAAGAAAGCTCCAATAGATGAGGTGACCCATTAGGATCTAAGGAGGAAGAAGTTATGTTTCTACTACAAGAAGACATGGAAATTGGGTCACATATGCCTTGGTAAGGGGAAGATCCATTAAATAGAGGTTGTATCCAATAGTGAGAATGATGTTGAGAAATTCAAAGAGCATGATGAGGATCCACCTCATGCAAAGAATTTTTCTACACTTGTGAGGAAAGGAGGTAATATTATTTCTCTTTGTGGCACTCCATGATGTAGTATATTTTAGGTTTGTGGTAATCTTCAAGGACATCAAGTCATCGTTATACCCCCTAGTTTCCAAGAGAGGATTGCACATAGTGAGGCATGATGGATTTGAGGTCAAGGTGACAAGAGGCTAGCTCCTACCTTGCACATATTTGGTACCATAGATGAGTATTGCATGGGGAGGTACACAGTCACAAATGACTTCTTCATGGTAGACTTGGATGATACATATGTCATCTTAGGCATTTAGTAGATGGAGACTCTCGATAAGTACACCTAAAGTTTCAAGCATTTGTAATGCTCATTTAAGGTGGATGAGAAGGTGATATTGGGAGGAGCATCCAATTGAGGTCCTAGAGTATTTCACCCATGCATATGGAGGCAATATTTAGGCATGATGATGTGGTATGGGCAATGTAATGTTTGGTTTTATCCAAACCCTTGATTGGCCAACATAAAGATTACTGTTCAATGAAAAGCTACAATTGGTGTTGGGATGACACAATTTGGTTTTTAGTGACATTAATCTAGGGGTACCATTGAACCGAGGCTTTGAGCACATAATAGAGTTGGAAGAGGAAGCCAAACTAGTCTTCACAACTCCTTATCGTCATTTTAAGAAGTTCGGGGATAAGATAGAGAAAGCAATTTAGGGGCTTCTTGACATGAGATGCATTAGGCCTAGCTCAAGCTCATTTGCATTTTTAGTAGTGTTGTTAAAGAAGAAAGATGCGACTCTTAGGATTTGCATCAATTATTGTTCCTTGAAAAAGAAGACAATCAAGAACTAGTACCACATCTCACGGATAGATGAATTATTGGATGAGCTTCGTGAGGAAGTATACTTCTCAAAGATTATCCTTCATTCCATACACCAAATTTGTGTGAGGGAGCAAGATGTTCACAAGATAGCTTTTTGATGCCACTATAGTCATTGCAAATTTTTGGCCATGTCTTTTGAATTAACCAATGCATCTAATACTTCCTAGTCTTGAATGAACCACATGGTCAACAAGCAATTATGGAATTTCTCTTCGTATTTTTTGATGACATGCTTATATACAACAAGATGTAGGAAGAACATTTGACACATATCTATTTGCATCAAAATTTGCAACAAAATTCATGTTTAAGTTATTTCACACTTTCTTATTTTTTATTAATCCTAAGGCCATAAATTCAATCTTTCAAGGAATTTGACTAAGGAGAATTTTTTAACCCTTACAATTTACTAACTTTACTAAAATATTTCTATGTGTCGCCAATAATTACATGTCAATAAAGATAAAGAATCACAACGAATGAGATGGGAGTAATTTGCATTCAACCCAATTAGGACTACACCCCAACAATCAAATATATGCCATGTGGGATTAATATTTTGTCATGAGATTAGCACACAAATATTTTTAGGTTTGTGCAAATTTAGAAAAATCAACATAAGCATTATTAGTTTCATATATTGTGGTAAATCAATTCTACAACTCATCAACATCCATACTTTATTTTCAATTTAGAAGCTAAATGTGCATTATGTTCACATTCAATTTCTTAAAATAAAGAGATTTATTTATGTCAATATGTACCCAACTCTAATTTACCTAAGTTGAATGTACCTATTAGTACATTCCTTTAGGTAAATATTATTGGAATTAAAATTATTTATATTGTTATTAATATGTATCTACTAACTAACTATAAAATATAACTTTTCATACCTAAATTTTATGTTTACTTTTTGTAAACTATACACGTATATTTTTAAACCAAAAATATTGAAATAATCAATTATTTACATTCTCATTAGATGAACAATTTTACCTCTTATTGCAATCATGACATGGTTCAAGGAACACACTAATTAGCTTTGTACAATTTTAACTTGTAAGTTTGTGTAGTAAATGGCTAATGAAGTCCACTAGCAGTACGCTTTACACCACATTTCAAATGCACATCAAAATTGAGGACATTATGCTATTGGTGTAAGAAGTTTACAAATACGAAGTATATCTAAGATTTGACCTTTAAACATTTTTCAATTATGAATATCACTTTTTTTCTTGAAATTCAATAATCCTTTCAATTCAAAAACTATACCCATATGCAATAATAATTGTGTGTAATATTTTATATCCCTTGAAAGCATTGACAAATGCCATTAAAATGAATGAATGTGTTTAAAATACACATATGTGGACTAGGCATTAAAGCATTTGTACAATGAACTTTAATCAACAACTAAGAAATGATTACAGCCATTGCAATAAGAGCAATGCCTCATATGTGTTCAAACAAACAATAATAGCATCTGGACAAACAATAATAGCATATTAGAAAAAGACTCTCACATACAAGATTAAATCCCAAACACAATAGATAAAAGATCAACAATGTAAAACATTATTGAAAATCTAGATAAAAAATCCATTAACCCATGACCAAGTATATTAGGTTGGCCTTAATCATTATTCAATTATGAATATTCGTTTTCACGTAATTCACTAATCCTTTCAATTCAACAACAATATCTACATATAATAATTACAACTTTGTGTGATATTTTAAAGCCCTTGCCACAATTGACAAATGTCATTGAATTGACATGAATGCATTCAGAATACGCATAACTGGGCTAAACATTAAAACATTTGAACATTCAATTTTAATCCATAATTAAGAAATGGTTGAGACATTGCATTAAGATCAATGCCTCATATGCATCGAGATGAGCAATACTAGCATGTTAGATAAAAAAACCATCACGTACAAGATTAAATCCCTAGATAAAAAATTGAGAATGCAATACATTGTTGAAAATACATCAAAAATTCATTGACTCGTGGCCAAACTAGATATCTTGTTTATTAACCCAATAAGGTTCATGTACCCACAATGTGATACAATAATTCATTGCGCATAGCAAAGAGTGGCATTGGTTATTCTTCCTAAAAATTGACATAACTCAATGTATTCTCATCGATTTTTTTTTTTTGCATTTTTATGACATTGTAGAGACGGATAATGAGGATCAAACCAATGAAAATCTGTCATAGTATGCAAAAATAGATTTTTTATAAACGTCCATAAGAATACTATTTTGTGTGAAGAAATATAATTATATCCGAAAACAATCCCATTCTCATGTCATCTAAGCAATTCTCACCTATCACTAAATGCAATGTGACAATTCGCACCTATCACCTAAATGCAATGTGGCATTGTATGATAGGTTTATACTCCATAAAGATAGGTCATTAGGTCTCACCAAGATGTATACCCTAGAAACAAACGTGCTCCATTCTCTCTCCACACAAAAAATTCATCTGAATTAATTACATATCACACATAATGGAAACATTCACTGCTGATCTCACCGACACTTACTGTACATTTCTTGAACAATTGACATGAAAGCAAGTAAAAGAAACATGGAGAAGAAATCAAGACTGAATCAATGGCGCTGTCTGCGCGAACAGACAGAAATTAAGTTTCTGCAAGAATCAGGGAAGACAAATTCGGAGTACGACGATATTTTTGTATTTGGGACCCGCTGAGCACTGCTTGATATTTCTTTTCAGCATTCAAAGCAATCACGACATAACAGAGAAATCATGTGGCACTCATCATTTCAGATGAGTCGCTCCACGTGTTTTCTTTCTTAGCCTACTTTTCAGTTTGAATTCATTAAAAAATCAGATTTCATGTGCTTTTCAAAAAGGGTTCTCACCCAATGCTAAGTGGTCTACAAGAGGATGTAGGTGGGATGTAGGTGGGATGCCGTTATTCTTTATGCAAAATAGTACTATTTTATATATTCTGATTCGGCTACACTTACTAAAAAAATGACATTTTGTACAATTTTGAAATTATAGAAAATACAATAGATTTTTATAAAAATTTTACTTATTGATCTTCATGATCTACATTCTCAAAAATTTCAGCAATCTTCGAAGTGACTAGAAGACATACCGCTCCATGCTATATGTACTGAGCAGGAGAGCGCCTCACGAGACATGGTCAACACAGTAGCCTACTATAGCATCAGCAAGTCAGCTCCATAGGGATAGTGGGGAGACAAATCCCATGGGCTCAGTCCACTACCATGAACATTTGTAATTTTTCTCAAATTTTTTGTCTTTGTCGTTTTGTTAAGAGAATAGCGAGTGGCTATGTGTCCGTATGAAAGTTCAATTTTGCACATCACAAGAGATTTCAATGCAATTTTCACTCGTCTGATTATCATAATCCGCCTCCACAATATTATAAAGAAAATTGATAAAAATTTGTTGTTATGTCCATTTGTGTTTTTGGAGTCACCCTAGATGAAGATTGGTTTAATACATTATGAAGTTTAAATAAATGAATGCATCTAGTTAAATTAATTAAGTTAGGAGGTTAAACAAATTTAATTTAGTATAGAGCTAGTTTGGTTTGATAATTAAACTAGCATATTTGTTTTTATATTTTTTAAAAGAGTGAATTTTTTTATTTCAATCTTAATAATTTGTTATTTCAACCTTAACAAGTAGGGCAAATTTTTCCTACATTTCTTGATTTTTAAATGACTTTTATTCATTTATTTAACATTTACAAACTACATATATATTTTTTTTAAAGTTTTATTTTCAATACAAGTTCAAATGTTATAAAAATGGCATTTTCTTTAATCAATTTGTTTTAAAAAAAATTGAGTGTTAAATTTGAGTTAATTTAAATCTTTTTGACTCATGACAACTTTCAAACATTTAAAATATTTAGTTAAAAAGAATTTTCTTTACAAAAATGGCATTTGCTTTATTAATTTGTTTTAAAAAAATTGAGTGTTATATTTGAGTTAATTCAAATCTTTTGGACTCATGACGACTTTCAAACATTTAAAATATTTAGTTAAAGAATTTCAAATAAAAAAGAAAATTCTTTACAATATTTTACGTTAGGTTTAAAGAATCTTACTTCAACAAATCATGTAAGAAAAATATATTCATAATGTTGACACAAGTTTTTAATTTTTATGGAGTACTATATTTTCTATTACAACAAATACAATATTATAATATTATACAATATTTAATGCATATTACAATATTTTCTATTACAACAAATACAATATTACGGCCAGAATAGTGAAATGAATAACAAGTTTTAATTCCAACAAGACAAAAAAGAGTTCCATTGATGTCTACCATTAACTCATGTTCATTGCACTTTTAAAATTCTGCATTCCGAGCCCTTCCTAGGACGTTGTTTTTTGTTGCAAATCTACCTTAGATCATTTTTTTTGTTTATAATTTTGGCTTGTATTGACTCTATCCAAGTCAGTGAGTTAATAAGGACTCCTAGAGAGTCTTGGTGATTTTTTTTATTGGGTAGGTTAGTTGTATTTTAGGTTTGGAAGGTTGAGTCTTATTTTTTGTCTTAGGATGTACTTAGTTGTTTATGGAACCTAAATAGGTGAATTAGAGACAAAGATGATAAAAGACTCCAAAATGAGTGGAGAATATTAAATTAGTCCTAGTATAGCCTTAGAAGTGTTTTGGTATCATTCTATATGGATTGGAACACTAGGGATGGTCGGAATAGCAAAATTGCTAAAATTTTCAAAAGTTGTCAAGACAATTTTTGCAACTTTGCAAAGTTGCATGACAAGTTTTGTCCTAAATAGCTATAATAAAGGTGTTCGGTTGTCTTGAGAAACCAACCAAATGAACACGATGGATGGACTATATAAACTGTTGGAAGTATAAGTGGGAAAGTAATACTGAGAGAGGAGGGGGGGGGGGTGAATCAGATATTACCTACTTTTATCCTTTTAATCTAATAAAACTTTATGCATGACATAAACAAAACTTGATCATAGTAAGCAACAAAACATATAAAGCAGCATACTTGAAATCACTCATAACACCATGATTTTGGTAACCCAGAAACCCTTGAAAGGTAAAACTGGGGTGGGGATAACACCCACAAATCTTCACTACTGCAGTAATAAGTTTTGTCTGTTAAGGCTTACAAAATGTGATCAAATCATGATCTACCCTATAAAAGGTCTGCTTTGTCAAAAGCTAAAAGACTTGTATAGTCTACCTTGTTAAAGGATTTATAAACTTACAACAAAGTAAGCACTAGGTAAAGAGATTTACAAAAAGTCTGCTAAGACTACTCGATTAAGAGATTCACCCTGATACACTGGTCAAAATGTCTCAGTACCTAATCTTTCAGTTTGCACTAGTATGCAGATTACATATCTCCTCTTTACTTTATATTTTGATCTCTTCTATCTGATCTTTCTTGATTATGTCCTTTCACTGCTTAGCTCGGTCACTGGACTCTGTCTGAATACTTAACTATTCTGAATATACTTCTCTGATCATCTTCTCATATTAATTCAATCTTATCTCTCTGATTCACACACACACACACTTCTCTCTAGTTTAGATCTTGTCCTTATATAATAACAAAAATGTTTTACCATTTCAAGATCTACGGTTCAGATTTATTTCTATTGCCACCTAAACTATACAATTTTTTGATTGGCTCTAGGTTTTACATAGGGATCAATGATAATAATATGGATGCGTAATTACCTCCATAATTACCTCATTAGACAAAATACAAAACATCATTATTGTACACACTAAAAGGTGCACTTCTATGAACCATTACATGCAAGGTTGATCAAGAATGAGGCCTCACAAAGCGGCTCATAGCTCTCTATGCATGGAGTTACAAGGGACTATGATGTGTTTGCTCTCAGCTAGAGCTACAAGCTTGTGACCTTGCTAGTCAACCATACAATGAGAGATTCAAGTGAAGACAAGGGAAACAATGCCAATATCTCCAAGAATCACTATGAAATGTAATGCAATGCAACTAAAATGAAGATGCAAATGTGAAAGCTATGCTATGAAAATGAAAGTACAAACTAAGCTATGAAATGGAAATATCAATAGATTACAAATCCTTCCTATTTAGACTATGTGAGCTTATTCTAGTGCATAAAAGGAAACTAAGCTAACAATGCCATTATTATGCAACTATGAAAGCAAATATGCAACTATAATGAAATGCAACAAGTCTTCAATGTCTTCAAAAGCTCCAAATGCACCTAAAACCTGCAGCATAACATTAGCATAAAAACATAGTATATGCAAATGGAGGAGAGAGCTCTCCTTTTATAAGAAATGAGGTGAAATGGACCATGGAGATTAAGAGGCAAAAGTCTTAATCAGCGGTGGAGCTTGAAAGAGGAGCAATCCATGTGCACAAGTATCCTCCAATAGGAAAATAAGAGTTGAATTTATGTCCATATGAGATAAAAAGTGTTTTTCTCCTTTTTATAAAATAGGAATAATACTTTATTTGTGCAACTTAGAATAAGAGGAAAATGGGGGCTTTTTATTTAATTAAAAGGGGAGGAAATATTCCTTTTAATGAAATAAAGACTTAGGATAAATGGTTAGCCCAAGGATAAAAATCCAATATATGATCGAAATTAAGACTTGATCAAGAAATTAATATTGTTGAAAATATTGATTATTGATAAAAATGATTCAGGATTGATAAATCAAATAAATGGGGCCCGAAGTCTAGGCGACCATTTTAGGGTGCATACATTTGCCCCTTTTTGACTAATGTGTGATCGATTTGGGAACACATGCAGTCAAAGAAGAATTGAAATGTGAGATCGATTTGGGATCACAAAACAACTCAGATATGAGGTCGATTCGGGATCATATCTGAACAAAGCATAAACAAAAGCCTTTGAACATGAGGTCGATTCGGGATCACATTCAAAGTAAGAGATAAGAATCTCAAATTTGAGCAAAAGCTCACAAAAGATGTCTGAATCAAGAGAATCAAGAGAATCAGGGATGAGAATCCCATAGGTACTGCCTCCTCGGAATCGAAATCAAAATCAGGTAGAGAGGAGAACAGCGAATTGATAAGGATTTGATCAAATCAGAATGAAATCATAATTGAAGGTAAGGGTCAATAGGTTAACCACTAGGCAATAAAACATGCCCCAGCCTGACTAAAAAGATGTAGTCAGACGTGAGCAATGAGGGAGTGGAATGAATATGAATGAAAGACTAAAAGTTTGGAAGACATGGAAATGAAGAAATGACGATGCCCCAACAAAGATCGAAGGATTAGGCCTCAAAAGATCAATCAACTGCGCAGAAGGGGGGAAGATTTTGAAACATGATTTTGACTATCAAGATGACCTCAAATTTCAATTTCGAGTCCAAAAATGGATCCAGGACGTCGAAATTAGCTAGGGGTGCAATTTTTGCGCAATTCTGAAGTGTTTTGAAAATGAGGTCAAAAAGTCAAAAGGCTATAAAAGGGGTCAAAATGTCATTTTCAAAAATCATTTGTCTTTTAGCGATTTGAGAATTTCAGAGCTTTAGAGAGAGAAAATGGCCCAGCAAGTAGGAGTTCCCATCCACAAGCATCGATTTGAGTGCGCTGGGTTGCACAACCGGCCACCACACTATCCTACCCCGGTATGTTTTCGAAAAACTCGAGCTTTTTGAGTCATTTTTTGCATTTAATAGCTTATTTTAGCATGTTTTTCAAATTTTAAAATTTTAAAATTTTTTTGCTAGGCGAAATATCGCGCGATACTTTAGAAGTATCGCGCGCTTTGGGGAGAAGTATCGCGCAATACTTTGCGGGTCCCCAAAGTATCGCATGACCTAAGGCACCAGTATCACACGATACTGGGTGAAAGATCGCACGATACTAGGTGAAGTATCGCGCAGTATAAGGTTTATCGCCCCGTTATAGGGAGAAGTATCGTGCGATACTTCTCCAAAAAAAGAATATCGCCCAGTATAAAATTTTGATTTTTAATGCATTTTTGAGCAAAAATGACATGGGTCTAGACAATGTTATATTTTTGGGATGTTTTGTACTGAGGTTTTTTTTTTGGACATCCATCATGATATGTGCTAACAACTGGCTTGGTTTTGGCTTGCAGGAGGTTTTTTCGGTGCTCATCATCAGAGCGCCGAAGGTGACAGGATTGTGGTGTGTCCGGGATCTAGACGATCTGGGCAATGCCGACATCAGAGCGATGGGATTCCGGTATCTGCTGAGGTATCCATACATAAGAGCGAACCACGGGTTGTTGACTACTCTTGCCGAGAGATGGCATAGTGAGCACAACACCTTCCACCTACCGACTGGAGAGGCGTCGATCACTCTGGAGGACGTCTACAGAATCTTACGAGTGCCATGTCATGGCGAGCCAGTGAGTATAATCATGTTTTAAGATCTAGTCATAAATATAATGTTTCCATATGATGAAAACTGACATGATTCATTTGTTGGCACAGGTGTACTATGATCAGGATGCCACTGAGGGGCACCGACTGGTTCAGGAGATGTTCCAGGATGTCACTATTCTGGATAGGCATATCAGTTGGGAGAGGCTAATAGATGATTTCGGCAGAGACTACCCAGTGCCATGCATAGTGGCATCTATCATTTCTTAGATCTTGATGACTGACCGCAGTCAGAAGGGTTTCCCGCTCGGATGGGCTCAGCTTTTGGTAGACTTGGTCGGCAGGCCGCGACGGATGGCATGGGGTCCTGCCATATTGGCAGAGATGTACCATGAGCTACACGAGATCGTCTACAGAGATGGTCGGACATGGGCATGCGGTGCCATCTTGGCACAGGTATGGGCATGGGAGCACATCGCTGTGGTGCGCCCCAGGGTTCAACCGAGGGAGAGGAGGTACCCCTATATCTATAGGTACCTCAGGTTCATATCACATGCCCATTCTGGGGATGTGACCTACTATCGGTGGATTTTGGATGAGATAGCCTCATTCACATGGAGGCCCTACAAGGAGGTGGAGGTTTGGAAAGATGCAGCCGATGAGCTGAGTTATATGCTGTGCAGTCGGCCACTGGTAGGTTGGTATGCAGAGATCGTAGAGAGATTCTGCATCACTCAGGTATGGCGGTAGTTCGAGAGGCAGCAGCGAGTGTCGATAGAGACTACCACATATGCCAGGGCCAGAGACGAGGAGGGTCATGGGTGGCTACCCATGTTGGATTATCAGCAGGCTGTCACGGAGACAACAGGTATCAGGAGCGAGCCCTGGGAGTATTTTCCAGATATGGCAGATGTAGGGGCTGATGGAGCCTACAGAGCAGAGTGGCAGAGAGTGCCATTCTTTCAATTTACAGTACCAGATGCATAGGTACCAGTGCCAGGAGGAGACAGAGGGGGTGACGGGGGAGAGGGAGGAGACGGAGGGGACGGGGGAGAGGGAGGGGGAGAGGGAGGGGATGGAGGAGATGGCAGGAGGGGGAGAGGGAGGAGGATGGAGAGAGGAGAGGGGTCGAGATCAGGTGGCCAGAAATGATCACGGGGACAGCGATCAGCGACACCTGAGGAGGAGGCGAGACTAGCTCGCCGGCAGGCAGAGGCACAGCAGGATCAACCTGCGGGGGGAGAGGATCTGAGAGCCCAGATACAGGCTCAGGAGGCAGAGATACAGTAGCTCCGGACTACTATAGCCATGAGAGATCAGCAGTTACTGGATCTGAGGGCAGAGTGGGATCAGTAGATATCTGATCTTAGGGCAGAGATAGCACGCCGTGAGGTGATGGCATAGGTCGAAGCACTGGAGCTCTGACGAGAGTTAGCGAGAGCAGCCTATTATCATGGGCTATATCTGCAGGCCATCCCAGAGGGTGAGAGAGCACCATCATACTCTCAACGGGAAGGGGTATCAGATGTGGTACTCGATAGGAGAGCTATGCCTCCTCCACCACCACGAGCTCCTCATGAGGGTGGTAGCGAGTCTTAGGTTTTTAGGTCTTAGGTGTTTTGGACATATCTTTGAAACTTTTGATCTAGATTTTGGGATCTCATGTTGTATTGTATATCATGACATTGTATATAGATTTATGAGATGTTCAATGTATCATGTGTATTTGTCTCACTTGTGATGGATGTATCAATTTATGTATATTGTCTTGCCATTTTTCTCAAAATGTTTATGTATGTGCTTATGTATGTTCTCTCTCATAGATGTATGTTTAATTCTCATGTGTATGATATAGACTCATGTTTCTTGAAAATGACAGTTGTGATATAGATATGATGATATGATTAACCCCTTGTGATGAACAGGGATAGGTTCGAGATGAAAAGAACAAGGAGTGAAAGACATGATCGAGAAGAAGAAAAGGTGAGTGCAGTCGACTGACAGGTCCACGTAAGATGAAAAAAAGAGAGCTCTCTCCATATGCAAGGTGCAGAAACTAAACTATGATGAACCTAAGAATGCAAGCTACTATGAAAGTGGTTGACTTGCAAGGTCACAATGCTTATAGACATCTAATTATCATCATCAAGCGTTATTGGTAGCGTCGTAAGATCATACAATGCACACTAGCATAACTATGTGGATATGAATATGATCTTTATCAGATAGAAATGTGGGAATCCCACCTAGGCATCAAAAGACATATAGGTCAAGATGACTAATGCAGTGAGATTACCTAAGTTTGATATGGTGAGATTATGCTTGTATCAAGACATATGAAAGTCAGGATAGCTAAAAGCATGCACTCGCAAAATAGTCAAGGATAATACCTTGTTAATCCATAGTGTCAAGTAGGACCAGCATAAATGCTCATGACAGTTAGGATCAACAAAATATACCCACAAGCAGATAAAGAAAGAAAACATGTTCTCATTCCCTTAGTCTTCTAGCTATGCATCATCGAAAATTTCTCAGGGAGAGATCACTCATTAAAGAAATCCTCATAGACAGCACACAAAGAAAAATAAAGTCATCATATCGTCATCGAGTTAATTTTTTAAGTGTGTGTGTGTTGGTCATAGAGTCAGACTCTGAGTATCGCATCTGCACCTGAGCACTATCGCATTATACATAGACTATAGGCAAGACATCTAATAAGTGTTAAGAAACACTCGACGCAAGGGTAGTGTTGAAAAACACTGTTTGGGGTGGTGTTGAAAAACACCTGTTGTGAAATGCCCCAAGAGACAAACACACCTAAAAGACCAATGCTAACAGTTATGCCCCCTAGACAAAGACAAAGACCAATTCCAGACTAAGCCAAATAAGGTCAAGGTATGATGGGACGTGGCTAAGTGTCAAGGACGCATGCTAACAAATAGGAGTGCAAAGGCCTCAAGTAGCACCTATTTCCAAGTTTTCACCACTTGGAATCTTTTTTCATTTTTTTATTTTTTTGTATTTTTTCAGGACTGTATATGCTTTTTAGGATTTTTTCAGCATCATATATCAATTTTTTTGGTATTTTTTTCAGGATCATAAGATATGTACAAAGGATGCCTCCAGACAGACTGGGCATCAAGGATAGAACTTCTTGAGGTGCACAATGTTGATGGGATCAGGGAGCTGTTCTCCATCAAGATCTGACAATAAATACGCACCAGTACCAAAAGCAGCTGTGATGACATATGGTCTAAGCTAGTTAGGTTCAAACTTACCCTTTTGCTCTCTATTTTGTTGGTTCTTAGGGTTCTCTCGCAAAAAAAGATCACCTATTTGAAATTCTCTAGGGTGAACCTTCTTGTTGAATGCCTTGGACATACGCTTTTGATACACTCTCATATGATCAAAGGAAGCCTTACGCTTCTCATCTAGAAGTTCTAGTTCCTGTAACCTCATGGCGCGGTAATCCTCATCTGTAATCAAACCTTTGAGTGAGACTCTAAGTGATGGTATCTCGACTTCTAAAGGCAATACTACTTCAGCGCCATAGGTGAGAGAGAAAAGAGTGGCTCTTGTAGGTGTGCGAATGCTTGTTCTGTAAGCCCATAGTGCTGGATTGATTTGTAAGTGCCAATCCCTACCATTCTTGTGTACTGTCCTATGAAGAATCTTAAGAATGGTTTTGTTAGAGGCTTCTGCCTGTCCGTTTCCCTGTGGAAAATAGATGGAGGACCAATGTTGCTTGATTTTAAACTTTTTGCACAGGTGCTTTAGGTCCTTATTCTTAAATTGACCTCCATTGTCAGTAATGATCTCAGAAGGCACTCCAAATCGGCAAATGATATGATTTAAGATGAACAAAGAAATGGTCCTTCCTGAAGAAACAAAAAGTGGCACAGCTTCCACCCATTTTGTGAAGTAGTTAGTGGCAGTAATAATGAACTTGCGTCCACCTGATGAGTTGGAATGAATCTGCCCAACCAGATCAAAGGCCCAGCGCTGAAATGGCCAATGAGAAACAGAAGGGATCAGCTCCCTACCTGGAGCATGAATCAGGTTGCCATGTTTCTGACATTTTTCACATGACTTAGCAAAGGTGACTGCATCTATCTACATTGTGGGCCAATAATAACCCGCCCTAAGCAACCTTCGGGCCATGGCAAGACCATTAGAATGTCCACCACAAATGCCCTCATGGATGTCAGCTAACGCTTGGTTGGATTCCTCTTTTTCCAAGCACCTAAGGAGCGTCCCATCTAAACCCCTCCTATATAAATCACCAGAGATGAGGGTGTGGTGAGAGGCATTACGGATGAGGTTGCGGCGTTTAGAGTAGTTGAATGTGTCGGGGATGATGCCATCATGAAGATATGAATAGATAGCACCATATCAAGAAGACTCGTGTGTGACAATGGTACAAATGACATGGCTTTCAGATGAGTCAAAGATGGGATGGTGTAGCTCTTCCACCACGAATTCAAATCTGGATTCATGTGTCTCCAACTGAAGAAGTGAAGCTAATGTGGCCATGGCATCTACAGCTTTGTTCTCTGTCCTAGGGATCTGTTGAAACGTTACAAAGGTGAAGTAGCATCTCAAAGAATCAACCATCTTTTTATAGGGTATCAATTTGTCATCCTTGGTTTGATACTCTTCATTGACTTGGTTGATGATTAACTAGGAATCCCCAAAGACATGTAACTCTATGATGTTCCATTCTATAGCCATTCTCAAGCCATTAGTTAAAGCTTCATATTCTGCAATATTATTGGTACATGGGAATAATAGTTTGTAAGACTTCGGAATGTTGTACCCATGTGGAGAAACAAATAACACTCCAGCACCTGATCCATTTTGCATGCGGGAGCCATCAAAAAATATTGTCCAAGTGCGAGTAGTTGTATACAAGATGTGTTCGTCTGGGAATTCCACTTGGACTGGCATACTATCTTGAATTGGGAAATCAGCTAATTGGTCAGCAATAGCTTGTCCTTTTATTGCCTTCCTTTCAACGTACTCTATGTCAAATTTAGTTAGGACCATCATCCATTTAGCGAGTCTACCTGTCAGGGCAGCTTTACTAAGTAAGTATTTAAGGGGATCAATTTTGGCAACCAAATGTATGGTATGAGCAAGCATGTAGTGGCACAACTTTTGAGAAGCAAACACCACTGCCAGACAAGACTTCTCAATATTATTGTAATTGATCTCATAGGAGATGAGAGTACGGCTGATATAGTATATGGCCCGTTCTTTCCCAGTATCATCTGATTGAGCCAATAATGCCCCCAGGGAAGTGTCTGTAGCTGAAATATATAAGATCAATGGTTTCCTTGGAATAGGAGGCATTAGGATCGGAGGATTAGCCAAGTATTGTTTGATCTGATCTAGGCTCTTTTGACAATCCTTGTTCCAAACACAAGAAGCACCCTTATGCAATGTCTTGTTGAAGGGTTGCGCTCTATTTGCAAGCTAAGAAATAAACCTCCTAATTGATTGAAGACGTCCCTAAAGACTTCTCATTTGGTTGATATTCCGAGGAGGTGGCATATCTAGGATTGCTTGGACCTTTTCGGGGTCAACCTCGATACCTTTTGCTGATATTATGAATCTTAAAAGTTTGCCTGAGGTGATGCCAAATGCGCACTTATTTGGATTCAATCTGAGTTGAAATTGTTCCATACGATCTAGAATTACTTCCAAATCATTGAGGTGTGTGTCCCTTTTTCTTGATTTTGCCAGGGTATCATCCACATAATCTTCCATATTTTTGTGCATCATATCATGAAAGATAGTCATCATAGCTCTTTGGTAGGTTGCTCCTGCATTCTTTAATCTGAATGGCATGACGTTCCAGCAATAGATTCCCCATGCACATGTGAATGCTATTTTCTCTTGGTCTTCAGGAGCTATTTTGATTTGATTATACCCTGAGAAACCATCCATTAGAGAGTATATGTCATAGCCCACCGTCATGTCCACTATCATGTCAATGTTTGGAAGTGGAAAATCGTCCTTTGGGAATGCTTTATTTAAATCTCTAAAATCTGTGTAGACATGAATGGACCCATCATGTTTGGAGACAGGTACTATGTTTGAGATCCATTCTGCATAATCGATGGCTCTAATAAATCCAGCTCTCAAAAGTTTTTCTAATTCCCCTTTGACAAGTAGAGCTACATGTGGATGCATTTTTCTTAATCTCTATTTTACTGGCTTGACTCCTGGAGCTATGGATAAGTGATGCATGATGAGATTTGTGTCAAGCCCTGGCATGTCTGAGTAGGTCCATGCAAAATTAATTTTCTTTTTCTGTAAAAACTGTACATATGCCTTGGTCTCTTCTTCTGATAAAGACTGAGCAAGATGGACTATCTGAGGATTTTCTTCTGTGTTTAAATTGACTGGCTTTGTTGGTTCAATCAATATTGATGATCTATCCTGGAAATAACTCGGCAAGTTATTAAGTACCCCATCCTTAGGTGCCTCAAAGAGGTTTTCACCCTCGGATGCGTCATTTCTTTTTACTATTTTTGGTTCTGACACCGCCACAAAGTGGTTTTCGCCATCAGACCTATTTTACTTTTTTTCTTTTATTTTGAGACTGAGGTACTTAATATCAGGCTCTGTCATGCTGGTTGTTGGTTCACTGGTGGAAGAAGCCACGGGTTCAAGAGCATTCAGATAGCAGGAAATTTCGTAATCATTATGGAAGGTGAGGAATGTGGGCTCTTGATGGCGCTGAGACCAGTCAATTAGGTCAAAGTGAACAAGGGGTAAGTCAATGGCGGGTTCGATGTTGTTTATGCGAAAGGTGTCATCTCTAGTGACCATATATTTAGATTTTATCAAGTCTTCTCCTAAGATACCCGAATTAGGACTCATCCTATCAAATGAAGCGTCATCCACTAAGGCGATTTGAGGAGTGCAATCCTCTAGTCCTACACTAGGATCGTTAGTCACATCGGGTTGGATACTATAAGCATGGACAATATCTACGTCCAGATCAACTATTGCATTTGAAAGTGAGTCCCATTCATATTCATGGGAATCTGTCTCTGAGTCATTATTTAGGCCTCGTGATGTAGAAGCCTCAAGGTTAGGAAGGGTTTCCCCCTCTCTAGTGCTAGTATTGGTACTATCTGTCGCAGCTAGGACAGTAACACTTTCCTTTGTCGATCTAGCAGTCACACAGTCACTATCCGTCGTAGCTGGGATAGTAGGACTATCAAGTATCAAATCTATGGAATCCCCCCAAAGGAGATTCATTGAGGGCACCCAATCATCGGACACATCTTGTTGATTGGAAAGATCAGGCGTATAATCTGAGTCACTGTCACTGTCCATCGCAGCTGGGACAGGGACACCTTTCTTCTTCTTATGCTCAAAACCTAAGCCCACCGTGGAATTATTCTTTCATCCAAAAAGAGCATGATCAAGAGGCTCATCTTTAGCATCCAGCCTATGACTAAGGGGACCATATCCCGGATATCCCATATTTTTAACCAGTGTATACCCTTTCCCATAAGTTTCAGGTGAAGGAGCAAAATTCTCGTTATGTTTGTATTTCTCCTCGTGATAGATCCAGTCCCTTACAACAACTTCCTCTTTCTCTTCTTGAATGGGGACCGAAGACTCAACAAATTTCCCAAATAATGTCATTGCTGATGACGAAGGCTTTACATTTGGGGATGGTCTCCCATAAGACCTAGGAGAGAGTGGCATGTTTGTAAGAGAATCCATTTTATAATCTCCCATCCCAAGATCGATGGTCTTGAACTTCTGCTTGTATTGTTCAAGTGAACTACTAGGACTGTCAGCTTCCCTATTCAAAGGTACATGTGATCCCACAGAAATGTTATTAACTGATAAAGCACTATCTCCAGGGATGCAAATTTCTACACCGTTATGGGGAAACTTAACACACTGGTGATATGTTGATGGGACTGCTTGCATTTCATGAATCCATGGCCTACCTAGAAAAATGTTGTAGGCTAGAGGTCCAACATCAACAATTTGAAATAATATATCTTTTTCTACGGGACCAATGTGAATAGGCAAAACAACCAATCCCTTAGAACTTCTTTCTGCTTCATCATATGCTTTGATTGTGATCCTTTTCCTTGTGTCAATGACGTTCTCAAAATATCCTAGAGACAACAACAAACTCAGGGTACAAATATTGAGCCCCGCACCCCCATCTATCAGTACATGCCTAACACAGGTTTTATGAATCATGACTTCGATGTGTAAGGCCAAGTTATGTGGGTGACTGATGGATTTGTCATCTTCTTCGGAGAAGGTGAGGTAATGAGGGCTAGCCAAATGGTTGACCATGTTTTGGAATTGATCAATATCTAAGTTGTTAGGGATGTTAGCTGCTCGCAAAGCATCCTCAAGGACGCTCTTGTGCTTAGGAGATAATTCTAAAAGCTCAAAAATGGATATCTGCGCGGGTGTACGTTGTAGCTAGTCAATAAGATTATAATTGGAATCAGGACCGACGGCAGATTTGGGAGGAGCACCTTTGGACATGGGCTGCTTAGACTTGCTAGTGCTAGGACCTCTAATGATAATGGGCGCTTGGGCCTGTGCCCTAGTGACAGCATTGAGGGACTGGGGCATTCTTTGTGAGTGAGGACCTCTTATCACCACAGCGGGTCTTTCATCAGTCATAGGAGTTGAGTCCACATTATGTCCATAGGGATCTTTCCCTCTCATCATGTTGACACTATCATCCACAACTTCAAGCATGTTAATAACGTTCTCTGCATTTGTGTAGGTGTAGTTGATAGTCGCCTTGCCATTCTTATTGTTAGAATTCTCTCCTTTCTCATATTTAGGTAAGGGCTCTTTAAAGGCTTTATGATCTGCATTAGTGGTTAACCCATCCACTTGTAATTGTCCTTTCTCAATAAGGTCTTGGACAAGATGCTTGAGTTTAAAACAATTTTCTATGTCATGTCCAATCCCATTATGGAAAACGCAAAAAGCCTTAGCATCCCACCAATAAGGTAAAGGATCTGGTATGCGATGTTTTGTAGGATCCTGTGGGTGTGCCAAATTATGAGCAACTAATGTCTTAAAAACATCTGCATAAGTTCTCCCAATTTGGTAAATTGTCTTTTCTCCATTTTAGATCTCTTTTGATACTTAGGTTTGTCTTGTTGTGTTGAAGACGTTCATAGCTTCATAGCTTGAACTGCATGAGAGAGGTTAAGAACTCCTTCATTTTTTACCTGAGATGAGTCAACAACTCCGTCATTGACCACTTACTTGTTTTTGTTCCAATAGGAGTTCTTTTTGTCCTTGTTACCATTAGTATTGTTATTTTGGCTATTGTTGTTATTTGTTGGTTTAGCCAAAATTCCTTGTTCTTTTAGGACATCCTCAATGCGACATGCCACCTCTACCATGGTATCAAAGGAATTAAATGGGATTTTCTTGACTTCATATCTGAGTTCTGGTATTAGATTGCTCACAATGATATCAATTCTCTCCTCTTCAAGGATTGTCCTTGGGTATTTCGAACACAATCGCCTCCATCATTGTAAAAATGTGACAAAAGATTCCCCTTGATTTTGCTTAAGTTTACACAAATCAAGCATTGTGACCGACCTCGATAAGTTGTAAGCAAAATGCTGAACAAATCTTTGGACAAGTTCTTTAAATGTCTTTACTGGAGGGGAAAGGTTGGTGAACCACTCCATGGCTTGACCTTTTAAACTCCTTGGGAATAATCTCATCAAGTAGGAGTCTTCATGGTGAAAGGAAAAGCTCATTATGTAGAACTGTCGAACATGGTCGTGGGGGTCACCAGTGCCATCATATTTGTCATATGTTGGGAACTCAACTTTCTTAGGGAATTCTACCATCACCACACTTTTGTCAATGGGGTTAGGACATATGGAGTCCAAATGAAACGTGCTCTTGGGAGCCTTCATCCTGTCTATATCCTTTTGCATTTGTAAGATCACCTCATCAGTTGAAGGGCTCTGTTTCTTGATCTTTTGGTGAACATCAAAATTATATGGAACTTTAGCGCCTTTGTTGATAAGACTTTCCAAGAATTGGTCTTTATTTTGTTCCACATATTGCTCCACATATGCTTGAAAGGATGGTTCTTGTTGCATAGTCATGAACTCCATATGATCAAATTTAGCATAACTTCCTCCATGTTGTGAGCCATGATGTGCTCGTTGGGAGGGTTGCTTTGAATGTCTATGAGATGACTGTCTCCTATGATGGTCATATCTTGAAGCCCTTCTTCCTCTAGGACTTGGGGATCGTGAGGGTGTCCTTGATCTTCTTCTAGGACTAGGGGAAGGGGTAGATGGGGGTGAGTTGGTCCCACTATTGGCTCCCCTCCCATTAAATCAGCTTTGGAGTTGTTGTGCATAGAGTCTATCTTCTTCTTCTTGGGTGACTCTTTTCTGTATATCCAACAATGCACGTTCCTCTTCCTCTAGTTGTCTGAATTTTTCCTTTTTAGCAGCCTGTTCATCTAAGTAGGCTTGCTTCTCTCTCTCAATGCTTCTCAATCTTGTATTTTCATATCGAGAGGTGTCTTTAAGTGGGGAGGATTGTCTTGACTGTCTTATTGCATTGGCTGCATTTATGTGGTGATCACTAGATTCATTGTTCTGGTCTTCGTGTTGTGACCCTGAATCTGAGTGAGCCTGCTTATGATGTCTCTCAGCTTGTTGGTGAGCATCAAAATACCTCACGTTGTTGGGAGGTGACCCGGGTGGACTAGCATGAGAAGAACCACCATACTCTCTTCTGTGTCATTGGAAGATATCCTCAAGAGTTTGATTCATGGCTTCTCTTTGTTGTCGGGTAAAAGTGTAACTCATGTCCATGCTTGATGAGAGTGGTATGAAAGAGGTGCTCACTTCACTAGGATTAGCTCCCAGATTAAAACAAACCTCAGATTCACTCTTAGGAGATTGATCAAAAAGGGGACCTTTTCCCTTAGGTTGTCAACGAGTCTTGACAGGTGGTAACTGGCTAAAGGCAATAGGGGGTCGCTTCTCTTGATTGACTTGGTACCTTGTCGTAACTGACATGAAAGAAAGATACTCTCAATGAAAAGGTGACCTCTCAAAGTGTCAACATCAAACTAGGATAATCAAAGTCCTCTATTGTCCAAAAAAAAAGAAACGAGAAGAAAAAAAAAAGGGCTTTACCAACACTGTCAAAGAGGTGCTTCAAATCAAAGGGTGACTACCCTTGCACTTTTGAATTAGGAGGTTGGACTAGGCCGAAAGATAATTGAAATTGAGATGAAAATTATTTGGACAATAAGAGTACTAAAATTTTCCAAGAATGTAGCTAACAATTTTAAAGATGAACCTTGGCACCAAGAATGGCCTTCTAACTTGACAATTATTCCAAAGTGATTTCGTAAATCAAATGATGCTATCCCGGAGGACTAAAAACTAGAAATTTGGAGTCAAGACAGGTCTCAAACGTCAGGGTGAGAATCCTGCTCTAAGACCTAGCCTGATTAATAGCAACTGAAATTGACCAAAATTTAAGCAGGACAGAAATAAACCAGGCGATATACTCCAGGCTACTGGGGCGATAAACCTATAACTGCGCGATACTTCGCCCAAAGCCAGGTGATATACCTCAACACTAGCAGGCGATATACTCCAGGCAGGTCGGGCGATAGTCCGTCAGGGGTGAGCTATCGCGCGATATTTCTCTTCAAAGCGGGGGATATTTCTAGCAAGCGCGAAGTATCGCGCGATACTTCACTTTACAGGGCGCGATACTGTTGCAGAATTTTTTAACTCTTGACCAGAATTGTGTAAAATTTGCATTTTTGGGTCTGTTTGGTCAAAGTTTCCAGTCTGAGGGTTGATGTTTTCGATTTCAGTCATAATATCAGCAGAATTTCAGCAGGTTTGCAAATAGTAAGGGATCAAAACATGGTCTCAAACACTTGAAACAAGGGCAAAAGCAACCTTGCCAAGACAAACACTTGTGATATCAGAATTGAAACAACACCCTATGAATGCTACCGATTGTTTGTATGTAAGAACGTTTGCACTGGTATCACACAACTGGAGACAATTCAAGCAAATCTATCCTAAAAAGTCAAGGCTCAATACTTACCAACTTAGCCCACAACTTGATGCCCCCTCGCCTCACACCAAGTGGTTACCCACAAGAGCTGTTGGCTTTGTCATGGAAATGTCAAATGACACAACCAAAGGGACACATATGGTGAGTATCTTAAGGTGATCTGGGTAAACCACTTGGATCAATCCTTGCACTAAGAAGATAAGCGGCTAAAATAAGGTGGCTTCTATCTAATGGTTCTTAATAAGGATTTCTGTTCACAACACCCCTCTTGCTCCTCATAAAAAGACTAGGACCTCACGGCCTCAAGAGTACCTTAAGCATTCTTGTTCAATGTTTTCCCCATAGTCACAATCCCATGAGCTACTCACATCAAATGAAGACAAGTGTTATGTCTACCAAGGTTTTTGGTGTCCTTGATAGCCTTGAGATTATAGCGAGTTGGAATCACTTGCCACCAAGGAAAATGATGACAAGGTTGTCCCCACTTGAGTCGTTCCTCTTGATTGCTCAAGAGCAGGCCTGCTAAAGGATTCCTAAACTAAACAAAAATGGATAATTTATGAGGTTCAAAGTTTTTGATTCACCACAAGGGTGAAGAGCATACTCCCCTATCTCAAAAATCTCTCCCAAACACACCAAGCAAAGAGATTCAATTACCCCCTTGCTTCCAAAACCTTAAGATGGGTCAAGATTTTCTGATTCACCTAAAGGTGAAGAGCATACTTCTCCTACCACCTCAAGATCCCTTTCACAAGGTATTAAGATTCCTACTACAATTAGTGAATGCCACACTTGAAAGGAAGGCAAATAAACAAGCAAGAAATTTTTTTTTTTGTTTTTATGCTTGGGCAGCCCTGCAAAAACTGTTAGTAGCCCTCTTTGACATGCGTTTTTAGCAATTTTCAAGCAAATGAGAGCACCTACAAACACAACTTGTTAGACCCACAAGGTTAGCAAAATCAAAATCCAAATGTAAACATGCAATAAACTGCTAGATTTAAGTTAAAAGATGCGGGTTAGACCTATCTAAACACAGCAAAACAAAATAGCAAGCTAAAATAATCAAATTCGGATAAGAAAACTGGAAACGCAAGTCTCTGTTAGATCAGGTGATATTTCTCAAACTTCACCAGTATCGCGTCACATAGTTTCCTATAGTCGTGCGATATTTCTCACTATGGGCGGGCGATACTTCACCCGATAACAGGCGATATTTCTCAGTACTGGCAGGCGATTCTTCTCTCGCGTGAAGTGTCGCACCGCTATACAAAGATATATCATGCGATATTTCTGAGAAGTATCGCGTGATACTCTGAGACTGAAAACCAGAGACTGAAAACCAAGCCAAAAATTGATAAAAATTTTGACGGAAAATGTAGAATTAAAGGGAAAAGCTAATCTACTCAGCCCCACGGTGGGCGCCAGAAATGTACACACTAAAAGGTGCACTTCTATGAACCATTACATGCAAGGTTGCTCAAGAATGAGGCCTCACAAAGCGGCTCATAGCTCTCTATGCATGGATTTGCAAGGGACTATGATGTGTTTGCTCTCAGCTAGAGCTACAAGCTTGTGACCTTGCTAGTCAACCATACAATGAGAGATTCAAGTGAAAACAAGGGAAACAATGCCAATATCTCCAAGAATCACCATGAAATGTAATGCAATGCAACTAAAATGAAGATGCAAATGTGCAAGCTATGCTATGAAAATGGAAGTACAAACTAAGCTATGAAATGGAAATATCAATGGATTACAAATCCTTCTTATTTAGACTATGTGAGCTTATTCTAGTGCATAAAAAGAAACTAAGCTAACAATGCCATTATTATGCAACTATGAAAGCAAATATGCAACTATAATGAAATGCAACAAGTCTTCAATGTCTTCAAAAGCTCCAAATGCACCTAAAACCTGCAGCATAACATTAGCATAAAAACATGGTATATGCAAATGGAGGAGAGAGCTCTCCTTTTATAAGAAATGAGGTGAAATGGACCATGGAGATTAAGAGGCAAAAGTCTTAATCAGCGGTGGAGCTTGAAAGAGGAGCAATCCATGTGCACAAGTATCCTCCAATAGGAAAATAAGAGTTGACTTTATGTCCATATGAGACAAAAAGTGTTTTTCTCCTTTTTATAAAATAGGAATAATTGTTTATTTGTGCAACTTAGGATAAGAGGAAAATGGGGGCTTTTTATTTAATTAAAAGGGGAGGAAATATTCCTTTTAATGAAATAAAGACTTAGGATAAATGGTTAGCCCAAGGATAAAAATCCAATATATGATCGAAATTAAGACTTGATCAAGAAATTAATATTGTTGAAAATATTGATTATTGATAAAAATGATTCAGGATTGATAAATCAAATAAATGGGGCCCGAAGTCTAGGCGACCATTTTAGGGTGCATAAAATTATCACCAAAAATGATTTACCTTGATAATTGTGCCATTCCAAACTTGTATGTCATTCATGGCTAACTCAGCAAAAGTTATTCCTAGCACTCGGCATTAACTATACTCAGCATCGGTCAAACTTCTCTGTCACTCAGTAATCATTGATATATGTAACTCGGCAACAACTATACTCTTGGCATATTACAAACATAGTGACCATCACTTTACTTGGCAGTACTACTAATTGGTAAGTATACAATACAAAACTTGGCCTTTACAAAATGACTTGGTCACAGTGATGACTGACCATCATTGCCTAGATATATGATTAAGCGTGAAACACTAATGGTCAACAAAACTATAGAGATCTACAATAAACATCTTCAGGCTTGAATTCCAAGGTTACACGACATTTTTGGATGCAATTCCCAAGAAGGATTCAATGATAGTTTATTGGTTCTATACACAGTTTGTGAGATTTTCTTGTTAGGAGTTGAATATGGATTGAATAGCTTGGTTCTTTGTATAGTTTAGTTTTCTCTTATCATTTCTATTCTTTGTATATACTTCTTGTGTGTATTTTTTATTATTTTGTGTGCTCAAAATAAAATCCAACCCTCCTGGACTGCTCACTACCAGTGTAAGGGTTTGGTTTATAAATATGGCTCTATGGTGAGTTTCCTCCATCTGATCTTCATGGACCATGGAGGATGGAAAGTAGAGCCTATGTATAGTCTTTCTTTTCTTGTACAGTTTCCATAAGTTGAGTTTGATATTTTTGAAGGCTTTCCCTAGGCGAGACAATGTGTGCCCGACTAAGTGCAAGGAAGCATCAGTTAATGTTCAAATGTGGGGTTGGATTGATCTGAAGGATCTAATGGTTGGAGAGTCTTCTTAGGGTGTTGAGGATGCCCTAAAATAAATGGAAATTTTTTTTAGCCCATTTCATTCATCATTGTTTCAAGACCATGGAAACAACCCCAAATAGCCCTATTTTTAAGGATAAAAGTACAGTCTACATTAAGTATTGTATAGATAGTTCTAACACCCCTAACCCTAAAAATATCCAAGTTTGTCGAAAAGGGTATTTGGAAAAATGACCAATTTGGGGGCTTCTTTGGAAATTTTATAAGTTATTGAGGTTTAGGAGTCTAAATAGAGCCACAAGGCTACTAGCCCTTCACCTTTGAACTTGTGGAACCCAATGAAGAATTGGTTAAAGTAAGGGCCAAGATCTTCAAGAAAGGATGCATAAGGAGGAAATTGGAGTGTATCCAACCCTATGAAGTCCTTGAAAGAGTGTAGGATGATTTGAGTGAACTTAGCCATTAAGTTCAAGATAGTGCTATACTACCTTGATAGAGACCCTTGGGAATTAGGGGAAAGAGCTAAGTGAATTCTCTTAGGATAGGGTTGTAAAGAAAACCCTTATTAGGTCTAGAAAATGACCTAAGGAAGAGTCTAGTTGACTCAATGAGGAGGGTCCCTATTACCCCCCTCCCATTTCCCCCTTTTTACCAATAAAGATAAGCACACACACACACAGATATATATATATATATATATATATATATATATATATATATATATATATATATATATATATATATATATATATATATATATATATATATATATATATATATATATATATATATATATCGAAAGGAAGTGTTCATTGCTGACAATTAACCATTTCTACAACAACCATTACAAAAAAGTGATCAAAATGACTTTCCTTATAACCTATTACCATCACCACAACTTAATCAAAAAGAAAATATATTACATAATTGAAAATAAAAACACTAGAGCTCCATGAACTTGAATCATACTCAACAAATCTTGCATTTTAGCAAGATTTTCTTTAGGCACTTCTTTGTCTTCTTCTATATGAAGTTCCAAAAATATATTTTGTAACTCTGCCCAACTTTGTTCCCCTTCCAATTCATAAACATCACTCTCGTAGTAAGCATAGCTTGTCTTGAGATCTCATGCAGTCGTGAGAAGGCTTGCAATAATGTCAAAAGGACCCATTTCTTCTTTTGTCAATTCGAGTTGCTAGATTCATTGAGGATCTTCATTCCAAAAATCATTATTTATAGGGAATCCTTTACAAAAGAAGAGCCCACATTCACCAAATAAACAAACTTATTTAATTTTGGTAGCCATTAATTATGACTCATTTCTTATCAACACTCATGTTGTTAATAAACTACAACTGATTGAATGTCTTTAAGGAAAGTTTGACAATGGAATGGATAATTGAAAGACAGTGATTGATGATGATCACCGAGCTACTAAAAGTGTATGTAAGACAATTAAATCAGTTAATGTATTGTCATTGATGTCAACTAGTTTTGACTATACTTATCATGATAGTTACAAACATCTTAAGAAGGAAAATGGTAAAGGAGATATCTACATGAAGATGAGATGGATAAGAAAGATATGGATATGGTATACATTGGGTAACTTATTGATGAGTCTATGACATTATGTTGACGACTCGATTGTATTACATGATTCTATTACGTATTTAAGATTAAGACTAAACAAGTTTATGTGGTCGGTAAATGAATATTTTAGTATACACTGAGCAAGTGTAGTGTATACTGAGTATAGTATTAACCGAGCTAGTTATCACCGATGCATTCTGGTATTGACCGAGTGAAGGAAATAAATGGAGTTTATTGAAGCCGACTAAAAATGATGAGCTAGACAATTGTTTATGATTTTGAGGTAGAAGATAATGTTTGTTATGATGATCTAATGACTAACAAAATTCAAGGATGATCAGATGAAGAAGAATGAAATGTGTTATTGACACAACTGCCAAGGATGGTTAAAGAGAAAAACCAACGGTGAATATTAAGAGGTAAAATCTATGGATGAGAAGAAAATGGTTTATGATGTCTATATAAGGATACATAAGATTCATTATTGAATCTGGGATTCTTGATGCTGCAGGAGAATTCTTATGAAAGGATTATTTTCATGCAACACTGATCAAACTGGTTAAACACAGAACCAAGAAAAACTGCAAACAACATCAAGCATTAGAGAAAGCAATTACTGAGAAAAAATAGAGTTGGAGGAAATGAAGATGTTGAATTGATTATCGATCAAAGGTATTTTTGAGCTTAGCATGGATCTAAAAATATACAAATCAAGTTGTATTTGAATCAGATCATTACTGTATCAGTTTAACCATTGTTACAGATAAATTTCTTAACCGAGTGAGACTTTATAGTCTTTATATTTCAATATGACAATCAATGAATGTTGATTGTTTTCTTGTTGACCACATAGTGAATGTTTGGTCAAAGGAGAACTATTAGTGATAAATCCTCTAACCAGGTCACACCTCACAGTGTGTTTTGTAACCTTTAACAGGGTTGGCTCCTAACCAAGATCACTTCAGAAGAGTAAATTACTTTGGTTTACCGGTCCCAAGTGGTTTTTTCCCTAACAAGGTTTCCACATTAAAAATCTATGTGTTATATGTGTATGTATGTCTTGAATTGTTATTTTACATTACACATTTTTATAACTGGATAGATCGGTAAACATAGTATTTAATTTACTAGTAATCGGTAGATGAAGAGAAAGGTACAATTGATATTTTACTGAGTTGATTATTTGATTGAAAAGTTTTTTTATATACATCTGGGAGTATTTGGGATTGTAGGATAACTAGACTTAACTGATTCACCCCCCCACTCTCAGTTATCTAACAATTTGTATCAGATCCTAGAGTACTTGGAAGGAAAAGTTTGAAGGACTTAACTTAAAGATCACAAGATGTATAAGAGAGAGTTGTCAAAGCTGAACAAAGACAACTTCTCATCATGGAAAAGTACAATGAGATTGCATCTAGATCAGGAATTGGAGAATCTGCAATATACTACTTGGATAATGAATTCATCTTGCCTAGTGCACCTTTGACTATTGATCAGATGAGAGATAAACATGAATATAATGTATCAATGATAGAAATTGATGCTTCCTTATTAGATGCCAAATTTGAAGATGTTAATACATTTACTTCTGCTAAATAAATGTGGGACAAGCTTGAACTAGTTCACGGAGGAGATGTGAATGTTCTAAGGGCTAAAGTTGAGAGTCTTAGAGGAAAGTTTGATGACATGAAAATGAAAGAAGGAGAGAATATATCATAGTACAACAACCAAATTAAGGAAATTGTCAATGCTATCCAATGAGAAGGAGGTATTATTGAAGAAGACACTGCTGTAAGTAAAATTATCAGAACTTTACTGCCTACTTAATGCTATTGGAGTCTCTGCAATTCATGAAATAAGATCAGCTCTGGGTAATCATCTTACACTTGATAGTCTAATTGGTAGATTGATTTATTTTGAGTTGAGTAACTTTGATAATAGTATTGTTCCTATTGTTGAGTCTTCATTTATGTCATCTCTGAAAATTGGTAAATCAAGCAATAAACACATGATAAGAAATGAGAGTGATAGTGATAGTGATGAGGATGAACTTGATGAACTTGAAGCTTTAAAGGCTAGAAGACTACATAAAGGTGAAGGAAGATACAAAGGAAATTAACTTTGGTATGCTTAAATTGTAAAGAGATTGGCGACATTACAGCTAGATGTCCTAATAGGAAAGAAGATGAGAAAGACAATGAAAAATCTGGTGAAAGGAAATTTGACAGGAGAGACAACCGAGAACATAGAGGCAATCGACATTATGACAAAAGAAGTAAATGAGATTCCAAAGACAAAGGAAAGAAGGCATGTTACCTTGTTAAAGATGATGATGATGAAACCGACATAGACACTAATAAAGACATTGAGGTGGTATTCGTAGATTTGAAAGAAGATTCAGAAGAATAAGGTATGTTGAAATTGCACTTATTTTTTAAAATTAGCAAGAATGATACTTGGATTATTGATAGTGGTTGTACACATCATATTACTGGTGATGAAGACAAATTTGAATACCTTAAACATTATAATAGTGGATCTGTTAAAATGGGAAATGATACACCTTGTCTAGTAAAAGGAAAACCTGGTTTATATTGTTAAATAATAAGATCATATGTGAGAATTCATATTGGGTGAATGGACTTAATTACAATCCGTTGAGTGTAGCACAACTAAATAACACAAGTCACTGAGTTGCATTTGAGAATAGAAAGGTGAAAATCTATAATGAGGCTGGAAAGTTGGTCGGTACTGGTGAACAATCTAAAGGTAATCTATTTTATCTTGATAATGCTGAAAATTATTGTTTATTGGCTAGAACTGAAGATGCGTGGTTATGGCACAAAAGGTTATGTCATGTGAATTTTGACAACATGGTTAAGATTAGTAAGAAAAGAAGAGTTAGAGGTTTACTGAGATTATCTAAACCTAACTATGTCATGTGCAAACAATGTCAAATGGGAAAAATGTCAAATTCTAGTTTTAAGAGAAAAAACTATTCATCTAATGCTATTTTGGAGTTGGTTCATACCGACTTGTGTGGTCTTATGAGAACTCAGAGTTATTATGGAGATAGATACTTTATCTTATTTGTTGATGACTATTCTAGGATGATGACTGTCATGTCCTTGAAAGAAAAATATGAATCTTTTAAAATGTTTAAATGGTTTAAAGCTAAAGTGGAAAAAGAAACTGGTGAAGAGTTAAAATGCTTGAGATCAGATAGAGGTGGTGCATTTATTTATGATGAGCTCACTAACTTTGGTAATGATCATGGAATTAAGAGATAGGTTTTTGGATTGAGGACACCACAAAAAAATGAGATTGTTGAAAGGAGGAATAGATCTATTGTTGATTGTGCTAGAACACTAATGATTGAAAAGGATGTTGCATAGATATACTAGAGAGAAGATGTCAGTACTGTTGTATACACATTGAACTAAGTTCAACTGAAGAAGGATTCAAACAAGACACCCTATGAATTATGGTATGATTACACACCAAATGTAAGTTATTTCATAATATTTGGAAGTAGATGTTACATTCTGAAAGATGATAGAAATGGGAAATTTGATTCAAAAGGTGATGAAGGAACATTCTTAGGATATTCTACTAAGAGAAAAGCTGACAAATGTTTGAATAAAGCTACTAACAAGATTATTGAAAGTGAAAATGTGAGAGTTGATGAATTTGCTGAGAAGAATGATGAAGAAAGCAAAAAGGAACCAGAAGATTATGGTAGATTTACTTACATTGAGAAACATGACACTCTACTTGAGAAACAACCTAGTGTTATTGAGCAACAGGGTAATGCTATCGAGCATCATCCTATACAGGTCACAAATCAGAAAACTATTATCGATGAAGATCATGATCCTACACCGAGTGAAAAACATAATGAAGAACAAAGAATTGAGCAAGTACTTGTAAAATATGTGAGGAGACATCATCCATAAAATTAGATTATTGGAGACAAAAAAGCTGGCATGATGACATGATTTAAGTTGAAAAACAACACATGCTTAGTTTGTGAATTTGAACCTAAAACTGTTAGAGATGCACTTGAAAATGATGAATGGATTAAAGTCATGAATGAAGAAATTGAGTAGATACTGAAAAAAAAATATGGACATTGGTACTGAGACCGAATAATAAGAATGTAATTGGAACCAAATGGATATTCAAAAACAAGTTGAATGAAAATGGAGAAGTCACTAGAAATAAAGCAAGACTTGTATGCAAAGGGTATGCACAAGAAGAAGGTATTGACTATGGTGAGACTTTTGCACCAGTTTCTAGAATTGAAGGAGTTAGAATATTTCTTGCTTATGCTTCTTACAAATGATTTAAAGTTTATTAGATAGATGTTAAATCTACATTTCTAAATGTAATACTTGAAGAAGAAGTATACAGTGAACAACCTAGAGGTTTTGTTGATCCAAATTAGAAAAACATGGTATGTAAATTGCACAAAGCACTATATGGACTGAAATAAGCACCGAGAGCATGGTATGAAAGATTGCATTCCTATCTTGTCAGTATTGGATTTGTTAGAACAAGTGACAACAACAATTTATATTTGAAAGGTGAAACTGATGATAAAATTCTTATTGCTGAAATTTTTGTTGATGATATCATATTTGGTGGACATGATAATCTATGCAAGTCATTTGCTAATGAAATGAGAAAATAATTTCAAATGTCAATGTTTGGAGGGATTAAATTATTTCTTGTGACAACAACAATATATATTTGAAAGGTGAAACTGATGATAAAATTCTTATTGCTGAAATTTTTGTTGATGATATCATATTTGGTGGACATGATAATCTATGCAAGTCATTTGCTGATGAAATGAGAAAATAATTTCAAATGTCAATGTTTGGAGGGATTAAATTATTTCTTGGCTTGCAAATTTTACAACAAAATGAAGGCATATACATTACACAATCAAAGTACATAAAATAAGTGTTGAAGACCTTTGGTATGGAGGACTCAAAACCGATCGGTCCACCTATGGTCACTGGATGCAAATTGACAAATGATGATCAGTCAACCGAGGTAAATCATACACTATATAGATCAATGATTGGTAAGTTGATGTATGTTGTGCATAGTAGATGAGATATTGCACATGCAGTTGGAATTGTAGCAAGACTTTATGCTAATCCTAAAGAATCATATATGACTACTACAAAGAGAATCTTGATATATTTGAAGAACACTAAAAACTATGGTTTATGGTACAAGAAAAAAGGCAATTTCGAACTGAAAGTTTACACAAATGTGGATTGGGCTGGAAATATTGATGATAGAAAGAGCACTACCGGTGGAAAATTCTTTTTAGGAGAAAGACTAGTTACTTGGATACAAAAGAAACAATGATGCATTTCTCAATCCACTAAAGAAGCAGAATATGGTATTGCTAGCTATTGCTAATTGTTCGAACATTGCATGGATAAAATAACTTTTGAAAGGTATGAATGAAGAGATCACTAACCCAATGATAATATATTGTGACAACACTAGTGCTATAAACATTTCTAAGAATCTAGCGATGCATACAAAGACAAAGCATATATCTATAAAGTATCACTACTTGAGGGAACAAGTACAAGAAAAGCAAGTGAAGCTAGATTTTGTGAAATCAAAAGAACAACTTGCAGATATATTTACTAAACCCTTACCTAAAGATACATTTGAGTACTTGAGGACTAGACTTGGGGTCCATCCCCTGTCTATTGGTCACTAAGGTGATTAGGAGGCTGCATCAACCTATACTTTATCAGAATATCAAATGATGTTGATGCATGATGTTCACACCTTAGGCTTCTTGAGGTTGTAAAAGTTGAAAGAAGAAAGACAAACTAAAACTGCATATCGGTACATGAAAGGTACTTGATCTGAACTGAACGCTAGAGATAATATTTTGGCTATTGAAGAGTTGTTTATTCTTTTTGGAATTATTGTCAAAGGGAGAGAAGAATCAATGAAATATCTATCTAGAGGGAGAGAAGAAAATAGGGAGAGAAAATGCACAAATAAGAAGATCAAATCCACAGGGAGAGACTGCATGGAGTATTAATGTTGTGTAGTGATTAAACATATTAAATGTACAAGCTAGGGAGAGCTTACCTTGTTACAACATTTTCTTACAGAGTTGTAGAACAGATGGTTGGTACTCTATGACATATTTCATATTGTGTTTCCATCAATGCCAAAGGGAGAGATTGATAAACTACAACTGATTGAATGTCTTGAAGGAAAGGTTGACAATGGAATGGATAATTAGAAGACAGTGATTGATGATCACCAAACTACTAAAAGTTTATGTAATACAATTAAATTAGTTAATGTATTTTCACTGATGTCAACTAGTTTTGACTGTACTTATCATGATGGTTACAAATATCTTAAGAAGGAAAATGGTAAAGGAATGAGATATCTACGTGAAGATGAGATGGATAAGAAAGATATGCATATGGTATACATTGGGTAACTTATTGATGAGTCTATGGTATTATGTTGATGACTTGATTGTATTACATGATTCTATTATGTATTTAAGATCAGGACTGGACAAGTTTATGTGGTCGGTAAATGAATATTTCAGTATATACCAAGCAAGTGTAGTGTATACCGAGTATAGTATTAACCAAGCTAGTTATCACCAATGCATTCTGGTATTGATCGAGTGAAAGAAATAAATAGCATTTATAGAAGCTGACTATAAATGATGAGCTAGAAAATTGTTTATGATTATGAGGTAGAAGATAATGTTTGTTATGATGATCAAACAAATGAAAAAATTCAAGGATGATCAGATGAAGAAGAATGAAATGTGTTATTGACACAACTACCGAGGATGGTTAAAGAGGCAAAACCAATAGTGAAGATTAAGAGGCAAAATCTATGGATGAGGTTTATGATATCTATATAAGGAGAAATGAGATTCATTATTGAGTCTAGGATTCTTGATGTTGCAGGAGAATTCATGTGAAAAGATTGTTTTCATGCAACACTGATCAAACTGGTTAAAGACATAATCGAGCAAAACTATAGACAACACCGAGCATTAGAGAAAGAAATTATTGAGAAAAAAAAGAGTTGGAGGAAATGAAGATGTTGAATTGATTATTGATCAGAGGTATTTTTGAGCTTAGCATAGATCTAAAAATCTACAAATCAAGTTGTATTTGAATCAGATCATTACTGTATCAGTTTAACCATTGTTATAGATAAATATCTTAACCAAGTGGAACTTAATAGTCTTTTTATTTCAATATGACATTCAGTGAATGTTGATTTTTCTCTTGTTGACCCCATAATGAATATTTGGTCAAAGGAGAACTGTTAGTGATAAATCCTCCAACTAGGTCACACCTCACAGTGTGTTTTGTAACCATAAACATGGTTGGCTCCTAACCAATCTCACTTCAGAAGAGTGAGTTACTTTGAGTTACCAGTCCCAGGTGGTTTTTCCCCTAACAGGGTTTCCACGTTAAAAATATGTGTTATATGTGTATGGATGTGTTGAATTATTATTTTACATTACACATTTCTATAACTGGATAGATCGGTAAACATAGTATTTAATTTATTAGTAATCGGTAGATGAAGAGAAAGGCATAGTTGATATTTTACTGAGTTGATTATTTGATTGAAAAGTTTTGTTATATAAATTTGGGAGTATTTGGGACTGTAGGATAATTGGACTTAACTGATTCACCCCCCTTGATGTGAGTGTCCCAAGGCTTGCTTGGACATCTACCAAGAGACCTAGCTTATCTTTATTAGGATCCTAATCTCTTCTAGGTCCTTATTAGGCTTAGATGATTAACTAAGTCCTAATCCAACTCTTCTCCAAGAGTATCTGACCTTGTGCTTCACCTTGAAAGAAAAACACCATTCAATGCTTCAGTGCTTTCTCCTTCACCTAGAAAACTCTAAGTGCCAACTTCTCACAAAATTCATCTTGAAAACATTCCATTTTTTCTCATTTGGATCCATTTAGAAGGATCTTTAAGCCATTCCTTATCGGATTCAAGAATTCACCTTGTGGAGGCCTAATTAGGCCTATTTCCTTGTAGCCTTTTGCAGAGACCTTTTATCACTACTTGACCAAACTTCCCAAAACACTTACCAAACCAATTAGGGATTTGGATACCCTTTTGGATTTTACAAAGTATTTTGCAATTTTTTGACTCCTAGGTCATCAGTACACATGATTCCTATATTCTAGGCCTAATAGGGGTAAAAGACCTATTTCCTAGGACTAGATTGTATTCTTGTTTGAATCTCACCCAAATGGATTGGTGAGTTCACAAATATTCTAGTACTTCAAGATATAAATATACCCCACCTAGAACTGTACTTGTTCTATACTGTGTCTCATTACCCTGCAAGAAATCTTTGATTCTTCAACTCCAAACCTCTAACTGAGCATTGGTTGCTCGCTTAGGGGCTGGTATTAAAAATAGCTATCCATCTTCTCATGAATCCTAATCCTAAATATAGACAACCTATTGGCTCTCCTAACATATTCACTTACCCTTAGGAAATTCCCATGGTTAGATTTCATGGGGGAGCCATGAAATGACAAACTGGTCAGGACAAGACCAGTGAAGACTCTAAACTAAAAACAATTTATTCAACACAATAAACCTACTAAAATCAACTTGCTATCAAAATGAAAAGTCTTATAATAGTCCTATGAACATGAAACAATCACTAGATCAAGACATTCAATCCATTACATATCACTGTCACAACACAAAGCTCGGGTTCTTCACACAACAAAAATTGCAGAGCTCTATTCAATATTCACAAACTATTACAATGATCTCTCGTCTCGAGATTCGAGCCTTTTTTTTTTCATTAGATTCCATTTCCCATTTTTTTAGGGCATGTTGGTCGATTCCCCACTTCCTATCTTCTAGGGAATCCTGTGTAACCGAGTTGCATGCAACATTTGCCATTATTGCAAATGTTGTCATGACAACTTCTAACAACTTTTGGCATCTTTGTCACTATGCCATCTTCCTAACTCTTAGGACCTCTACCTCCTCTATCTCAAGGAACCAACATCATTAAAGGCCTCAAGGCATCTTTCTAACCTCATTCATGTGTTTAAGACACATTGAAGACTCTAATCCAACCTTTAAGCTTCTAAGACTAAGAATTTAAAAACTACTAACAATGATTATTTTGGCAACCTTAGTCCTAATGAATAACTCACCTAGTCCACAATGCAATGACCTTCTAAGGTCAAAATCAAACTCACCCTATTCTGACTTGGCTAATGTCAGATACAAGCCAAAATATCAAACTATGGAGGTTAGCCTAGGTGTGCTCTTGCACAACCCCCCCTCTCAATTATCTAACAGTTGTTACTACAAAAAAAATTTTTGATGAAGTGGGATATTTAATGATTCATACCATCCTTTATATTTAAAACATATTATGTTCTTTAGGACCACACCAGCTTTCATCACTACTAAACTAGTTGTGTAGTTTGTCCTTCATGAGTTTTCAGGTAACAAAGCCAAATTTAGAGAGTTGATGTTTTCCATAAGTTTTGAGCTAAGAGAAATATCATGATGTCGTGCCACTTTTCATAACTTCATAACCATATGGGTCGATAGTTGTAAGGTTTCAAAAATTGGTGATGAGGCGAAAAGGAGGGCCTAACCTCTTCTTTGGTGGCCCGCTCAATGGTAATTTGACCATCAATATGTGCACTTGATTTTTTCTTGGCCTTCTTGATGTCAACAAGTTGAGTGAAATCATAACTATGGAACCGGTTTTTGAATTAGGGAAAGTGTTTAATTCCCAACTAAGTGTTTGGGTCCCACCTTTATTATACTAATATGAGAATTGAAGACTCCACATAGTCTTAAAAATAGGTTTTCAAGCTCTCTATTGCATGGGTTTATATCAAGCCATCACCTTCATTGCAGCATTAAACTTCTCACATAGGCTTGAGGGATAATATAAATTCTTCTAACTTTGAAACCACTTTGTGTTGATGGATTGTGTTTTCTTGAAAAATCTAAGCCTTTTCAACAAATACGATTGGACATATTTCATACAATCACCCTATTCCATGGAATGGTGATTTGATTAGGCATGTAGATATATTGAAAGTTTAAATTTGGGGTGTGTAAGAAAAGTGGGTAATGAGAAGATGCAAATCATCACCTTCTTAATTGTTGTTGGGATTTGTCTTGCTAGGATTGGTTTTTGGGAGAGATGGGGTGGTAATAAGATAGGCAAGATGATCTTTTGGCTTTTCTTCAGATTTTTCCAATTTTGGGGAAACTTGATGCTTGGGGGGACATCTAGACAGTAGTCATGTCCTTGATTGTTTGGAATATTTGGAATGAGCATAACTAGAGGATATTCCAAGATAAATTTATGAATCTCCAAGAGTTTATTAGGAAGATCAAGATGATATTTGCAAAAAAGTTAATGAAAATCAACTTATAAAGAAAACACATTACTTCTATGGGTATGTGCAGGATCATGGTATGCCAAAAAGTGGCGATGTGAAAAAAACCTATTTTCACTTGTCCAAAAGCGCACAAATGGATTTGTTGACTTTTTAGTAGGCCTGGGTGTCAGTACACCTGGCCAAACCAAAATCCAAAGAACAGGCCTAATTGGATATCTGATATTATGAGATATCCAATAATATCGGATATCCGATAATATCGGATATTCAATATTTTCCAGTAGTTATATATTTCTGTACCCTGACCACGTTCAACATTTTCACTTTGAAAACATTGAATGTAGCTAGGGCTTTCGGATATCCATTGTTATCATATATCTGATTTTTCTAAAATCATAAGGTAAGTTCAATCTTTAATTTTTTCTTGTTTTTATTGAATTTTAATAGAAATTTATAGGTTTTTATATAAAAATTTGTCTATTTAAATGAATTTTTTTATTGTTTTTTTAAATTCATTGTAATTATCTATTTTTTTTCTAATTGTAATCAAACATGGAATCAGAAAACCCTCCTAATGGTCCCGTAAACATTCCAGAACCACCTTCCAACAATTCTCCACTTTCAGAAGATGAACTAGTGTCAAACCCTCACCGTTTAGAGGATCTCATAGGAGAGAATCTAAATCAGCTTAGAGGATTTCAAACTACCTATGCCAATATCCCCATATTACACCCGATGTTTACCACATTGAGCTCCATTATTGAAAACATGGATAAACTTACAGAGCAACATAGTGTTGCACTTCTTTGGCGTGATTCCATGCACACCCAGATTGATGATGGACTTGACTATGATCAAGTCATGAACCTAAATATAACAAAATATGACATATGTAATCTTTTTGTGGATCCTAAAACTGGTCTAAAAGTGGACCCTAAAAAAACCAATTTGTCAATTAAATGGTGCACAAATAGTGCAATACGTGACATCTTTTGGGATCGTTGGTGGGTGGTTTTTGATAGACCACCTCACAACAATTTGGATGTCCCATTTTATTTTATTAAAAAATTGTATGTTGAATTTGTGCTCAGTCACGAGGTCAATCATTGGAGTATGAGACCGAAACAGGGTGTAGGTTTAGGTGCTCCTTAGGACAGGCTATGGGTACAATGAGTGAAATCTCGCACATATGTCCCCTCTCCCAAGATCTCACCACCTCCCACAGTGCAACATCTTGATATTATTACTGAGGCCGGCTCACAAACTATTCGATCCATTCACACCTTGAATGATCTCCTAGTTATGCAAAGCATGACATTGTTGCCTCCTCATCCTGATGCTTTTGGCCCTTCCACATCCTCCATGAGCTCACATGTTTGTGTGTCCCACACTTGCATTATGTGCAAGAATATGTGCTTAGGTCCCCTGGATGATAGTGATGCATATAATTATGTATTCGAGGTCGACGATTCTACACAGCACACTACAGGCACTGAAGCACCTCATGAAGATGTGCATCAAAGGCATACAGAGCCATGAACTCCTACTGTTATGGTAAGGGTAAACAATTCACTTGTTACATTGTATTTAAATTTTATTGTTCATATTTTTAGTAGAATTTTCTTATAATAATTTCCCACTTATATTTTTTTGTGTTACATTTATCTTCAGTTGATGACAAAGAAGGAGATGGCACAGGTGGAGGGGTCCACACTTTCGGCCATGTCATTTGGTCTTGACACTTCCACGATACATATGTTTTAAGGTACTCATTGGTTTCCTTTTAAATTATTATAATAGTATATACACATTGTTATCTAAATTTTACAATCATCTTATTACATACTGATGCAGGTGTCACCAGTTGCCACTGGGGGGCAATGTGAGGGGGTGCAGGTGTCAGGCGTTGACAAGGGAAAGATAATTAAGTAATTTAGTTTGTTTATGCATACAGGTTTACTTGTCACTTGTGCATACTCATTTTTAATTTACATGGTTTATTTGACAGAGAGTGGCATCTAATGATGTCGTGAGACCCTATCATCATGATAGAGTCACAGGCATATCCATTCACAATGATAGCCCCACAGTATGCACATTTATAAAGTTATTTGTTTTTATT
This sequence comes from Chamaecyparis obtusa, assembly GCA_027943335.1. Lineage (NCBI taxonomy): Eukaryota > Viridiplantae > Streptophyta > Pinopsida > Cupressales > Cupressaceae > Chamaecyparis > Chamaecyparis obtusa. Next base: position 43,383 of record BSBK01010883.1, read on the forward strand.
TTACTATCAAGTATATATAATATGATCAAGTTATGATAGTATGAAGTATCTATTTGACTTTTTTAGGTCACTCCTAGTTTGAGGGAGGTAGAACACCAAGGGTTTGTATCACTGATGACTCAGCCAACATTTCTTGAAGAAAGTTCAACATAGGTAAGTTTTAATGTTAATGAATAGTTATTTTGTAAACATATATTTTCTACCAAGTATTTAACATTAAATAGTATAACTTGTAGATCAATCTCATGTTTGAAAACATATATAGGTCGGAGTCGACATTGGTGGCATTGTTCCTGCGCTACCAAGGACATATATTAGGTCTCCTATCCGCGGGAGGAGACAGAGAGGTGAGGTATATGAGAGTTCAATTTTAGTTTAAATTTTATTTATTATTGTTGACTATGATTTTGAATTTTAATCTAACTTGGGGTTTCACTTTTGTGTTTGAATGCAGGATCAATCAGAGGCAAAGAGTACTTCAAAGAGGCTATATTTTGATGATCCACCAGTAGAATAGGATGTCCTAGAAACATTTGCACTTGAACTTCTTATTTTGAGATGTCATATGACACATTTTGAGATGGCGTATGCCATATTATATCTAGATATGTTGACATGTAAATATGTACAGAATTATTATTCATTTTGATATATATGAAACTTGATATTCAATCCAATTTGTTAATTGTGTGTTCATTTATTCATTTTTAGTATGTAAATATGCTTGTGTGTATGTACTCATGTGTATGATTTATGCCTTAAGTATATTCATGTATATTCAAGTACATTCTTCATAACCTAAATTCATGTGTATGGGCTATGTGCATGACTTAAGTGAATTCATGTGGTATGCTATATAATCTATGTGCTACATGTATGATTTATGACTTAAGAAAATTTATGTGTACACTTTATGTGCTAAATGTGTTCACACGTGCAATTCATCATTTAAGTGAATTCAAAATTTATGTGCTACATTGTATTCATGTGTATCTGATGCTCTCAACTAAGAAAATCTGATGTAGAGCCCTCTACTATCCCCTCATAGAACTCAACTCAACTTGAGGATTCTACAAGCATCTTGGAATCTACTCAAGGAGTTAGTCTCAACTCAAGGGTCAAATAGAGTACTACCTAGTGCACCTAGTGCCTCCACCATACCAAAACTCCAACTAGACCTCTCACCTTGATCCCAACACCATAGATCATCTTATCATGGTCTATTTACCATGTTCCAACTTCTCATTCACTCCAATCACCTCAAATTCAACCATTTCTCTTATATAGCCTTTCTAGGCCTGTCTAGTAGCCCTACAAACACTGAAATCAGAAAATTAATCTCGAACTCTCCAAACAACCTGACAACCTATATTTACATTTTCTAATATCCTTTTCAGAGTTACTAAATTCATCTCAATCACAGTCCTTCATCATTTGACTGGTGAAGACTTTCTTCACCCTCCAGCTCTCCATCTAAGCCTAATTAGCCCTTGCTCAAAGAAGAAACTCCAATCCCTACTTATCTCTAGAACTCAAAGACTTGAAATAGTCTTCCTAGACCTTCCAAAACACAATATTTTCAACTCTTAAAATCCCACCATTCATCAAGCTCCCAAATCAATAAACCCTTATTTCTAGGGTCAATAGTCTAGGGTTTTAGGGAAACTACCCTTACCTGCAACTCTCAATCCCTATAAAGGTCCTAAACTCTTCCAATACATCCCTATAGACATCTTCAATCATCATATGCCCTCTCCATTCATCGGGTATTCCACAACCAATACTGGTGCTTTCAAATGCACCCTTTCATTGTATGTTTACCAGGCCTGTCTCTGCCTCTTCTCCCCTTCTTCCACTTTCCCTGCATTCAACAACTAATATACAAGTAAATATACATGTTTAGACCTCTCCCACCAAGTTACAGTCACCACAGGGGTGGGAGGGTCACTACATAAGGCTGGCTACAAACTTAGATGTTGACTGTGCCTACAATGCCAGTCCTGTCCTCGACATCAATCAATTCCAATAGCTTAATGATATTCCAAACAATGAAATAGTTACATAAAATTGTAAAAAAACACAAGACACCGTTTCTATATCACAACAAAGCCAAGATCACATTAGATTTATTCTAATCAATTCACTATTGCCTAGACTGTTCCATGAGATAGAGAACTATAGAAATGCATATAACTTTATTTTCATTGATTGATTCAATTACAAACTTCAACCATTACATATCAACACTTATCTCTCCTATCTACAGCCTTAGATCTCTTCAAAGATAGAGTCTAATCCTCAAAAGACTGGCTGGAACCTACTAACTAACTTTCTAATTGTCCCCTAACTGACTGCCACTAACATAAACAAGAAATTTGTTGTCAACTCGACAACACATCATCCAAAGCCCATCTAAAGAATTCTAAAAGGTTAAATTTCAACCTTTAGAAACCTATTACCCCTACTAACCCCGACTAACTCCAATGAAGCCCTATTTGGCTTATATTACCAATATAGGCAATTTATAAATTATTGAACTCTTAGTGCTCTCAACACCATTTAGAGGCTTTAATATCCTTATTACATCTTTTTAGACCCTTATAGGTAATTTCCATCAATCCCTAACCTAGGATCAATCCATAATTCATTCTTAGTGACCCCTAGGTACCTTTTAGGCTTATCATTGACATTAAGGTTTACATTCAATATGTGATTACAATGAGGTCAATATATGATCAAAAAAATATTACATGACCATGAATATTCTTATTACATGATATAATGACCTTTGAAGGCCATTTGTTTTCCACTCCTCCCAAGGATCCATCAGTGACCCTGGGGTACTCCATGGCTCCTACCTTTGACCTTGGTGCTCCTGCACCACTTACTTTGCCTCTTGACACACTAGAACACTCACCAACATACACGATGGCATAGTCCATTCGGTGTCAGGATGAATGGTTTGGAAGAAACCCAGTGGTGCAACTTTCAATTGACCCTCGCAGCAAGTTTTGGCATCAAGCGAGACTGGAGTGTCAAATTCAAACAAATTTGAATCTCCCAGAATGGAGAGAGATTATGTAGGCCTTAGAAATGTGGTCCTGTATCATCTCACAGATCATTGATACCTCTCACGGGGTCTGAGATACGAGCCTTGAAAGTTCATTGCCCAATGGTGCTTAGTGCACCTTGGGGATACTTTGGTCTGGCATGGTTCAAAATGTTCTTGTGACTCAGTGTTTGAAATGGGGTTGTCGCTAGCATTTACCCACCCAACAGGAGCTAATGGCACATTTCATTCAGTTTTGGGATGAATGGTTTAGAAGAAACCCAATGGTGCAACTTTCAACTGACCCTCACTACAAGTTTTGGCATCAAGCGAGACTGGAGTGTCAAATTCAAAAAAATTGGAATCTCCTAGAATGAAGAGAGGTTATTGTAGGCCTTAGAAACATGGTCCTGTAGTATCTCAAAAATCACTGATACCTCTCATGGGGTCCGAGATACGAGCCTCGAAAGTTAGCTACCCAATCGTGCTTGGTACACCTTGGGGACACTTTGGTCTGACATGGTCCAGAACATTCTAGTGACTCAGTGGTCAAAATGGGGTTGTCCCTAGTGTTTACCCACCCAATCAGAGCTAATGGAGTAGTCCATTTGGTGCTAGGATGAACGGTTTGGAAGAAATCCATTGGTGCAACTTTCAACTAACCCTCACTGCAAGTTTTAGCATCAAGCAAGGTTGGTATGCCAAATTCAAAAAAAATTGAATCTCCCAGAATGGAGAGAGGTTATTTTAGGCCTCAAAAATGAAAACTTGTAGCATCTCATAGATCACCAATACCTCTCATTGGGTTTGAGATACGAGCCTTGAAAGTTTGTTGCCTAATCGTGCTTAGTGCACCTTGGGGACACTTTGGTCTAGCATGGTCTAGAATGTTCTAGTGACTCAGTGGTTGAAATGGGTTGTTGCTAGTGTTTACCCACCAAAATGGAGCTAATGGTGTAGTCCATTCAGTGTTGGGATGAATGGTTTTGAAGAAACCCAGTGGTGCAACTTTCAACTGACCCTCATTGCAAGTTTTGGCATCAAGCGAGACTGGAGTGCCAAATTCAAAAAAAATTGAATCTCCCAGAATGGAGAGTGGTTATTGTAGGCCTTAGAAATGCAGTTCTATAGCATCTCACAGATCATTAATACCTCTCACGGGGTCTGAGATATGAGCCTCAAAAGTTCATTGCCCAATCGTGCTTAGTGCACCTTAGGGACACTTGGTTCGGCATGGTCTGGAATGTTCTAGTGATTTAGTGGTCAAAATAGGGTTGTCCCTAGCATTTACCTACCCAACCAGAGCTAATGGAGTAGTCCATTCAGTGCTAGGAAAAATGGTTTGGAAAAATCTAGTGGTGCAACTTTCAACTGACCCTCACTGCAAGTTTTGGCATCAAGTGAGACTGGCGTGCCAAATTCAAACAATTCAAATCTCCTAGAATGGAGAGAGGTTATTGTAGGCCTTAGAAACATAGTCTTGTAGCATCTCACAGATCATCGATACCTCCCACAGGGTTTGAGATAGGAGCCTTGAAAGTTTTCTGCCCAATCATGCTTAGTGCACTTTGGGGACACTTTGGTCTAGCATGGTTTGAAATGTTCTAGTGACTCAGTGGTGGAAACAGGGTTGTTGCTAGCATTTAACCACCCAATCAGAGCTAATGCAACAATCCATTCGATGTCAGGATGAATGATTTGGAAGAAACTCAGGGGTGCAACTTTCAACTGACCCTCACTACAAATTTTGGCATCAAGCTAGACTAGAGTGCCAAATTCAAATAAATTTGAATCTCCTAGAATGGAGAGAGGTTATTGTAGGCCTTAGAAATGTGGTCTTATAGCATCTCATGGATCATTGATACCTCTCACAGGGTCTGAGATATGAGCCTTGAAAGATCACCGCCCAATTGTGCTTAGTGCACCTTGGGGACACTTTGGTCCGGCATGGTTCGGAACATTCTAGTGACTCAGTGGTCAAAATGGGATTGTCCCCAGTGTTTACCCACCCAATCGGAGCTAATGGCATAGTCCATTTGGTGCCAGGATGAAATCCTTGAACACTATCCCTTCACCCCAGAGAATCATCATTTTACTTTGGACACATTTGACCAATTTTGACTTAATGACTTCAACTATTACATCATTTGATGATACAAATGTACATGGAATAAAGACAATACAAATGTAAGGATACAAAATTAAGATGATACAAATTATATAAGGATACAACATTCATAGTAAGGAAACACATTTTTTGCACTTTACATGGCATTAAGATGATACAAATGTGGGTTCTTAATATTTGTAAATCAACCCCAAGGGCTCTTTTATATTTCAAATTTTGCATCTAATTTTTTATATACAAAATTTGGCATCTAAATATGCACATTACATTTGATTGTTGTTTTTATATACAAAATTTGGCATCTAACTATGCACATTACATTCGATTGTTGTTTTTATATACAAAATTTGATATCTAACTATGCACACTACATTCGATTGTTGTTTTTATATACAAATTTTGGCATCTAAATATGAAAATTACACAACTATATATAAAAAATAAGTTTCCTTTTCGCTCCAATCCCTACATTCAGAAAATAGAAGAAAAGTTAATAGAGACTATAAGAAGTTTATATAGGTTGAGAAAAAAATTATGAACATGTATAAGTAGCTAAACAAACCAAAGAACATGACTAGACAATGCATAGTGAAGTTTACCGTCATAAAAGATGGGCTAATCAAATGCACACCTCAATCTTCTATATCTATCATATATGTATCCAACTGCATTTACAATCCACATACAAAACCAAGTTTATTGGCTCAAACAAATAAAGCAAAAAACTACAATTAATTTATTGAACATAATCGTAATAAACATGGAAAACCTTTCAACTTGAGTTGAACTTACCTACTGAAGTGTGCCTGAAGGGTCATCTCTCTGCTTGAGGGTATTCAATATTGCATCATGATCAGGAGTACCAATAGTCCAAAGTTCCTTTGTCTTTGGTTTTCCTTGATGTTTCAACAACTTAACATTGGCTACTATAACAAGGTGTGAATACATGAGAATGGTTTTGTGCTTCTCACAATCTTCAAACGCAGGAATGTCATTATTTCTAATCATATATGTGTGCAACCATGTTTTTGCAACAACATGTGATCATGTTGGACATGTGAACATATCATCATCTGTCGTCGGTTTTGCAAGTTTCTAATTTCCTCGTACACAACGTGCTAACTAGTAATTTGATCTCTCATCATTCCCTTGTGGTGCAACCAATGCAAAAACATGTCTTGGCTGTAGAAGATCTAAAAGATGGTCATAGTCAAGTGAACAATCCATGTCATCATTTATTATAGAGACTATGAGGGATAAAGGAGTAAGATAATGTGGAACCCATGTATCAACCCACTCACTTGACTCACACTGAAGACAACTCAGACAATAACAAGCCAACTCTCATGTCTAAATGGTCCATGTACTAGCATTTGAGCTTCAAAATGAATGCATTTTTGAAGAATCTTTCACAGTCTGACAATCCAACCTATCTCCTATTGTGCCCAACTCAACTAACCAAAAGAATCTACGCACCGCTGAATCAAGAGTCCCCCCTGTGACAATGTTAAAGTACACCAATCAATAATAGAATGAGTATCAATGATTTCTGCACCTGAAATCCTTAGTTGCTCCTTAACTAAAGCTCTCTTTACGCATGCACCTACTCCATTATGCTCCCCTTTTCCATGACCATCCTCAAAAAAACTCCAAATATGAGGTACACCTCTCTCTACATGCATTCTACATAACCAATGAAATATATGAGCATTTTTTAATTGACCTGCGCAGTTATCTAACCAAATGAGATGTCTATCCATAGAAATATTATTTTCCCACACCCACTCAAAATAATTCTCAAAGAAATGTTGGACAAAATTAGATGAGTGTGATCTATCATCGCTCATATAAAAATGGTACTCTCTGATTATCTTCCGATCATCTTCTGTACTATTAGTGGAATGCTTATATGTTATGTGCACAAAAATAGCAACTTGAATAGAATTGTAATATTGAGCTCGAAACTCATTTTGGGGATGCAATGTATCATTCTCTACAAAGTAAACAATTGATATAATAGTACCAATTGGGAAAGTGTCCTTACACATCCTGAATTGTTGATCCAACCATTAAGACCTATGACCATGCCTTGCATACTTGTAAAAAAGATTCTTCTTGAAATCTGAAATAAAATTAGCTACATTGCATTCTTTTGTAACCAACTCACATCTAGAGCCTTCACCTCCACTTTTTAATGTATATTTAACAGTTTCATATACCTTTTTGTGGACAATTGTCTTTCCAAAATCATGTTTGCAGCCCTCATGAAAATATTCAACAAACTTCACTAGCCCACCACACTCTGAGAACTTGTCATTTAAGCAATTTTTTCTATAAAAGAAACATCCATCATCTCTATGACATAAAAAATGATCTAGCAAGTCTCTTGATGATTTTGGAAGGGCACTTGCACCACACTCCTCCAACATTTCACTAGTATGCAAAGTAGAATGAATGGATCATAACAATTCATGGTGCATTGAAAACTCCACATGATATTTGCAACAACAAGTATTTCGAATCTTAAGAAGCACACAAGAAAAGGCTTCAGGGCTTCAAAAGATCTTTGTGATATTTGCAATGTTGGATGTGTCTCACAAAACTTTTTGAACAACATTGTTTGACTCACCTCCAAATAATGTTTGGGATGCGGGGTGCAGTCTCGAATGCCAATTCTCAACTTCAAGACATCCTTGACACTTGGTGAAACTCTTGAGTTAGATTGCCAAAATAGTTGAATTTGATCCTTCACAACATCGGTAAGCTTCTTATCACAACGTGAAAGTCTCCCATTGTAAGCCCATGTATCATTTTAAAGAGGATCATCAAGTCTTTCTCTTCTTCCAAGTGCTCTATCCAAAGTTTTACGATTTAAATTCAAGTCAACACAAGTTTGTCTCATCAAACGAGCCTTTCTCAAATGATGAATTACTAAGGAGGTTGTAATAACCCTCCTAGAGGATCTCTTATCTTTTTCCTTAGTAGTCCTCCCAATGGAATTGAGAGCACTAAAAAGATTTCTCACAATAATAGCATTCCTCTCCTTTTTCTTGTTCACACTAATCTTCAATTTGACTAGTATATGTCTCATCTTCTACATCTTTAACAATTGCACAAACATTTAAAATTGCTCAACCAATGTCTTGTGGCTAAAAAATTGATCAAAAAGTTTAGAAACCCACAACCAAACAGTTCTTTCTGATCTCTTGCCATCGAAATTGCTCATTATGTTCTCATCAATTTCAAGTAACCATTTAGTTGTTCTTGAAGGTCTCAATTTTGAAGTTTGTCTTTCTTCCTCCGAAGGGACTTCATTTCTCATATAATTTGGAGATGTGTTACGTTGATTTGGTTCTTGTGTACCATTATCATTTTCAATTCCTTCATATTCAATCAGTGGATTGTCATTGACAATGTCCACACTTCCATTGTTCACATCTACATGTTCATTTTCAAAACCTACATTTTCTTCAATCCCTACATTATCATTTTCAATATTATTATCATAAATCATTTCAAATTCATGTTCTTCACTTGAAACCACATTCAAAGGTGGGTCTATGCCAACATCTTCATTAATATTTAACATGCCTTGTCTCTTGTTCCGATGGGAAACCCTGTCCATTTCTCTATACACTTCAATCTCTTTATTTGTGAGTCTCCTCTTCTATTTATGCTTTTGATGACTACTACTCCCCATAGTTAGACCAAAAAGGTGATGCAAAAACCTTTGGTAATAGAGAAAATCCAACCAACAAGTGCAAAAAGTGGATTTTTGTCTTCTCTAAAGACAAAACATGATTCGCCACAACTCAACTCACGTGATTATGCAAAAAAACATGTCTCTCTAGAGGGACCCAGAGAATATTGTTTTTACTTTTCACCAGTAAATAGAATCGAATATCCAAAATCTCCCGCCAAAATTTTGCATAAATCTCTCTCTCTCTCTCTGATGTAGTGGCATCCAAGGTTAAGGCAAGGCATTTTGTGTCCTCGGTGAAACTACATGGAGTGTTTGTATTTTGGCCGGTGTTACTTGGTTGCATCCTTGACCAACGGTCTCATTCATTGAAGGAAGCTTGATCACTAAGGGAACTCGGTAGTCTTTGGTGCTCGGTGAATTTGTTACTCGGTCATGCCTATAGTTTTTGGTCGACATAGGTGCTTGGTGATGCCTGGCATTCTCAGTGATTTTACTGTTGCTCAGTAGTTCTGGCTTACCGACTAGAGTTTTATGTGATTTGTTGAGCCGACTTGGTGAATTTATTGTTGGTAGCCATTGTTATGGGCTGACATGCAAAATTAAATGTTTGTATACATTTTTAAGCTGACTTGTATGGTATTTAATTATTTGTTTTGGGAGTTAAGGGTTTCATCTTGCCGACTTGTGGCTAATGATTAGTATTTAAGGAGTGCTTGGGTAGATGTTTAGGATAGAGAATTTTGGGAGATCAAGAAGAGTAGAGAAGTTCATGACTTGAAGACTTAGTGAGTCAGATCTAAGGTTCTGAAAGCCAAAGTTGGTGAAGTTGTGGAAAAGTTCTTGATGATCTTGCTGATCATATTGTGATTTGATAATTGTTTGTAGCAGAGCTAGGGGTTTCCATGCTTGGGAACAAGGAGATTTCTTGGAGGCTTGCAAGCTCAAGTTTAGATCTACCTTAGGGTTTCCATCAGCTTCTGATTGTCTTCAGAGCTGAACTAGCTGATATTGTATTGGATCTGGTTGTGGATCTTGTAGAATTATTTTCTGATTGTAATTGGCCCTAACCTAGAAGGCCTTACAGTCGAGCATGTTAATGAAAATTAGTGTTAAACAATTACTTTGTGTTGCATTGTTGAGTAATCTACCATGTAATTATTTTGGCTACAAGGTTTTGACTTTCCTTCATTGGATCCACCTACCTTGACTGCATCAGGTGGTATCAGAGTGAGGGTTGATCTTGTTGAGCGAGAGTTTGATCTTGTTGAAGTAGAAGGTTGACCTAGCAAGGCTGATCTTGTGAAGTTGATCTTGTTGGTGAAAAGATTTTGTGCAATCTGGATTACAGATCCAAAGCACTGAACTTGTGAAATTGTGCCCTAGTTGTTTACAAGGTTGCAAGTTGAGATCTGACTTATTGCAACTTGGAGATTATCACAAGGTGGTCGGTGAGGGTTTTTTGCAGAGGGTTTATTTTCATATCTTTAAGGATGCCTCCGAGAAGATTGGACCCTAGAGTTATTTCAGATCTTTTTGATACTATTGAATCTCGGATCATAGAGAAAGTGAAATCAGATTTTAGATCTGAGATGAAATTGATGAAGAATGATATGGTCACCAAGATCATGAGAATTGTTGCTAGTATACCTCATAATGTTGGTACTGAGGATGGCTATGAAGAAGCTACTAAATAATTTGTAATGCAGTCAAGGTGGGTGGATACAATTAAGGACTGACCAACCTTGTAGCCAAACCAATATGCAGCGGAAATACAAAGAAATAATAACATATCTGCAATAAAATAGAAGTCTTTATTCATCAAAGCACCAATTACATGCAATGTGTTGGGCTATAAGGCCTTCCTGATTATGACCAATTACAAAGCAAGTAACAGTAAACAAGATCTCACAAGATCCAAATCTTTTCCCTAACATTAGCATCTAGCTAGTCCAGGTCTGCAATAGACAACACACTGGTAGGCACTCTAGAAAGATCTAAACTTGTACTCCAACTTCCAAACAATCTTCCTTCTCCTAAGCTCACAAGCTACTAACCTCCCAACCAATGATCTGATGCCCTAGACATCTACCCAAGCATCCTATAAATACTGATTCTTAGCCACAAGTCGGCTGATGAAACAATTAAATCTTACAAACAAATATTAAATGCTAAAACATTCATCGACTCTCACATAGCCTTAAAAAATAAATAAACTCTTCAAAAGATGGACCCAATGGTCATCAAATCCATATAGAAGAATGAAACATGCTAGATCTAGGTCCCCACATGTCCAACGGTCAATCCATAACTCGAGGAGCATGACCCAAATTAAATGCATCAGTCGGCCAAGCTGATTCATCCAAATAATCTAGTCGGTAAGTAAGAACACCAAGAAACAGAGGAAATAACTGAGCACCAATCAAATGACCATGCCAAGCATGACCAGGCAATCATAGTTATTACCGAGTGCCAGAGAACTGACACCTTCAGTTACCAAGCATTCTTCAGAGACCAAGCACCTCGGTAACCACATAAATTGAGCAACTAGTCTCCCAAACTAAGCAAGAACTCCACCAAACCAAGATCAAAAATAAAAATCTACCTCCAAAGAAAAACATATTTTTGGTTGATACAAGATTGCCAATAATCCTAGGATACTCCTGCATCAAACACCCCAGGTCAGAAATATTTTCTCATAAGGAAATCAGGAAAGCCTCAAGAGAATCAGAATAGGTATGCCGAATCTATTCTTCACCCATATCTCTTCTTGTCCTTCATTCCAAGTAGTCTTCACTTCATTCACTATCTCATGTAGAAAGTCCTTCTTCTTTCCACTTCATTTATCTCTACGGTTGGAAATTGATAACAACTGAGTCTGGCCACTACCAACCACCTCAGTGCCTCGGTAAGGTTCATCTCCTCCAAACTCTTCAACCAACGTAGTATCATTTGTCTATGTCATAAATGTCACCATCTGATGAACCATCTTTTCTAGAAAAATCAAATATTTCTTAATCTCAACAAACTCTTCAGAGATATCATTCTCCTTCTCCTTCAAACTAGACTTAACAGGAATAGGTTCATCAACCTTCTGTTCCTGAGGTTTGTCATAAGGACAACACCTGATAACTCCACATCCCTTAACCCCTATCTCCTGTAAAGGTATCAACTTATGCTGAGCTCCTTCATGCCTAACCACATAGGTATTAGCATGACCATCAAACAAAACATTTCTTTCAAACTGTCAGGGTCTACCGAGAAACAAATGACAAACATCCATAGGCAACACATCACATAGTATCTCATCATGGTAAGATCTAATCTAAAACTTAACCAAACATTGTTCTTCAACTCTAACCTTAGAAACATCTTGTATCCAACTAATTTGGTAAGGATTAGGATGCTTCCTTCTTTCCAAATCCAACTTACTAACCATTTCATCTGAAACAAAGTTCTCAGAACTACCACCATCAACTAGAACATTACATACCTTATCTTTGCACATACATCAGGTTCTGGACAAATTTATTCTTTGCATCGGTTCAGGAACACATGCAGCCAATCTCCTAGTGACAAGGCATTCACCTTTCTCCGGAACATTCTCAATGTCTTCTTCAGCAACCAATGCAACTCTTTTCTTAGGACACTGCCAACTTCTATGACCAGCTTCACCACAGTTATAACAAGTGCTGGTGAACTCATTCTTCCACTTTCCTCTCTATCTAGCATTCTTAGTAACTTGTCCACCACTAGATCCCACATCAGGCTTAGGATTCTCTGTCACACTACTCTCAGCAACAATCTCACTAGTCTTACCACCTCGGTTCCTACTATTCTACTTTCCTTCATACTTCCTATTCAGCTTCTCTTCAATCTTTAATGCCATCTGATAAGCATCACCGATTGTTGTCATCTTCATAGTAAGTAACTCTTCCTGAATACTAGGTCTCAAACCATAGACATACCTAGCAACCTTTTCTTTATCAGCTTCGGAATGACCAGTCCTAATCAGGATTCTATAAAACTCCTCAGTATACTCTTGTACCGATTTGTTAGTCTGCTTCAAAGCTTGCATCTTCTTAAACATGTCCAGTTCATAATCCACTGGAATGAATTGCTTCTTCAACTTGTCAACCATTCGGTTCCACTTAGTAATCTTCTCTTTTCCTCTTCTACCTCTTTCCAACTAAACTTCTCTCCACTAGATATTTGCATGACCTTTCAACTTAGTCTTTGCAAATCTGACTCTCTCAAGATCTTCTATTTCTTCATACTCAAAGTATTCATCAATCTCATTGATCCAATCAATCAATTCTTTAGGCCTAAGGCTTTCAGAAAATGTAGAAACTTCTATCTTAGGTCTCTTTCCAATCTTAGGCATAGCTTTCAGAATTTGATTCTCCTTCGAATCTCTAGCTTCTTCTACGGCTTCTTCAAAATGATCTTCCTTAGATTCATCATCACTATCCTCTTTCAAGGTAGGCTTCTTCTTTCTCAATTCCTCTTATATGTCTTGCACTTGTTTCTGCAAAGCCCTAAAATCATTAAGATAGAATTCCCCAGTAGCTTCTTTTTCTTCAGAGATCTCATGATTTCTCCTTGGAGGCATCTTCAAATCAAGATCTAGATACACATGATCCACTTGGCTCCAACATGAATAGACTTTGCACAAATAGGAACAAACTTGGCTCTGATACCACTTAATGTAGTCAAGGTGGGTGGATCCAATTAAGGACTAACTGACCTTGTAGCCAAACCAATATGCAGTGAAAATGCAAAGAAACAATAATAGATCTGTAATGAAATGTAAGTCTTTATTCATCAAAGTACCAATTACATGCAATGTGTTGGGCTGTAAAGCCTTCCCGGTTACAGCCAATTACAAAGCAAGTAACATTCAACAAGATCTCGCAAGATCCAAATCTTTTCCTGACATCAGCATCCAGCTAGTCCAGGTCTACAATAGATAGCACACTAGTAGGCACTTAGGAAAGATCTAAACTTGTACTCCAACTTCCAAGCAATCTTCCTACTCCTAAGCTCATGGGCTACTAACTCCCAACCAATGATCTGATGCCCTAGACAACTACCCAAGCATCCTACAAATACTGATTTCCAGCCACAAGTCAGCTGAGGAAACAATATAATCTTAAAAATAAATATTAAATGCTAAAACATTCGTTAGCTCTCACATAGCCTTACAAAATAAATAAACTCTTCAAAAGATGTCCCCAATGGTCATCAGATCCATATAGAAGAATGCAACATGCCAGATCTAGGTCCCCACACATCCAATGGTCAATCCATAACTCAAGGAGCGCGACCCAAATTAAATGCATCAGTTGGCCAATCTGATTCATCCAAATAATCTAGTCGGTAAGTAAGAACACCAAGCAACAAAGGAAATAATCAAGCGCCAATCAACTGACCATGCCAAGAATGACCAAGCAATCATATTTATTACCGAGTGCTAGAGAACCGACGCCTTCAGTTACTGAGCGTTCTTCAAAGACCAAGTATAAAACCCCAAAAATGGGCTATAAGTTCATTAACCTCCTATATCGACACATTGAACGAAATTGACATCAAAGTCCTAACCTAAGGCACATTTGCAACTTATCGAATCCTAATTGATTATCCTAACTTGTGCATCAGGGAATATTCCTTATTCCTATTTATCCTAATTATCTTTAATTTAATGATTATTTGGCGATAAATCTTATTTATCCTAAAGTTTGATTAATTGGATATTCTAAATATTTAATTAATTAGATTTAATACTGCCACTTAATTATTTAATTGGATTTAATTATATTTATTCCTAAATTGTATTATTTCATTTTGACAATAAAATCAAATATCCTATGACTAATTGATTAAATTCTTATTTAATTAATTAATGTCAATTGTCAAATTTAATAATATAGTTTTTGATAAAAATTTGATTTAATAATTGATTAACCCATAAATCAATTGTTATATTTTTTAAATCAGTTAAGTTGAGGATAAATCACTTTATTTATTAAATTAATTCATATTAATTATGCACATCCAAAAAATAGTTAAACTTTAAATCAGAAAATCAATTCAAGTTGTTTTAAAAATTAAACTCAACTCTCTTTTGAGTTGAAAGATGATCTCAAATTCTGATTTAAATCAAAAAGTTGATTTGCATGATTTTGTGAGTTAATTTATCTCTTAATTCTTGATAACTCAAAAATTGACCTGAGTTTACCAAGAGTGATTTATGGCTTTTTCCATGCACCTCCAAAGTCTTGAATTTCTATAAATTAAGGCCTCAGCTCTTCATTGTGGATCCATCCATGAATTGCATCCTCACACTATTGAATTGGTGATCAAAGAATCAATCTTTGCAAATCCAAGCTGTTGTGAGATTTTCATTTTTTTAAGCATTCATATCATTTAGCATATCATTGTTAGATTAACTGCATGTTATATCAGTTTTTCATATAGAATAGATTCATATCAGTTTGTGTCATCTTATTGCGTAGAAAATCCAAAAATATAGATTAATTTGCATTCATCTCATATCTACATTCTGCATTCAAATCCTTTGTTTAGGTCTCATCAAGGTCACTAATCTCAGTCCAATCTAAGAATACATACTCACATCTATTAGAAGGTAGTAAATCACCTCGTTAAATTAATCTCCATTTCACTGCATGATTTCAATTTCTGCTAACCTCTAATGTTTTACTGAAGTGTTGTGTCTATAGCTAGGTACAAAATGTTTTCCTGATTTGGACTGGTAGCTAACATTAACAATTGAAATTTGTTGTTTCTGATTGATTTTTGTTGATTTTGATTGGGAAAAAGCATGAGAATTGCTAAAAATAGGTAAGAATCTACTAAGCATGTTGCGAGGAATTCAGGTAATCTTCTCAGTTGATAACATTTTGATTTGGATTAAAAAGAACTCTTGCATGTTAAGCTTGTGTGACCTTTATTGCTTTCATATCATAGATTTCATTTTGGACTATAAAAATAAACATAGATTTTCTTTTCAGCATCTTTGTTACACAGTAAATAGGTCCTATGAACACTATTCATGGTTCTTGAGAGAGTGCGTTTCCAACGAAACTCTTCTCGACAAAGGAACCCTTGTAGGTAGGGAGGTTACTGAGAGTGTCTCACGTTCTACTAGATTTGTGCATCTTCAGCTTCTAATTGATACATTCTCTCTTCAGAGAGGTTGATAGATCATAAGTGGTTGACATCATAGATCTTTGTGAGAAAATCTTGGTCTTAGCGTATTGAATTAATTTGTCTGCTTTGTTTAGGTTAAAAGTGAAAAGGCTAGAGGACTATGCTCTACTCCCTTTTTGGGTAGTATCAGAAACTCAAATCCTTGAATCTAGAACCAGTCTCCATGTGGTATCTTTTTTGAGTCACCTTTAGAGAGGGTTAACCGTAGTGGACATTCCCTTAATTAGGTCAACCATGTTGACGGAACCTTAAGCGGTAATAGCCATTTTTGTCATGGTAGCAGCAGCCACTATATAAATGTCCTTGTGGAGGAAATCTTCACAGGTGTGGTCTCTTGTTGGGCTGTCAGATCTCCCTAGCAGCTCCTGATTGATTAAATTCTAAGACTATGTCAAAACCCCAGTGCACCTGGATTAGAGTTCACCCTCTTGAGATCACAAAAGTTGCAAAGTCAGACCATTACTAAAAACCCTAGTGAGGCCAAACTTTCATTTTCTAGGAATATGTGCATTATTGCAAAACTTTTTGGAACATACACTATTAGCACTCCTAGGGATTAGCACATTCAGTCACTTGCTTGTTCATGCGCAGGGTTTCTTTGTCCCCTATTCATTATTTTCAGACGTGCTTGAAATCACTTGCTTGCTATTTTGTGTGCCTATTTAACTATTTGGTTACTAAGAACAAATCAATCCGATACAATCTTCAAATCTGGACAAATAATTTTGTGAATAATCTGAAATTGAAAATTTGAAAAATTGCAAAATCTGATGTCAAACACCTTTCTAGAGTCAAAAGTCATCTTGTGAAGTCAAAAAGTCATACGAATTTTGAAAGTGTCATTTCATTACCCCCAGATTGTTGTATGGTAGCTGGTATATTGTCGTACAAGTTTTGCTGTCAGTCAATTCAAAAAGTCAAAAACCCTGCTATCAATTGTCATGTGAGTTTTTCAATTGTCGTACAAGTTTTTCAATTGTCATTTCATAGCCTACCCATTTTCGTGCAAGCCTGTAGAAAGTCATTTGAGAAATTTTGAAAAAAATTGCCAGAAAATTGTCAGAACTGTCAGAGACCCCCCTTTTCCAGCATATTTCTAGAGTTTGTCAAGAAAATCACTGTGTCAGTAATAGAGAAGAAACTACTGATAATCCAATCATTTTCCTAAAGTGGCCTTTTGAATCCAATTTAGCCTTCTGTTTAATCGATTTGAGTTTTTTTCATCTTGTGTCAAAACCTTGTCATAACTATCAATCTTCAATCCATCTTCAAAAATGGCTAAGTGTTGTGAACTTGTGTCCACTATCTTTTGGGCATCTACCCATACATCTAGGGCATAGTCTCCTTCATTTATGTCTAATCTAAGCTTCAATCAATCAAACCTTGACAAGGTTGTATCATTTGATCTTCTTGAATCAAATCTTTCTTCAGTTGTCTTCATCATATTCTTTCATTTCACCCAAGGTTAATGGTGGAAACTAGAGATTCCTCTCACAAAAAATCTAGAGAAGCATCCCATACCTTACCTATAACCACTATCAAGGGTCCAACTCTTGAGCAACTCTACAATTCTAGTCTTTACGAAGACGATGGTCTTGGCAACTTTTGATTAAAAACCAGATACATATCCCCTCCATCAACTCACAGAGGTAATCAACAAACTGCTCCTCGATCTATCCTAGGGAGAACTCCTACCATGTCTCAAGCGGGGACAAACCATGGCTCTCAAAGAGCTCAATCTCAACATGGTGTAGATTAGGAACCCACACCTAAAGAAATTTCTCGGTATCAAAATGACGATGACTTCAAAAGAATGATGAAGCATTTCTTGAAAGAATATAGAGAAACATACTTTTTACAATTAGCTCATCAAGGAGCTAAACTTCCTCCCAATTTTAATGTGGAAGATATCATTACACATGAGGAAGAAATGCCTATTTCAGCTATGATGAAATAAATGCACGCCGTGCAAGTAAAACTTAACAAAATGGAAAAAGAAAAGGAACCTAAGGAGTTCTCCATGGAGGCCCTATGTCCTTTTCCATTTGATAAAGACTTGTATATGCCACCATTCCCTAAAAGGGTGCAAATGCCAAAATATGATAAGTATGATTGGAACTCTGATCCTCAAGATCATGTCAGAGAATTTTGTAGTCAATCTATGGAGTTCATGCATGAACCAACCTATCTAATGCATCTTTTCCCTTGATCTCTGGGAGGAGAAACCATTCATTGGTTCTCTAGGATGCCTCCTACAATCAAAACCTTTGGGGAGTTGATCAAATTGTTCTATCAGCAATAGTCCTACAACATCCAACATCCAGTCACCATGATTGATATCTACAATCTCAAGCAATATCTAGGAGAACCATTCCTGACATTTCTCAAAAGATGGAGAAAGAAATTCTCTCTATATGCTACACCTATTCCAGAAACTGAGAAGCTGGAAATCTTCATCAACAATGTTGTCCCAAAAATCAACTATCCTTTACAAATGCAAAATCATACATCTTTTGACAAGATGGTAGATAATGCGATCAAAATTGAAAAAGTACTTGTGAAAAAAGGAGATGTCACACTTCAAAAGGACAAGTATGAATCCAGTTCTAAGGATAAGAACAAAAATTGGAACAAGAATAAGGGCATCGTCACAAATGGCATTGTTGATAATCTCCATGCCCCATCTAAGGCACCTACTTTCAATCTAACCATTGGTACTCAAGCCATCAAAGGTTCAGAACAAAAGGTGTCTGAATCATCTCAAAAGAATCCAAAATACAAATCTTGGTCCGCTGATAATAAATGAAATTTAACTCCTCTTGGAGAATCTTTGGAATCAACTATGAGAACTCTATTGGCCAATAACATCATCTCTTTTCTTGAGATCTGACAATCTGATCCTGATCCTAAACTGAAATGGTGGAGAGAGAATGAATTATGTGATTTCCATCGAGGTAAAGGTCACAAAACTAATAACTTCTTGCGCTTGAAACATACCATTCAAGACAAGATTGATAATGGAGAAATCACGATTGATAATCCTAAAAGCAATAATGATCACATAGCATTCACGGAACCATTTCCAAAGCATAGCCAAGGAGATTCATCTTCTCAGCCCAATGTGGGTGCTAAGGTCAATTATGCCTATCTTGGGAATAATACTGTCATCAATATGGTTGAACCAAGCCTATCTAAGCATTGCAATGTCATCACAATTGTAAGAAGAGATAGAGAAAATCAATCAGCTAACATAGTTACTCGATCACAAGCTCAAGCACACCTACAAGGACAAATCCAAGATCAATCAAATGTCCCTAAGGTGCCTTTCAATATGTCTTCCACTTCTAAACAAAGGGAAACATCTAAATCTTCAAATCCTAAGGACACGAGGCCTACTTCGTACAGTATCATTCAACAAATCCAACATACTAATGCTAAAATCTCCATGTTTGAGTTGCTTTGGATATCTCCAGCTCATAGAGCCATTCTAGACAAAGCTTTGCTCAGATCCAATGTTCCTGATAACCTTGATTTAGATAGATTCCAGGCTATGGTTGGTCATCTTACGTCTCCACAATATATCTCCTTTTTAGAGGATGATGATAACTCCTTGAGTCATCCGCATAACCAACCCTTTCATATTGAAGTCTTGATCCAAAACCATCGTGTCAAACGTGTGTTGATAGATGGAGGCGCTGGTCTGAATATTTGTTCTTACAATTTGATCACACAATTGGGATTTCTAAAAACAACCATTGATCCTAGAAAGAAAATAACTATCAAAGCATATGATGAAGAGGAAAGATCCTCCAAGGGAACAATTGTCTTGCCTATCAGAATGGGTCCTGTCATCAGAGATACTATATGTCAAGTTCTTGATATACCTTTGGCTTACAACATCCTTCTAGGTAGACCCTAGATACATGAGATGAGAGCTATTCCTTCTACATACCATCAGTGCTTGAAATTTCCTTGTGACAAAGTAGCAGTAACCATTCTCGATGACGTGTCAACAACTTGCAATGCATTGAAGGCAAATGCAGATAAACTTGTTCCTAATAATAGAGAATCTTCCACTAAGCAAACAGATGTAGCATCCACATCTAAGATGGAAGACATTGCAAAAGAGGTCAATATCAAAGAAAATGGTATGGGAGAATATACTATAGAGCTAGTTTTGTCTTTGACATCTCTCCCTATCTCACCTAAGTCTTATGGGCAAGCTCAAAAATAGTTCAAACCAAAATCTAAGGAACCTCTTGAGGCATATAAAGGAAAATTTGTTGCAGAAAAAGTACCAAAGCAAGAATTTGAAGAAGATGAAGCTGTGCTTGCATGCATTTACAATGATGAACCTGACTCCCAAGTTGTTCCACCTAGTGACTCTAAAGTATTGAAGGTTCCTTCTAACTCATATGGCCCAGCGGATAAATTGATAGCTAAGATGGGATATAAAGGAAAAGGACCTCTAGGACTACAGGGTAAAGGTCTTCTGTCACCTCTTGAACATCATGGTCAAGCCAACAAGAATACAATAGGTCTAGGATACACAAAGAAGCCTTTCTATCTTAGCAAGAACTCCCCACATGTTCTAGAAAAAATTGAGCCTTCCATAGCAAATCAACTAAAAAAGGAAATGACTGAACAATCTGATAGTGATGATTCAGACACCACTGATGACCTCATTCCTTATGAGCATTTGCCTAAAGAAATCAAAGACCTCCTTGATGCTGAAGATGATCTAATCAAAAGAATTAATATAGTAGAAACACAAGAACCTACTATAAACCAAGAGGTAGTTGCAACACAAGAACCAACTAATCTCGAAGACAATCAAATAGACAAAGATGAAGGCGGTAGTTATTCTGAGATAGATTCTCATGAGTATGAATTCAAATCAAAATATGAGGGTAACCCTTCTTGGGGTATTCATCATGACTTTACTCATGTTCTTAGATTTCCTAGAGGCATAGATGAAGAATCTAATGACTATGAATGGAGAGCCATTCCAGAAGAAGATGAGCTTATTATAGAGAAACATGTTGATGTTATTCAACAATATGCACCTAAACCCAATGTAAGTCTAGACTGAAATGATGAACTTATCGAGTCTAATCCACCGATGGCTAAAGTGGACTATCACAATGACATTGAGCCTATTCATGAATTGAATGTCTTAATTTGTAATATCACCTTTGAACTCGAGCGTCGGGTTAGGACCAATGATGATAGATCCATATCTGTAAAAATTGTTTCCCAATCTTTCACCACTTTGACTATCCAACATCCTAAACTTCTTGATCAAACCTCCACAAATCCAAGCCATGGTATTTATACCTTCCCAAATGACTATGCCCTTGCTTGCTACCTCAATGCAGTTGAGCCTATGAGGACTTCCATCAGTGAACCAAGTGTTAGCATGACGAACTCGGACATCAAGTATCTTAGTCAGAAAAATATGAATAAGAATAAAAAGAAAAGGAGTTCTGAGGGTGAAAACCACTTTGTGGCAGTCTCAGAACCTACAAAAGTAAAAATAAAAGATGTATCCAAAGGTGAAAACCTCTTTGAGGCACCTAAGGATGAGATATTTTATGTCCTTCCGAGTCATTTACAGGATAGATCTCTAGTTCTAATTGAGCCCACTCAATCTATCAACTTGGGAACAACAGAGGAACCATAGTTGATCCATGTAGCACAATCTTTATCAGAAGAAGAAAAGTAAAAATTTACAACATTCCTAATAAAGAAGAAGATCAACTTTGCATGGAAATATTCAGATATGCCAGGGTTGGATCCTAATCTTATAATGCACCATTTATCTATAGCTCCTGGAGTAAAACCAGTTAAACAAAAATCAAGAAAGATGCATCCTCATGTTGCACTCTTGGTAAAATTTGAATTAGAGAAGCTCCTAAAAGCCAAATTCATCCAAGTTATTGATTATGCAGAGTGGATCTCTAATATTGTACCTATTTCAAAACTAGATAAATCAATTAGAGTGTGCATAGACTTTAGAGATGTAAATAGAGCATGCCCTAAGAATGATTTTCCACTACCTAACATTGATATGATAGTGGACATGACTGCAGGCTTTGAGATGTATTCTTTAATGGATGGTTTTTCTGGATATAATCAAATAAAAATTGCTCCAGAGGATCAAGAGAAAATTGCTTTCACATGTGCATGGGGTACCTTCTATTGGAATGTCATGCCATTTGGGCTTAAAAATGCTGGTGCTACATATCAATGAGCCATGACATCTATTTTTCATGACATGATGCATAGGACTATGGAGGATTATGTTGATGATACTTTAGCAAAATCTATGATCAGAACTGAACATCTAAATGACTTGAGCAAGATACTAGATAGAATGGAAAAATTTAGTCTTAGACTAAATCCCAAGAAGTGTGCTTTTGGTGTCACTTCTGGAAAGCTCTTAGGATACATAGTTTCAAAGAAGGGCATTGAAGTTGATCCAGCTAAAGTAAAGGCTATAATGGAGATGCAACCTCCCAAAAACATCAGTCAAATGAGGACATTGCAAGGAAGAGTTCAATCTATCAGATGCTTCATATCTCAGCTAGCAGACATATCACAACCTTTTACAAAAACATTACATAAAGGTGTGACATTTGCATAGAATGAAGAATGTGAGAACAAATTTAACCATATCAAGAAGTATCTATCAAATCCTCCTATTTTTATGCCTCCCATTCCAGGGAAGCCTTTGATCTTATATGTCTCTACTACAGATACATCACTGGGGGCATTGCTTGCACAACATGATGAGAACAAAAAGGAAAGAGCTATATACTATATCAGTAGGACATTGGTAGCATATGAAAAGAATTATTCTATGATTGAGAAGGCTTGTCTGGCTATGATCTTTGCATCACAAAAACTGAGACATTATATGTTGGTGCATACCACCCATTTGGTAGCTAAGATTGATCCACTAAAATACCCACTAAGCAAGGCTTCCCTCACGGGTAGATTAGCTAAATGGGTCATGTTCTTAAGTGAATTTGACATTGAATATGTTGAATGAAAAGCTATAAAAGAACATGTTATTGCTGATCAATTAGTAGATGCACCTATGATTGATGATACACCAATGCAAATGGAATTTCCAAATTCCTCTATCATGACTCTTTCTTCTAGAGAAAGACATTTATTCTTTGATGGCTCCTATACATAGAATGGATCAGGAGTGGGCATATTATTTATAACTCCTAAAGGATACTCCATACCTAAAGCATTCAGATTGAAGTTCCCTTGCACAAACAATATTGTAGAATATGAAGCCCTTCTTAATGGCATGAAACTAGCAATTGAGTGGAGAGTAACAGAGATACACATTCATGGAGACTTCCAACTTGTTATCCATCAAGTCAATGATGTGTACCAGACTAAAGATGAAAAGCTCATCCCATACAAGAGAATGGTAGATGATCTAAAGAAGTATTTCATATCTATCACATTTGAGAAAATACCTAGAACAGAGAATAAGGTTGCCGATGCAATGGCAATGCTATCTACTTTATTACAATAGCCTGAACATGAGCGATGCTACGAGTTCCTGTTGGAAGCACTATCTTATCCTGCATATGACTCCCCTAAAACCCACATGATCTACACTGTTGTTGGTCATGATTCATCTAGATATAAAAACCTATTCTCCTATCTCCAAGACCAAATCATTCCTGATACCTTCAACCACCATGAAAAGAGATACCTTATCCGTAATGCCTCCCGATATGTCATCATTGGTCATGATCTGTACAAACGAGGTCTAGATGGTACACTACTTAGATGTTTAGAATGGGAAGAGTCTCAACGTGCATTAGAGGAAGTCCATGACGGTATTTTTTGGGTCACACTTGAACAATTTAACACTAGCTTGAAAACTTATTAGGGCTAGGTACTATTGGCCTGAAATGGAGAAAGAGTCTATCAAGTTTGCTAAGAATTGTCAAAAGTGCTAAGTGGATGGCAACTTAATTCATGCTCTAGGGAGAGATCTAATTCCCTTCACTACATAATGGCCTTTTCATCAATGGGCCTTTGATCTTATAGGAGCTATACATCCTCATTCTTCTAATGGACATACCCATATAGTCAAAGCTACAGATTATTTTACAAAATGGGTAGA
Organism: Chamaecyparis obtusa; assembly: GCA_027943335.1. Classification (NCBI taxonomy): domain Eukaryota; kingdom Viridiplantae; phylum Streptophyta; class Pinopsida; order Cupressales; family Cupressaceae; genus Chamaecyparis; species Chamaecyparis obtusa. The sequence goes on from BSBK01010883.1 coordinate 67,648, forward strand.
AGCAGTCCCTTTGACACAAGCAACTGGAAAACAAATATCTATGTTCATATTGAACTATATCATATGCAGATATGGGATACCTCATTCCATAATCACAGATAATGGTGGACAATTCAAGAAAAAAGATCTAGATGATTTATGTGCTAAATTCAAGATTACACAACATTGGTCATCTATCTACTATACTCAAGGGAATGGACAAGAAAAGGCTTCTAACAAGATTCTATTGAAAATCTTGCACCGTACAGTTAATAAAATAAGAAGAGACTGGCATCTTATGATCAATCCATATCTCTTGGCCTATAGAACAAGTATCAGAATGCCCACTGGGGCTACTCCTTTCACTTTAGTTTATGGGTCTGAAGCGGTACTACCTATTGAGGTTGAAATCCCATCACTAAGAATCAAAATGCATGGTCTAGTAACTGATGATGACTACAGAGTGTCTAGGTTGCAAGAACTTGAACTACTAGATGAGCGTAGACAAGGATCACATGATCATCTCAGAGTATATCAGAAGAGAATGTCTAGAGGTTACAACAATAAAGTTAGACACAGAGAATTTCAGGTTGGTGATCTAGTCTTGAGAGAGAATCTTAAAAGTCAATCACATCGAGAACGCAAGGGGAAGTTTGAACCCAACTAGCTAGGTCCCTTTGTTATCACTGCTACTTTTGGCTCTGGTGCCTATCAAATCTCAATGACTAAAGGAGAACAACTCTGAGAACCAATCAATGTTCTCCATCTAAAGAAATTCTACGCCTAAGGCATTCATTTTATGGTAAAATGTCCTAAAAAAAAAATCAAAAAAATTGAAAAAAGTCCTGAAAAAATGAACATCTTGGTGAAAACCTAGTAATGGGCACCTTGATGATTCACACAAAAAAGTAAAAAATATTGAAAGTACAAAAAAAATTAAAAAAATGAAAAATACCAAAAAAATGAGAAAAAGAAAAAGTGCCTTGGTGAAAACCTGGAAACAGGTGCCTTGGTAGCAAAAATAGAATCTCTACCAAGATGGTGAAAACCCGGCAAATGGGTGCCACTTGTTTCAAAATGCTCCATCTATCAGTGCAATCTTGGTCTTTCCCAGCTTTCAGTCTTGCTTTAGTTTGTACATATCTCTTGGTTTGTTCTTGCATTCCTATTTTCAATAAGTCGGTCTGTACACCAATCAGCTCGAGCGTCTATATCCTATCAATGCTTAACACTTGGGGGCAATCCAAGTCATATCCTATGGCCTCCAATGTATCTTAGACATATCATATCTAGTCAAAGTCCTTTGAAGCTTCATCTAAGTCAGTCAGTTAGTCTTGTCTCTAGAAAGGATTTTGCATCTACAACAACGCAATCAAACACAAACTGAAAACAATCTATGCTTTTTACATGCTTTTATCTCCTTGTATGCTTACTGATTCGCATTGATATTTTTGCATATTGTGTCCTTAAAACTCTTTGATGATGTCCTTTAGAGGATTTAGAGAGTGATGACTAGGGGCATAATCTTTTCTTTGTCTTCTGTTTGTATGTGAAAATCTAACAACTTTGGAAATTCTGGATTGAAATGGTGTCCGATTATAAGAGCCTCTATCTCAAATTGGATGGCCATGCGTACCTCGACCATTGATACCCAAAAAATTCAAGGAAGTTTGATCTAACTATTGTCTTTTTTTTAGTGAGTTCTTTCTCCTATTGTGAAATGCAATCTTACCTAAGGATGTGAACGATAAAGGGTCACTAGGGGTAATTCACACTAGATTTAGAATGATCTCTTGACTGCTTGATGTGTTTGTAATGCAAGGCATATTCAGGTCATCATGATGTTTGTATTTTGATGCTTATACAAATTGCTATATCAAAATGGACATGATATTTAGGTCATCCTGGTGCTTATGCTTTGATGCTTATATCTAATCTGACATTCCAAAAACAAAATCAATATTCATATATCCATGGTTTCCTAATCAGTGGGTGTTGTATTGATTCCTGCACATACAAATCGATATTCATATGTCTATGGTTTCATAACTAGTGGGCATTGTATTGATTTATCCGATTACCTAAAAATTCAATGATGAAATCGATTGACACATGATTAGTGGTTAGGTCCTAGGTCTTAGATTGCATTTTTACATGTTTCTTTGCATTTTGCATGTTTGCATGATCTCATAATGGCTAAACAAACTTCAACACTTAAATGATTCTTCACTCACCTATTCAAATCTAACAAGAGCTGAAACCTATCTTGAAGGTCTCTTCATAGAATCACAAGCAGTTATCCTCCTGGGTTAAACATCCTTTTTGACATAAATTGAGTACTTATCTTCATCAATTCCTAAAAAACATATCATGTGTATCGTTGCATTTACATTTCATATCAAATTCACCTATTGCATTATAATACATCCATGTGCATAAGCATAAATCATACATACATCTTTTCATAATCAAAACACATTTGCATTACATCCATACATATGAAAGAAATCATTGCATTGCATATATCCATACATACATTCTACACTACTCATAGCATAAGCATCACATGATATCATCATAAAACAAAACGTGACAAGTACAAATGAAGTCATAACCAAAATATCGATCTCATATATATCAAAAAATCTTGAACTAGTTAGGGGTGCACTACTAGCACAATGTACAAAAGAATACACTCATGTGAGCTATCAAAGTTAGAACAATATATCAATGATCAAAAAGACCATAGTATATCAGAACATATCAAAACAGATCAACTGTCAGCTTGATCCTCTACATTTGGTGGAGGTGGAGGTGGTGCATCCGGTACTGCCTCTGCTCTAGGTGCTCTGGCTCCCTCTGATGCCATCATGTACTGGGAGTACATAGGGACTCTCTGTGTAGAAGGAACAACAGTGCAATATGTGGACACAGTAAGCTGCCCATGCGGTCTGATGAATCACCTCAGCCTATAATCTCTGCACCTCTGTATGAAGCTCAATGCACTGTCTATCGGCCTCTATGTATCTCTCCTCCCACTATGCACTGTGAACCTTCAGGTCCTTGACCTATAATCTAAGCCATCTAGTAGTCTCCTATGGAGTAAGAGGAACAGTAGAATCAACATCAGCTACTGGAATCTCAGTATTTGGGGCAGTCTTCTCTATGGTCTCTGCTCTCTGTGCCTTATGGCATCTAACCTCTGCACCCAGATCAAATCTTGTATCCTCCTCTATCGGATCAACACCACCACCCACTACCTGCTCTGTTGCAAGTACCTCATTAGCTATGCCAACACTCCCTAGAGTACCACCCTCTCTCCTAGTCCATCTATGAGAACTTGTCGATCTACCTACTGTGGAACCAGTGGGATGAGGGGGCCTCATCTATCCTGATGGTCTTTGTAGAGGAGCCATTGCTCTAGGTCTCAGAGGTGTGGGATGCACAATAGGAACCTATGTGGGTCTGGGACCCTATCTCATCGATACTCCAGTCACATCCATAGCCTCCTCCATGGAAGGTATAAGCTCTGTAAGATCTGAGAACCTATGGATAGGATGGTCAGCAAGCCAGGCAATGAATCCATCTGTAATTCCAGCATCAAGTACATCTAGTTTGTACTCCCAATCTCTGCTAATAATAGCACTGTACTCCTATGAACACAAAGCATAAGAGAACCTCATGGTCCATCCAAGTCCTAGCTCCCAAGTTATCCAAGCATAAGTGGTGTAATCCTTTGGTGCATCCTACACTCGTCCATATTGCCGCCACACCCTAGTGATGATGAATCTCTCTAAAGTGGAGGATGACCTCCTGATCAATACATGGCTCTGGAAGAAGTAACTAAACTCTTCTCAAGTAGTAGGCCAAGGCTCTATACCCACATATGGTCTCCATCGAACAAAAGTCATATCATCGAGGCATCACCTCCAGTACTCCACATGACCCATCCATTCTTGTATGACACATCCAACATATATATAAATAATAGGCTCCTGAGGATACCTCTACGAGGTGCATACTAGTCTTAACATGGGGATATGCTCCCACACCCAGATCTGTAGAACTAAAGGCCTGGCTGCAAATGACTTGCTCTCCTAATACACTACCTCATGCATCTCAGAGAACATATGGGCCAAAAGACACTGACCCCAAGTCAACTCAGAAGGTGTCACCATCAGACGTGCAACCATCGAGGCCCAGCCCATCAAAAGACCATTCTGCTGACGGTCAGACATGATAATCCCTCCTATCATCCCGACAATAATGCACTCTAGCCAGTGCATTTGTCCATAATGCTACACTAAGGTCTCCCAGGAAATGGAGCCAGTCATCTGAGTATCATCTCCAAAGAGACATCTGAATGCTAATAAACTCGAGTTCCCCAAACTCACATACTCTGGCCGCTGGCCTGCATGGAAAGGAATGCGTAGTATATGATACACATCCTCAGGGGTAATAGTGATCTCCCCAGTCAGCAGGTGGAATGTCTGGGTCTCCGAATGAAATCTCTCAATTAGAGAAGTCAAAAGTCCGTGATTTACCCTAATCTCAGGTAAATGAATGAGGTACTCAAATCCATAGGAAGCAAGGTGTACCCTCATAGGGTCTGGCAGTGACACACATAATCTCTGAGTAGCTGGATGTGAAATCCGTACTTGAACATCTGGATATATGACCTACACAATATAGAAACAAGGAATCTTATCAGTAATTTGGTCATAGAATGGGTTACAAAGACAAGAATTGGGCAGTTCAGTATTTCAGAAGGTAGGTTAAAAGGTCAGCAATCAAGCTAAGTGATCAAGAAATTCAAAAATTTGACCTACTACTGAGTTTTAGGCTCACTATTTTCCATACGACACTTCAGACTAGCAGGGAAAGTCATACGACTTTCTACATCATGCCATACGACAAAGCATAGTGATACGACAATGCAATCCTCATCGTACAAGTTATGAGGGACCCGACGAAACATTGTATGACTCTTGGGTCCCTCTGATACGAGTCTTGGGGGTTAACAAAACAACAACCTATCTACAGTTCAAAAGTCATACGAGTCTCGCTGGAGAGTCATACGAGTTTCCATGCATGCAAAAGTTCAAAATTTAAAATGCGTACAAAAAATGCTAAAAATGCTATAAATCAAGGAAAAATTAACTTTTCAAAGAAGCCAAGAGGTCCACCTACCAGATGTCCGTACTGTCGAGGTCTCTGATGTCTTCGACTGCGCTCAAATCAATTCAAACTCATAGGTACCTTTGGTTCTGCCATTTTTTCTCAGAGGGCTCCACAAGATTTCTAAAGTCAAAAGGTTGAAATGAATTGAAAATGACCCTTCTGGCCTTTAAATAGCTTTTGACCTAATTTTCAAAAGTGCTCCATTTTTCATGAAACTTGCACCCCTGGCTAATTTCGACGTTCTGAATCCATTTTCGGGATCAAAATCAAAATCTAAGATCATTTATTATGTCAAAATCATGATTTAAAATTTTCAGACCTAGGACGATCTACTGCTTGCATAACTGACCTTCAATCATCATAGAAATCTAGTATTCAACTTAACTGATTATCTTACATCAAACTATTGAAATTTCAACTTGGTCAACCATGGTCAATTCATGGTCAAACCTAGTCAAACTTGGCCTTCTGGACCTCCAAACGATGCAGAATGCATATAACCACTTCTTAAATCAATTAACATGCTTCTGAACTATTCAATGCTGACTTTTCTTGTCAAATTTTAATTTTTATCCTGAAGGGGGCATGGTATTGCACATCATTCAAAGTCTGTAATCTAAATTTGAAATCATATCTTTCCTTAGTAATCAAGACAACAACCACGTCTAGTTACTGATTCATCAAAAAGACCTCATTGCTTAGGGCAAATCAATCATCACTCAGGGCATATCAGATTCATCGAGATCCATATCAATCTGGTATTCTCTTAATCTTGTAAACTATATTAGTTTTTGGTAACTATCGGTTCATTAGTGTTATTTCCTTGGTTCTTCGTAATTGAAGGGTTCGGATGTGATACCAATGTGATTCTTATCGACAATCGGGTCTGGAATCGGTCACTCACTTCTTCACAATCATAAGGTTCAGAATCAGGTGTTTTGACACTTTTTCACAATCATCGGCTCATTTGCTGTTATAGTTAATGTTATCTTTGGTCATTCAAGACCTATTATCTTCATATCAAATCTTTCGATCAATTTCAGTTTCATATCAATTTCAATTTCAAACATCAGTTTCAAACATCATACACAGACTGTCTTTGAACCACTATGCTTCGCACAATAATTCAAAGAGGGGAAAAATGTAATACCCCAAAAATGGGCTATAAGTTCATTAACCTCCTATATCGACACATCAAATGAAATAGACATCAAAGTCCTAACCTAAGGCACATCTGCACATTATCGAATCCTAATTGATTATCTTAAATTCTGCATCGGGGAATATTCCTTAGTCCTATTTATCCTAATTATCTTTAATTTAATGATTATTTGGCGATAAATCTTAGTTATCCTAAAGTTTGATTGATTGGATATTCTAAATATTTAATTAATTAGATTTAATACTGCCACTTAATTATTTAATTGGATTTAATTATATTTATTCCTAAATTGTATTATTTCATTTTGACAATAAAATCAAATATCCTATGACTAATTGATTAAATTTTTATTTAATTAATTAATGTCAATTGTCAAATTTAATAATATAGTTTTTGAATAAAAGTTTGATTTAATAATTGATTAACCCATAAATCAATTGTTATATTTTTTAAATCAGTTAAGTTGAGGATAAATCACTTTATTTATTAAATTAATTCATATTAATTATGCACATCCAAAAAAATAGTTAAACTTTAAATCAGAAAATCAATTCAAGTTGTTTTAAAAATTAAACTCAACTCTCTTTTGAGTTGAAAGCTGATTTCAACTTCTAATTTAAATCAAAAAGTTGATTTGCATGATTTTGTGAGTTAATTTATCTCTTAATTCTTGATAACTCAAAAATCAACCTAAGTTTATCAAGAGTGATTTATGACTTTTTCCATGCACCTCCAAAGTCCTAGATTTCTATAAATTAAGGCCTCAACTCTTCATTTTGGATCCATCCATGAATTGCATCCTCAAGCTGTTGAATTGGTGATCGAAGAATCAATCTTTGTGAATCCAAGCTGTTGTGAGATTTTCATTGTTGTAAGCATTCATATCATTTAGCATATCATTGTTAGATTAATTGTATGTTATATCAGTTTTTCATATAGAATATATTCATATAAGTTTGTTTCATCTTATTGCATAGAAAATCCAAAAATATAGATTAATTTGCATTCATCTCATATCTAGATTCTACATTCAAATCCTTCGTTTAGGTGTCGTCAAGGTCATTGATCTCGGTCCAATCTAAGAATACATACTCACATCTACTAGAAGGCAATAAATCACCTGGTTACATTAATCTCCATTTCATTGCATGATTTCGATTTCTGCTAACCTCTAATGTTTTACTAAAGTGTTGTGTCTACAGCTAGGTACAAAATTCACACACACACCGAGCACCCTGGTAACCACATAAACCGAGCAACTAGTCTCCCAAACCGAGCAAGAACTCTACCAAACCAAGATCAAAACTAACAATCTACCTCCAAAGACAAACATATTTTTGGTTGATATAGGATTGCCAAGAATCCTAGGATGCTCCTGCATCAATTTGAAACTACTATCCAGATCTAGTGGTGATGACCGAAGGAACAGATCTGGTGAAGATAGAACTGCTTGGTTGCCTAGATCTGTTGCTCGGTTTAGTAATTACCGAATGGAAGTTTCTAATTTCTGTAGTACTTTGAAACCTGACAATCTGATTGATTGGATTGGTGAACTTGAAGATTTCTTTGAGCTAGAAGAAATTGAAGATCCTCCTCGGGTGACATTAGCACATACAAAGTTGAAAGGACATGCTACTCTTTTTTGGAAGGAACTACAAAGAGACCAAGAAGATGAAGGTGAAACTAAGATAAATTGATGGAGATTGATGGTGACTAAGTTGAAAGCTAAGTTCATACCGGCTGACTATGAGCTTGACTTGTTTAAGAAGTTCCATAATCTGAAACAGAAAGATTTATCTATTGAAGATTATACTGAGGAGTTCTACAAACTTACTATTCGGTCTGGACACCGAGAGCTTGGTAAGGAAAAGGTAGCTCGATATGTGAATGGTCTGAGATTCAATATTTAGGATGAGCTTGGTATGCTGAAGATTGATTCTGTTGAAGATGCTTATCAGTATGCTCTAAAGGCAGAAGATAAGTTGAAGAGGAAACAACCTAGTAACTCCTGAGGGAAAGAAAAGATTGATCACTTGGTGAAGGATAAACCGACTGATGCAGAAGATGAATAGAAACCTGTGGAACCGAAGAAGAAGATAGGTAGAGTTATCTTTAAGGGTACTTGCTATAACTATGGGGAGGAAGGAAACTATTCTTTTGAGTGTACATAGAAGAAGGTTGAACAACGAACTGTTGTGATGAATGAGAACATTCAGAATGAACCTGAATCAGAGAACTTGCTACTTCAACGAACATTGCTTGGTACAAAGGATGAACCTTGTCAGAGGAGTAACTTGTTTAGGACCCGATGCAAGACTGAAGGTAAACTCTATGGTGTTATTGTTGATAGTGGTAGTACTGATAACCTTATTGCTGAGGACCTGGTTCAAAAACTTGGTTTGAATAGAATGAAGCATCCTTGTCCTTATAGGATTGGCTGGTTACAAGATGTTCATGCTTTGGAAGTTAGAGAACAATGCTTCATTGATGTTTAGATTGGCCAGTACAAGGATCTTGTGCTTTGTGACATTGTGAAGATGAATAGTTGTGATATATTGCTCGGTAGATGTTGGAGAAGCCTGAGTATTGGTAGCCAAGTTGAGATTGTGGATCCAGAGAAAATGAATGATCAGTATGGAGAACCGACCTGTACATTGTCAAGAAAAGACTTGAAGAGACAGAGGAAACTAAAGTGGAAGAATTTGCAAGCAGAAAAGGTGGAGGACTTGTATGTGAAGAACCATTTCAGGATTTATGTGTTGAATCCTGAAAGATGTTCTTCTCACATATGAACATCTTTTGGAACCTAGGGTGTCTGATGCAAGGGCATCCAAGGTTAAGGCAGGGCATTATGTGTCCTCGGTGAAACTGCATGGAGTGTTTGTATTTTGACTGGTGTTACTTAGTTGCAACCTTGACCGATGGTCTCGGTCATTGAAGGAAGCTTGGTCACTAAGGGAACTCGGTAGTCTCTGGCGCTTGGTGAATGTGTTACGCAGTCATGCCTGCGGTGCTCAGTTGACACTAGTGCTTGGCGATGCTTGGCGTGCTCGGTGATTTTACTATCGCTCAGTAGTTCTGGCTTACCGACTAAAAATCTATGTGATTTGTTGAGCCGACTTGGTGAATTTATTGTTAGTAGCCATTGTTATGGGTCGGCATGTAGAATTAAATGTTTGTATACATTTGTAAGCTGACTTGTATGGAATTTAATTATTTTTTTCGAGGAGTTAAGGGTTTCATCTTGCCAACTTGTGGCTGATGATTAGTATTTAAGGATTTCTTGGGTAGATTTTTAGGACAGAGAATTTTGGGAGATCAAGAAGAGCACAGAAGTTCATGACTTGAAGACTTAGTGAGTTAGATCTGAGGTTTTGAAAGTTGAAGTTGATGAAGTTGTGGAAAAGTTCTTGATGATCTTGCCGATCAGATTGTGATCTGATAATTGTTTGTAGTAGAGCTAGGGGTTTGCATATTTGGGAACAAGGAGATTGCTTGGAGGCTTGCAAGCTCAAGTTTAGATCTGCCTTAGGGTTTCCATCAGCTTCTGATTGTCTTCAGAGCTAAACTAGCTGAGATTGTATTGGATTTGGTTGTGGATCTTGCAGAATTGTTTTCTGATTGTAATTGGCCCTAACCCGGAAGGCCTTACAGTCGAGCATGTTAATGAAAATCAGTGTTAAACAATTACTTTGTGTTGCATTGTTGAGTAATCCACTATGTAATTCTGTTGGCTGCAAGGTTTGGACTATCCTTTATTGGATCCACTTACCTTGACTGCATCTCTCTCTCTCTCTCTCTCTCTCTCTCTCTCTCTCTCTCTCTCTCTCTCTCTCTCTCTCTCTCTCTCTCAGATCTAGAGCCTTCACCTCCACTTTTTAATGTATATTTAATGGTTTCATATACCTTTTTGTGGACCATTTATCTTAAATGTTCTTACATCAATTTTTATGCTATTGTCAATTTCTAGGATAGATGATGAGCGTACGGTGGTTCTACATCTGTGTGAAATTTCTTTTCCAGAGTTAAAAAATCAATTGATTGTATTCTATCGAGGGGAAGTCCATTGACATCTACTTATTCAGTACAGTCAAACTGCCAAAATTACAAGGAGTCTGTAGAAAAATCCTATGTTGGATACTTTCAAGAGGACATGGGCTGAAACTGTCTGTCATCAAATCAACTATGTAGGTATTTTTTTGAAATCATTTTGTATATCAAATAATATAATACATACTAATATAAAAATTTATATTATAATATTAATGCTATGCTATTATTATTTAATATTAATATTAAAAAAAAAATTATAATATATATTTTAAAATCGAAAAAAAATACTTAACTCAATTAATATTAACATAAAAAAACACAATTTAATATGAAACTTGAAATTGAGAAAACTAGTGCAATTGAAATTTTGAATTAGGTGGAAATTTTTGGATGTCCGATTAGGCTTGGTATTTTCTTGGGCAATACCAAACATAGATGGTCAACTCTTTAGGCGTGTTTAGGAGATTGTTTTTGATATCGAGAGTTTGACCATGTAGTTGATGACTATTTTTTCACCCAAAATTGATGAAACAAAAAGGGTTTCTTAAAGACATTATTAGCTTTCCATCAATATAATTGCTATCAAATTTTGAGTTCAGTAAGTAATTATTACTTATTTTTCAATTGAGTTATCTTTCAAGTCATAATTGACATATTGATTGAAAAACAACTATAACTTTCAAACCGTTTAACCTTTTTGAAATCCAAAACATGTGTCACATTTTATGCTTCTGCTACTATAAGGAAAAAAAAGTTTCAATTTTGTAAATTTTAGAATTAGTTAAGGTGGTCAGACATGAGAGTTTTTTAATTCTAAAAAAGTTGTAGCAGAAAACTCATAATTAATTATTTACTTAGCAAAATATTACAAAAAAATATGTGTCACATTCGGGCATGAGTCTACTACTTATATCTAGAATCTTGGAAAAATATATCATCATTTGATTGTGATTAAAGTGGTCAGACATACACATACTTTTTATCTTTTCCATGAAATTTTTGTACTACTGCATTGAAATTTAAAATTTCAAACAAGGGTTAGTAGTTTAGAAACTAAATTCAATTTCCTACAGATTCTATTTTTACAACTTTTTAACATAAGGTTCATAAGATGTTCAACTTTTTATGTCAAGTTGACTAACCCTGATTTTCTAATTTTTCATTGTCACTTAAGGCCATAGCTTGGTATACCATGATCTTGCACATACCCCTATCTACGGGATAGAAAGATGCAAAAGAAATGACCAAAATTGAAAAAGTAGAATGTTAGAATTACGCCAAAGAGGTTAGGAAGGAGGGATGCTCAATGGAAAGTCCCTAGAAGGGGGAGGTTTAAATTAAACTCTGATGGTTAAGCTAAAGGGAATCGTGATCCTATAGGAAGGGGTGCACAGTTCGAAATGAGGAAGGTAATTGTGTTTGGGCCCTTTCTTTTAGGATGGGAAACACCACAAATAATGAAACTGAGTTAGAGGCACTCTAAAGGGGTTTTCAACCCTGTCTGGAAAAAAAAAATTGTTTGTATAGAAGGGGATTCTCAAGTATGTATTAATGCAGTTGGGGAAAATCATATTCATAATTGGAGATTGAAAAGCATTCTATCAAGGATCAAGTGAAAATTGGTGAAATTGGATTTTTTCTCTATATCATATGTGTACCAAGAAGCTAATGGAGCAGTTGATAGGTTGGCTAACATAAGAGTAGATCTGGGAGTGCAAGAAAAGATTTTCAATTCTGACTTTTTGGATTTGTCAATCCTAGAGTTAATAAAGACAGATAAAGAGTTATCTCAAAGTAGAGGGATGGAGATTGGTGCAAGAGTTTGGTCCACTGAAAGTTAATGTTTCTATGTTCTTTCCTTTTTAGATTGTTATTGACTTGGTTTTTGTATGTGATGTAACTAATAACTTTTTTTCCTTTCAATAGATGGATCTACCCCCATAAGGGTAGAACTTACCTTTAAATAAATAAATAAACACACACATCTACATACATACACACACACACACACATAGAGAGAGAGAGAGTTTTGTTAAAATTAAGTTAAGAAAGTAAAATTAATGTCAATAAGAATATAATGTTTATTAATTTTATTATATCGCTATTTAAGTGTTATTTATAAGTTAAGCTTTTAAATTTTTTTTTTAAAAAAAATTTCTCTCCTATTAAAAAGGAATTTCACTCTTGTATATAAAAATAAATAATAAAATATATTACAATTCAAAATGGGATTTGAAAAGGTTAAAAGATTAATTAAAGAAAATAATTAATTTTGAATTCTCGTGAATGAACTAAAGAGTTTATCAGAGAACTGTAGAGTCTTCCTTTTTCCTTTTTGAATCCTCTGCGAATTATTTTTGGGATCTTTTCGCTGGAAATGTTAGAGTTTTCGTATTTCAAAGTTGGGTGATTTTGAGGATTTTTTAGAAGAATTCTCTGGTACTATAAGGGAGCTCCTTTTAAAAATTTCTTCTCTCATTTTTTATCTTCACTGTTGCAGTTGTTGCATTGTGAGCTATGGATCCCATTTCTTATCGAGCTTTCTGTGAATTAAGAAACAAGAGAACCATTCAAGTTACATCCGATTGTTCTTCCTTCTCAATAATTGTATTTTCACTTGTAAATGTTTCCATTACTCTGTATTGGTTTGTTTTTATTAAAAGTCATTTTTTTATAGTTTGGTTTATGCGCTTTATTAGCACTAGACTTATGCTATTTTTGTTGAATCTTTATCAACTTATCTCCTTGCTTCTTTCCCCCTTTTGTGGATTTAAATGATGGTTTTGTTTCCATGTTTGGGGCGCTACATAGCATTGGTACTAGCTCTATTTATAACTTTGAATACTAAAGCAAAACTCCCCTTTTTTTGTCACCATTTGGAGCTAGTTTAGGGTGGTTGTAATCATGGTTTAAGACACTGGTTGCAACTTTTTTAAGTGTTGCAATCTTCTATGTTGAATGGCTCTAGGAGGGACTGCTTTGACCATTTTATTGGAGCATTGTTTATCCATAGTTCATTCATAGTTCCTTGCATTTCTTGGTTAGGATGTGTTTAAGATAATTTGATGACATTTCTATAAAATTTTGTAATGAAATTATTATATAATGTTCTTATAAATTGTTACAAATAGATAATTATAGAAATGGATTTGTAATTGAATTAATATACTACTTGTAAGAGAAAACTAAATAATTGATAATTGATAAATGTTCTATGATATTGTTTAGAAGTTATGGATTAAGTCTCAAGTTTTATGTATGGGATAAGAGTAATTATATGTGTTTTTGTTTTGTACATTTCATGATAGAGTAGGGTTAGGTTATTTGGGGGTTCTTTTTATATCAAAGGCTTGTGGGAGTAAAGTTTGTCTTAGATTTTGGAGGTCTTGTGATGATGATGAATTTGATACTTTTGGAACAAATCTTCATTTTGGTCTTTAAATTCTATTGATTAGGATTATGTTCTTTTATTTGTACTACGGCTTTTGGACTTTGGCTTTGAATTGATAGACTGATATATGTGATTCATCTCATGTATTGCACTTGTTATTATTTTTGAGATTATTCACCTTGTGAAACCCAACTTTATTGTGAAATTACTTTATGCATGGTATGTTCTCGATTATGGTAATCTCAATATGTGATTTTTGTATTGGAACTACATTTGGGTGTTAAAATTGTTAATTGTGAAAGTAATGGTTTGAGGATTTTAATTTTTGTATGGGAACTCTATCCTGATGACATATTGTTTATTCTGGTTATTGCACCCCATTGGATGTTTTGGTGGATCTTGATGTTTATGATTTGGTTTTCATATCATTTTTGATTTTATGTTTTGGGAGGGTTTTCTAGGAGTGCATAGCTTGGAGAGTAGCTTGCCATGGGGGTCAGCGCCCAAAGTGGTTAGTCTAGGGTAACACATTATGGAGTTTTAATCAAGTGAAAACATAATTAAAATAAATTGGGTTGGGATACACATTAATAAGATAATTGAGTTACCTCACCCATGGCCTTGAGTACTTGTATAAACTAAGGATGGGTTGGAGAAGGCCTAACCATATGGAGGGCATTGATCTAGAAAATCAACATCTTGTCCTCACAAAATATTGTTGGTTCCACATGAGTTCCACCTAGGGGCCAACATAACTCAGGAGTGGGAGCTATGTGATGACACTCTCCAACATGTGTCGTAGGATCCCCTTGTGTTAGCTTTGTAGGTTCACCTTTGGTATAGTATGTTTTCTTGTCGTAACCCATGTGTATGTCTATGTTGATTCCTTTTGGATTTCATGAGCTTATTTATTATTTGGCTTTTAGTGGACCATGTGTTTAATCTTGCATGTTTTCTTGTATTGTGTGTCTGGGCTTGAATCTATCTCCTAGCTCGGGGGAGTGGGCCAAAACATTCCACATGGTTGGGTGGAAAACATTTTTCCATTGAGGCTTGTAATTTTTGGTCCATGGATCTTGGATGTGTGATATTCTAGCATCTTCTTTGTACCTCTATATCAGCTTCTTGATAGATGGTTATATTGTAAATTATATCATATGATGTAAATGATTTTGACATTCTAAACATATGCTCTTGAAAATAAATGTAAACTTGTAACACATGTATATTATGATTATTGAGATGTAGTTTTCAATGGATTGATTTTATAATGAAATATTATCATTATGTAATAGATTAGTTCTTATGGATTTAAGGAGTATTTAATGAATGTTGCATTATTAATCTAATATTTCTATTTCATGATTAAGTTGTATTATTATATATGCATTGCTAAGTAGCAACGTTGAGGAACCTAAGAGGACGTGATGTTGATGTTGTAATATGTTTTATTATGATGTAATGTTAATATTAGATGTGTAGCTGAAGTTTAAGAGAAAAAAAATTGTGCCATATTTTATATTTATTTCATGTTGTTCTCTTAGGTTCCCTGGCTGGGTGTTACAAATAGAAACTATTTTGATTGTTCATTTTTTTACTATTGTACATTGTCCACTATTTTAGCCCAACGTTTACAATAAACTAAAAGTAAAATTGGAGTTACTTTCTTGACTCGTACGCTTTCCCTAAGCCTCTGACAGTTTGTGCTATGCAAAGGAGTAAATTTGATACAAAGTTAATTAAACTTGTTTCTAAAACATAAGTCCATTTACCTGTATCTCGACTTTTTCTCTTATAATTATATTTTAATTTTACATTAATGATTTAAATTAAGCAAGCCTCAAAATATTGAAAAAAATTCTCTTTAGAATACCTTAAATAAATAAATATATTAATTTTTCTTTTGTTTATTATTATATTATATAATATTTTTGTTATATAGCAACTTTTTACTTATAATATGTTAAAATTAATTTTAAAGATATATATACATATACATATATAGTGAGGCCATACCCTGACCTGTCATAGCATTACTTTTATTTTTATGTTGGACATAGTATTTGATACTCTATTTTGATGCATTATGGATTAGATCACTCTACATGATAGGGATTTGGATCACATTTGATTGTGACACATTTTTCTTATGTTATTTTTTGCACTCTTGTTGAGGATATATTTTCCTTTTATGGCTGGTTCTATACTTTTTGGTTTAACATTTTTAACCTCTTTCTTATTCTCTTGATTTGATAGGACATCTTCTTTTTGTTTAGCCTTATTATGCATTTTTTTGCGCTTTTTTATATTTTGTATTTTTATTTTTGTACCTATTTTTTCTCTCTCCTCTTCCCTTCTCCCCCTTCTTTCTTTTATGGCCCTCTAGATCTACAATCTACCATCTTTTGTTATTCTTGCTCTCTGGCATCCTGATGATGGATCATGTAGTATGATCCAAAATGTTGATGATTAAAAAAACTCTACACAATCAAATCCAAAAACTGATTAGTTTTATATATTTCCTATCAGTGGTTTTGATGGACACTATATTAGGATTGATTTAATACGTATGATTTCTATAATGAGGACTTTATGCTATATTATTATGGTGTATTATGAAGGATTTCTTTAGATGATTATTATGATGCAATTGAATTATTGATTTCATGATTAAACTATATTGACATGTGAAATTACATAATGATTTGTTTTTGCATATGCTTTTGTGAGTAAATGTGTTCATGCAGAAAATTTATTACAAATATTGTTTTGATTAATGGTGTTCATTATGTGATGCAAGTGCAGAGGATATATGCTTAAATATTATCAATTATGTACATTATTTTTATGTATGGTTTTCTTGGACTACTGATAGTTAGATTTAGTTGTGCAGGAAATTTGACCATGGAAATAAATCGGGGGAACCAAGGTTAGACCATTGTGAAATCAATAAAATCCAAGGTTGTGTCTAATGAAGAGAAAAATCTTCGTTGTTATGTATTTTATTTCGTAACTATGATGTTGTATGATTGTATTAATTATAAATTGTAAATATGTGATCATCCTAATGGTCTTTTTATGTGTATATGCGATGTGTAATTTTGTAGTGTCACTTGACACTTGTAATATGTGTTGTGTTAGCATGACAAGACCTTGTGAGTATGATGGAGTGTGACTTTTATCTTGCCCCTAGAGTGTAGTTTGGGTCAATTTTAACCACCCCACTTGGTATACTATGGGTTAAGGGTTAGATTTTGGTCAAAATAGAGCCCATAACTCATTTATAACCCATCTAATTTGCCTCTCAAGTCAAGTGACGAATTTTGGGTTTTGGAAAAGAGGACAAGCTCATTCCCCCTTCCACATTCTTGGTCTCTATCTCATTTATGAGGGGAGACAAGAATGGAGAAAAACACTTCTTGAGCCATACCCTCTTTATGATAGTTAGTTGGGAGGTTGGTAGGAAGCCTTTTAGAGGGACTTTGGAGGAACTTTTTCTTTTGATCACCCACTCTCAAACTTTAGAGACTGCTAGAGCTAGTGAGGATCTTGGAAGAAGGATTTGGACAAAAGGGGAACTCTTCTTT
>BSBK01010883.1:90000-112500 GCA_027943335.1 Chamaecyparis obtusa
GAGACATTCATTTAGGGTCCTATAAACCCCCTCACCCTTAGCACCAGTCTCAAAAAAATTAGAAAAAAAATTCATCATAGTCATAGCATCCTAGGAGATATCAAAAACCTCAAACTTCATTTGCAACACTAGCTGGGACCCACTAGTTCACCAGGGGTGGTTTTAGTGGGTCTAGCAAGATAGGAGGACAACAGTATTCTAGGTCACAAGGATTCTAGATTCAAGCACATGGACCTTGTTACACATGTGGTGCTATGGTGCACATAGCTAAAGAGTGTCAATGGGGTCATATGGTAGGCAGTCAGCAAGTGGCTACTTCAGAGCCTATAGTTGGGGACATGGGTAAGTCTCACAAGGTATTTGAAGTGGTAGAGCATCAGGCCATAGTCATAGAGGCCACAGGTATGATCTAAGATAGTAGCGTTACCATGTTATTTGATTCAGGAGCTACAAATTATTTTATTTCTCCATTGGTTGTAGAGTGTTGCAGGCTAGTAGTAGCTAGGAATGATATTAGATGGGAGGTAGAGTTAGCTTCAAGATCTAGAGTATTTTTAACCTCTTTGGTTAAGGATTTCTAGATATAGATTGGTGACATGACCACTATAGAAGACCTTTGTATTACACATCTAGGATCCTATGGCATTGATCTTGGGATAGATTGACTTTATGCCCAGAGGGCCTAAATGGATTGTTGTCAGGAAAGGGTTGCGTGTTTAGATGACCACAACACTCCCATAGTGATCTTTGGGATTCAGAGACCTATATCTATTCATGTGATCTTTGATATGTAGCTTAAGTGGAGTATGTGGAAGGGGTGTCAGTTATTTTCCATCACTATCAATGATAGAAAGGATGAGGAGGAAAAAGAACCTTAACTTGATGCTCATCCAATACTTCAAGGATTTATAGATGTGTTTCCTTTTGAGGATACCTAGTATGTCTTCCCATAGAGTGGTTTACTTTCATATATACCTCATTCTAGGAGCTTCACCAGTATATAGAGCACCTTATAGGATGACTACTAATGATCTTAATGAGCTCAAGATTCAGTTAGAGGATCTTTTAGAGAAAATGACATATTCATCCTAGTGTTTCTCCTTGGGGTATAGTAGTTATCTTTGTCAAGAAGAAGGATGGATCTCTTAGTTTGTGCATTGATTACCCACAGATAAACAAATTAACCATTAAGAACCAGTATGCACTCCCTAAGATTGATGTCTTGTTTGATCAATTTCAAGATGCCTATGTGTTGTCAAAGATAGATATAAATTCAGGGGTACCATTAGTTGAGGATTTTGGAGAGTGATATCCACAAGACCATATTTCATATAATATATGGGCATTATTAGTTCACCATGGTCCCTT
This sequence comes from Chamaecyparis obtusa, assembly GCA_027943335.1. Classification (NCBI taxonomy): domain Eukaryota; kingdom Viridiplantae; phylum Streptophyta; class Pinopsida; order Cupressales; family Cupressaceae; genus Chamaecyparis; species Chamaecyparis obtusa. The sequence continues at coordinate 91,369 of BSBK01010883.1, forward strand.
TTAGTCTCACGAATGCTCCTATTGTATTCATGAGTCTCATGAATGGAGTATTCCTCACATTCCTTAACATATTTTTGGTAGTATTTGTTGGAAAGTTGACTATACTCATGTATATGACTTAATATAGTGTTTTCATTATAGCAACAAAGTCATATAGTGTTTTGGAGTCAGCGCACTTGATGAGAAGAACAAAATTGGTTAAGTGTTGAAGACTAGACAGTGTACAGAGTACTTGAAGATTAGAGCATCAGCGCACGTGCATACAAAATAATTATGGTATGCACCCTAGAAGTTAAGTTGGTAACATCATATTCATGCTAAGCCTAATAGCGCATGATCATAAATTTCATTATGAGGAAGATACAGAGAGTTCAAGTTGCACAGATAGTGAATGCCAGAGAAGAATAGAGCAAGAAGCCAACTATTGGTATTTTGGTTTGCAGTTATAATATTATTTTGTAAAGGTTATGCACCTATTGTAATTAGGTTGCCGACATGTAATTATGTTTGTTTGTAAATACACTTGAGCCAATTCAATTGGAAGCATTGTATGGAATCGGTTAAAGGGCCAACCTAGTTATTTGTTTTGTATGTGCATATAAATATTAGATGCACCCATTGTAATTAGTATGAGAGTTGAGAGAGAGTGAAGATAAATAGAGTAGAAGTGTGTGAAAAGTTGATAAGATATATTAGAGCTTTGCAAGAGGTCAAAGCATTAGTGCATCAAAGGAACTGATCAGACAAGTAGTGTCATAGTTGTACACACTAGAATGTGCACTTCTCTAAGTCTTTACTTCCAAGGGAATCCATGAATGGGAATCCTTGAAAATTGACCTAGAGCTCCCTAGACATGGAGTGCAAGGATATTAAGAATGCTCTCTGCTAGAGCTATTGAGCTTATGACCTTGCTAGTAAACCATGCAATGGGAGAATTCAATGAAGACAAGGGCAAGAAAGCCAATGTCCTCAAGAATAAATATGAGAATGAAATGCAACTATGCTAGAAATGAGAATGTAAGCTAAGCTATGAAAAGAAAGATGCAAGTGTTACAATCCAAGCTAATTAATCTATGTGAGCTAATCTAGAGCATAGAAATGAAGCTAATCCAAGAAAGCATAAATATGAAGCTATGATGCAAGAAATGAGAGATGGATGCAAGAATGTCTTCAAAAAAGCTCCAAAGTCTCCAAGAAATCCTATAGCATAAGGTTAGTATTCAAAAGATTCATTCTAAAATGAGAAGAGAGCTCTCCTTTTATAAGAAATCAGAAAGAATGGACCATGGAGATTAAGAGGCAAAAGATTTAATCAATGGTGAAGCATCAAAGAGGAGCAATCCATGTGCACAATATTCCTCCAATGAGAAAATAAGAGTTGAATTTTGTGTCCATATGAGACAAAAAGTGCCTTTTCTCCTTTTTATAAAATAGGAATAATGCTTTATTTGTGCAACTTAGGATAAGAGGAAAAGTGGAGGCTTTTTATTTAATAAAAGAGGAGGAAATTCCTTTTAATTAAATAAAGACTTAGGATAAGATGATTAGCCCATAGAATAAAATCAAATAAATTATAGAACTAGGATTTGATCAAGAATAAGCAATTGATGATTTTAGCAAATAATGCTAGAAAGGGGCTAATAGTCTAGATGACCATTTTTAGATGACTACATTTTCCCCTCTTTGACTAATGTGTGATCGATCTAGGAACACATTACATCAAAGAATAGATCATCCAAGGAGGCAATAGATAGAGATCTGACTCCAAAGAATGAAGTGTAGTGAGAGAGAAAATCCTGCATGGTTAGCCTGGTAGCGAAAGTACTGAACACTTAGGAAAGAGATGGACAGTATCAAAACTCAAGATGAGAATTAACATATCAAGTGCAAAGATAAATCGATCAGAGAAAATGAAATGGTCAAGAATATGCTCTGGAGAATAGCCAATAGGATATGATGTGTCTGCCCCTCGGGATCGAAAGACAAATCAGGTAGAGGGAAGGCAGAAGCAAGAGCAACATGATCAAATCACTAGAAATCATAATAAAAGATGAAAGATAAGAGAATAACCATTAAGTAGTGAAAATATGCCCCAGTTAGGACCTCAGAGAGAGATTAATGAAATGAATGAAAGACTAGAAGGGTGAGAGAGATGGAGATGAAGAAGGAAAAGATGCCCCAGTGAAGATCAAAGGATCAGGCCTCAAAAGGTCAGCCAACTACGTAGAAGAGGGTGAAATGCAATTTTGACGATCAAGGTGAACTCGGATTTCAGTTTCAATCCTGAAATGAAGAGAAAATGATGTGATATGAAAGACAAGAAGTGAAAGATGTGATTGAGAAGAAGCAAAAGGTGAGCACAGTTGACCGACAGGTCCATGAAAGATGAAAGGAGAGCTCTCTCCATATGCAAGATGCAAAATTAACTAACATGAACCTAAAAATGCAAGCTATTATGAAAAGTGGTTTACTTGCAAGGTCACAAAGCTATTAGACTCTAATATTCATCATCAAGCATTATTGGTAGCATCGCGAGATCATACAATACACACTAGTATAACTATGTGGATCTGAATATGATCTATATTAGATAGGAATTTGGAAATCCCAGCTAGGCACCAAAGACATATAAGTCAAGATGACTAGTGCAGTGAGACTCCCTAAGCTTGATATTGCAAGATTATGCTCACATCGAGACACAAGAAAGTCAAGATGACTATAAGCATGCACTTGGGGAAAAAATAGTCAAGGATAATACCTTGTAGATCCTAGAGTCAAGTGGAACAAGCATAAATGCTCATGACAACCAAGATCAACAAAACATACCCACAGGCAAAAATCAAATAAAACATGTCCTCATGCCCCAGTCTTCTATCTCGACATCATCAAAAACTATTAGGGATAGAACACTCAGCAAAGAAATCATCATAGACATCACACAAAGAAATAAAGTCAAACAAATCTCAGCAAGTCAAGTGTTTAAGTGCGTGTGTGTAGGTCATAGAGTCAAACTTTGAGTATCGCATCTACCAATGAGAAATATCATATCATTCAAGACTGTGGGTAGGATATCTGATAAGTGTTGAGAAACACTCAATGCTAGGGAAGTGTTGAAAAACATAATTGGGGTGGTGTTGAAAAACACAATTGGGATCAAGTGGCCCAAGAAGCCCGGACACACAAAAAGACCCAAGATAAGCTTAGAATAACATATGCCCCCTATACTAAGACAAGAGTCAATTCTAGGCTAGGAGAGGCAAAGCGAGAAATGGAGTGAGGAGCACCATGCAAGACTGATAGACATAGGTGCAAGGGTCTCAAGCAGTGCCTGTTTCCAAGTTTTCACCACTTGATAGATTTTTTCAGGACTTTTTTCAATTTTTTTGTATTTTTCTACCAAGGTGCCTGTTTCTAGGTTTTCACCAAGGAACTTTTCTATTTTTTTTTTGAATTTTTGAATTTTTTGATTTTTTTGGTGAGACATCAAAGTGAGTATTGCTAGGTTTTCACTAGGATGCTCATTTTTTAGTACTTTTTATGCTTTTTAGGATTTTTCAACTTTTTATGTCTTTTAGGATTTTTCAGCATCATATATGAATTTTTTTGAAATTTTTTCAGGATTAATAAATATGTACAAAGAGCTTAAGAACCTTAGGCATAGAACTTCTTTAGATGTAGAACATTGATAGGCTTGGTAAGCTCTATTTCCTCTAGCGTAGATAACTGAGAGGCACTGGACCCAAATGTTGTTGCTGTGATGATAGAAGGCCCCAACTAGTTCGGCAAATAGCAACTAGCCTTAAGCAATTTCTAAGTTAGCGCAAGATCATTAGAGAGTGATCCACATATGCCATCATGGACTTTAGCTAGCACTTTGTTTGACTCATCTATTTCAAGACACTTAAGGAGAGTTCCATCTAGACTCTTCCCATACAAGTCACCAGAGACAAGGGTAAAGTGTAAGGCATTACGGAGGAGGTGGTTCTTCTCATGGTGCAGTAGATTTTTAGGGATAACTTGATCTGGGAGATGGGAAAATATGGTGGCATAGCGGGATGATTCAACAGGGGAATTGTAGGTGAGATAAGGCAATTCTTCCACTAGGAACTCAAAGGGTGATTCATGCTCTTCTAGTTGCAGAATGGATGCCAAAGTAGCCATGGCATCAGTAGCCTTGTTCTTAGATTTATGCTTCACACGTTCAGTCTTAACCAGTAATGCCACATGGGGATGCATCTTTATGAGCTTTTTCTTGAGAGGTGTAACCCTTTGAGTAATGATAACCTTGGTGTTTAAACTAGGCATGTTTGAATATGTCCATGCAGAGTTAATATTTTTCCCTTGAAAGAATGTGGAAAATTGTTCTTATTTGTACTATTTTTAGGTTCAGATACCGCCACAATGTGGTTTTCTCCATCTGACCATTGGTTTTGTCTTTTGAGATCTGATTCAATCATTTGTGTTGCTAGTTCACTGGTGGAAGAGATAATATGTTTAATGGCATTGAGATCTAAATGTATGAAGGAAAGCGGAATGACAAGTTCAAGAGCATTTATGCAATAGGTGTCATCTCTGGTGATGAGAGAGGTTGAGCCTATAGGGTAGGCTCCAAAAGTGTCAAGATCTAGATTTGTCATAGAAGGACCAGCGTGGTCCACTAAAGCAATACAGGGATCAAACTCATCAGACCCAATGTGAGACTCAGTAACTATGCTAGGTTGGTCACTATAAGTATGAACCACATCGACATCCATATCTATTATGGAAGATCCCTCTGAAAGAGTGTCCCATTCATACTCATTGGAATCTATTGTTGAGCTTTTGCTGGGATGTTTGCACCAAGAAGGCTTAGGACATCAAGAAGTAGAGGTACCCATGTCATCACATGTGAGATATCCTCTTTCTAGTAGCTGCGCAATGTTGCGACATTATCTATCAAAGCTCAATGATTCATTAGGCACATAGTTGCTAAACATAGAGGCTCCAGCTATGTCCTCATTAAGTCTGCACTCTTCTCCCCAAAGGAATGAAGTAGAAGGGAGAGTGTCTCCCATTTGGGCCATAGTGTGCAGTGGTGACTCATCTATATCTATGTCTAAATCATTGATTATGGGAACATTTCTGGAACAATCAGGGAGGTCATCTTCAGCACCATATCCTAGACCTGTTGTATATTTAGAGGGTTGGCCATTGGTGTGACTCAAGGGCTCAATGAGGGCATGTCCATTATTGTTTATAGGTCCTTGACCTTGATAGCCCATTTGCTGCAAAAATTTATAGCCTTTACCATAGCGCTTAGAGGAAATAGGAGTAGCAATTGTCGTACTACCCTCTTGTTCTCTATAGATCCATTCCCTAACAACTTGTTCTTCTCTTTTTGCCTCTAAGGGTATGAATGAAGGAACAAAGGTATCAAAGACTGTCATGGTGGAAGTGGAAGGCTTTAGCTTGTTAGAAGGTCTACCATATGATCTAGGAGAAGTAGGAAGAGCAACAAGGGAATCCAGTGTGTATTCTCCCATACCAATACTCATCATCTTTAATGTTTGTTTAACCTTAATCAGGGATGCACTAGGATCATCAGAAGGTTTGTTGTGAGGAAAAAATGTTTCAGCCATAGCAAGAGTATTGATAGCAATAGTATGGTCTCTAGGAATCACAACTTTAGTGCCATTGTATGGAAATTTGACACACTGATGGTAGGTGGAAGGGACAGCTTGCATGTCATGGATCCAAGGATTACCCAGAAGAATGTTATATGCAAGTGGGATGTCCAACACTTGGAACATAATATCTTTTGTGACAGGGCCCACTCAGACAGGCAGCACAACAAGACCCTTGGAAGATCTTTCCACTTCATCAATATGCTTTTATAGTAATATTCTGCTTAGGATCTATAGAAAATTCTGAAAAACCCAACTGTTGCACCACATGGAATGAAACAATATTTAACCCTACACCATTGTCTATTAGGACTCAACAAACTCGGGTATGGTAGACTTGGACTTCAATGTGTAAAGCAAGATTATGGGGGTGGCTAAGAGATGTGTCATCCTCTGTAGAAAAGGATAGGTAGTGGGGAGATGAGATATGGTTGACCATAGCCTGGAACTAATATGGATCAATGTTATTGGGGACATTTTTTGTACATAGAGCCTTCTCAAGGATCTCCTTGTGCAAAGGGGATAACTCAAGCAACTAAAAAATGGATATCTGAGTGGGTGTGCATTGCAACTGGTGCACAAGGTCATATCTAGACAAGATTGAAGGAGCCACTTTTTTGGAAGAGGAGGCCTACTTGGGATCATGCGCGGTTTTAAGGACAATTTTGGCTTGCCCCCTAGTAATAGCATTCAGTGTCTCACTTCGGGAAGATGAAACATCCAATTTTGCAAGACCAATTTGGCATACCATGATTGGCATCATTATCATCTTGAAATCTCATCATGAGAACACTCTCAATGGGTTCTACCATGTTGATCACAGGCGAATCAGGAGTATATGTATAGTTGATCTTTGCATCATGATTCTTCTTATTTTCTTGAGAGGATTCCCCCTTTTCGTACTCGGGTAGAGGGGTCTTGAAAGCCTTGTGATTAGAATTTTTAACTAAGCCATCTGTGAGAATGGTGCCTCCATCAATGAGATCTTGGATAGCATCTTTAAGATTAAAACAATTGTCTATCTTGTGTCCCTTATTTCTGTGATAGTGGTAGAAATGATCTTCTCTCCACCAATCAAGCTTAATTGGTGGATCATAGGGACAAGAATTGTCAGGAAGTGTAAGATACTTGTTGGCAACCAAAGTCTTAAGAATCACATCATATGGTTCAACCAACTTGGTGTAAACCCGTCAGTGGTATTGATTCTTTGGCTTGTCTGCATATTGAGGCTTAGAAGCACTGTGAGCGTTGGTAGCCTATTGTTGTGTTGCTATGTAGATAGCATTAGAAAGGTTGAAAGTAGGCTCTTTATCTTTTGGGACATCCACAACCCCATCATTAACAACATACTTGTTTCTATTCCAAGGTTTTCTCTCATCCTTGCCATTGCCTCTAGTATCTTTATTAATAATGATATCCCCCTTTCTTATGGCCACATCCTCAATCCAATATGCACTTTTAACCATGTCATTGAAAGAGGAGAATAGTTGTTTCCTTAGATCATAATACAGCTCAGGAACAAGAGTGTTGACGAAATGTCAATCTTTTCCCTTTCAGGTAGCTAACAAGGATATCAAGAATACAATGACCTCCAATGTTGTAAGTAAGTGGTGAATGGATCACCTTGATTTTTCCTTAGAGCACCAAGATCTATCATGGTGATAGGTTGTTGGATGTTGTATGAATAATGCTGGGTGAAGCACCTAGCCAACTCATCAAAAGTCTAATGAGGTATTGTCAATTTCACAAACCATTATAAGGCTTGTCCTCTTAAACTTCTAGGGAACAGTCATAGTAGAAATGTGTCTTCATGAAGGAAGTCCATGCTAAGAGCATAAAAGTGACATACATGGTCATGGGGGTCACCGTTTCCATCATATTTGGCATATTTGGGAACCTCAATATCCCTAGGAAATGGGACCATGTATAGACTCCTATCAAAAGGAAGAGCACAAATAGATTCTATGAAAGAGACCTTTGGAGGCTCCCTTTCTATTTCCATTTGGGCAAGACATTGATTTGTCCATTGTAATACCTCTCTAAGGATTTCCAATTCTATTGGTACTCTTTCTTGAACAATCTAGTGTACATCATAGCCAGGAGGGAGCTTGTATCCCCTAGAAGTGATGTATTGAAAGTATTGATCTCCATTACGCTCTAAGAGTTTATGCATCATTCTTTGGGAGACCTCATCTTGTTCAAATATCATAAGCTCCTCACTAGAAACCTCATCAATAGCTTCTTCCTCATGGTGAGAGGGAAGGGGTCTAGGAGGTGAAGAAGGTACATCAAAAGTCCATCTTGGAGGGGACCTTGGTGGTGTGTTGTTTCCATAATTGCCATTAGTACCAAAAAGTGGTCTATGCTCATAACCACTAATCTCAAGTTGCTCATGAGACACTCCTCTCATAGCCATGTGTCTAGCAACATCCATTTTGTCTAAACGAGCTTGGTTGTCCTTATGCTCAAAATGTTCTTGCAAACGACGTAACTTTTCTTGTTTAGTGAGAGTGAGTGAGACACTATCTGTGCTTTTGGAGGTCTTGAACATGAAAAAGAGGAAGCCTCCTTTGTACCACAAGGTGACCTTAGAATCCTTAGATTGGTTAGGTCTAGAACTATCAATGCTAATGGGTGCTTGTGAGCATCTGGTTGGAGAAGGTAACTATGTATAATTGAATGGAGGGTGACTCTCCTACTCAAATTGAGACCGAGTTGTAACCGGCATGAAAATAATTGTTGTTTGACTAAGAGAATGAGACAAACTTTCTTAGATATTGAGATAAGCAAAGCTAATGAAGATCACTTGTCAAGATAGAACAATAGAGATGACTTGTCAAAAGTGCTCAAGAACTTACATCAATCAATTGAGTCAAGCTAAGCTATGAGCAAGAAGCTTGATTTAGCAAGTAGCTATAGAGGTAACCATGGTATGACAAGTGATCAAGAGTAGCATTTGTTAGGCTCAAACCCAATAGTTTTAGCTCATTTTTTTTAGTCTAGAACAAACCTAAGTATGCAAATAACAAACTAGCTTCAGGTAAGAACAAGAAAAGACACTCTGCGACAGGTTAAAATGCAAGTTTAGCAACTCTGGATTGCAATAGTAGCAGGATAGTAGAATAACTTAGAACTCTTGATTGAGGGTGTGCGATGATGTTTCAGTATCATATGACTCTTGACTAGTGAATGTGAGAAACTTAGTTCTGAAAGAAATTGGTCAATGTTTCAATTTGGCAAGTTCGATTTCACAGTTCAAAATATAGTAATAGTAGATAATAGACAAGTTTGCAAACAATAGGTGATCAAACATGTCATAGAACACTTGCACAAGGGTGAAAGAAACCTTGCCAAGATAAGAAATTGTGATATCAAAAAAATAAAATTCTATGAGCACTACCATGATGTTTTATGTTCAAGAACATTTTCACAGGTAGATCATAGTGAGAACACTTCAAGCACTTACTAGCGTAGAAGGAAAAAGGCTCAATACTTAACAACTTGGCCCACACTTGATGTCCCATCACCTCACACAAAGTGCTTACCCACAATAGATGTTGGCTTTTTCATGGAAGTGCCAATGGCACAACCAAAGGAACACAGATGGTAAGTAATCTTGGGGTGATCCGAGTTAGTCCACTAGGATCAATCCTTGCACCAAGATGTGAAGCAACTAAATAGGGTGGCTTCTATCTATGGTTCTTAGTAAGGGCTTCCATTCTTAATACTCCCCTTGCTCCCTGAAGGGACTCCTTACATTGTGGCAAGTAATGGACCTCACGGCCACAAGAGTACCTTAAGCATTCTTGCTCAACATTTTCCTCATGGTCACAATCCCACAAGTACTAACATTGAGTGAAGACAAGTACTACGTCTACCAAGATTTTGTGTCCTTGATAGCCTTGAGTTTATAGTGGGTTGAAATAGCTCAGTATTAGCTTGTCCCCACTTGGGTCATTCCTCTTGATTGCTCAAGAGCAGGCCCACTCAAGGATTCTAGATCTAAACAAAGAGTGGATCAACCTTTGAGTTTCAAGATTTTTTTTTCACCTCAAGGGTGAAGATCATACTCTCCTAGCTCAAAAATATCTCCCAAACACACCAAGAAAATTTTAATTACCCTCTTGCTTTCAAAATCTAGAAGTGGGTCAAGATTTTAGGTTCACCACAAGGGTGAAGAGCATACTCTCCTACCACCAAAAGACTCCTACAACAAGATATTAAGTGCCTAGTAAATGAAATAACTAGTCTATGCCGCACTCAAAAGAAAGCAATTAAACAAGCAATGATTGGTTTTTATGCGGTGGGAAGCCCTACAAAAACTGTTAGTAGCCCTTGTGCATTTGGAGCTTTGACATGCATTCTTTTTAAGAAAATAAGCAAGCAATGAGAGCACCTACAAGCACAACTTGTTAGTCCCACAATGAGTTAGCACATAAAAACCAATAATAATTTGCAAATAAGCCTATGTTTTACAACAGCAAATTAGAAATCTGAAAGTAGGAAAACTTAAAACAGCAAGCAAACTAGAAAATCTAGAAATAATTTAATAATTTGATAGCAAAATTAAATAGAAAATACCAGGTGGCATTTGACAGCTAATATGCATCATTTAAAAGCTGGCAGGTGTGATCAAAATACTCATAGGCATATATAGATTGTTCATAGGCATAATCAAAATGTGCATAGACATGATCAAAATGTGCATAGGCATGATCAAAATGTGCAGAGGTGTGATCAAAATGTGTATAGGCGTGAACAAAATGTGCACAAGCATGAACAGAATGTGCATAGGCATGAACAAAATGTGCATAGGCATGAACAAAATGTGCATAGGTGTGAACAAAATGTGCATAGGCGTGATCAAGAGAATTAAGCTATGTGGGTTTCCCTAGTGGGTGCCTATGCACATTTTTAGATGATTACAATAGTGATAGTTCATTCAGTAGATATAGTGTGTATCTGAGATTGGAAGGTTGTAGCCTTCACCACTTGAGTAGTGAGCTCTAGGACAGTGTGTCCACACCCCTAACAAGGTTTATTGTAAAAGACTCCTAACAAGGTTTGACCCTTGACAAGGTCTACTGTACTAAACATATTGTAAAGCAACTCCTAATAGGGTTAAGGATCTTCTAACAAGGATTATAAAACACTAGTACAAAATATTAGTGTGTGTCTATTCCCATCGGGGTTTTTACCTATTTGGGTTTCCTCGTAACCATATTGGTGTTATGTATTGATTTCATATTTCATGTTTATGTGAATGTTCATTTTAGTATTTAAGTATTCAAGTTTAGTTTAAGATTAAGTAAAAAGATAAATTACAGTGAACACTGATTCACCCCCCCCCCCTCTCAATGTTCTCATTCCTAAAAATTGGTATCAGAGCTTTTGTCCTTAGCAAAGAAGTTTAACCACTTGAGGAGATCATGGACAAAGCAGAAGTGAAACATTTGAAAATAAATCTTGAAGCTACTCTTGAAGACCTGGATAGATCTAAAAAAGAAATTGAAGAACTTAAAGAAAAAGTCAATGATGATCAAGTAGTCATCAAAAGGCTAAGAAAAGATTTAAAAGAATATTGTACCAGTGATTTAGGGATTATGATCAAAAAGCTCAGTGAAGAAAATTCATCCCTGAAAGAACAAATTGAAGAATTAGATGATAAGCTAACCAACAATCAGGAAGTCTATGATGAATAGATCAAAGAGAACCTTCAAGTGAATGAAGAATTGAGGCAAGAAAACATGGAAATCTTAGAGCTAAGGAACAACAAAGAAAGCTTGGAATCCGAATTGAAAGAGGCAAAGAATCATATTGATAAATTGCACACTAGTTCTAATTTGATAGAATCTCAGTTGTATGCAAGAAGAGTCAAAGGAGATACTAGTTGCATTGGTTACAATGAAGCACAAAATTAGATCGAAAACATGCGAGAAAGAATGAAAGCACAAGAAGACACCTCAGATGCTAAGGAGACTAGAAGTTAGATTAAAGATCATGTTGAACCATCCAAGAATGAGTGCAAGCCAGTAGATCAAACTTGTTATGCATGTAAAAATCATGGACATATAGCAAGGAACTATACAGAGGTAAGACCATTCAATGGTTACTGTTATTCATGCAATAAATTTGGTCATAGAGCTATGAATTGTAAGACAAGTTAGAAAAACAAGACTCAGCATAATCAGAGAAATCAGAACCGGTCAAATGTAAGAAGCTCTCAGAATGTTACATGTTAGATATGTAACTGTAATGGTCACTCTGCAAGACAATGTAAAATGGTGACCCATGTCAATGCGTCAAGGAATATAAGACCTCTGGTCATTTTTCACTCTTGTAACAAGGCTGGACACATCTCAAAGTTTTGTAGATCAAGGATGCAAGGTCAGGAAAGCCCTAAAAAACCTAAAGAACTAGTATTGGATCCCGAAGGAGAATTCAATTTTTTGAAAGCTTCAGAGGATGTGAGCTTGATTTGGTCAAAAGAAAAGAAGGATAAGATTAATGAGAATGTATTGGATGCATCCACAGTGGATGCACCCTCTACATCTGCATGAATGACCCTCAGGGTCATAGGGGGAGCTAATTTAGCTCTAGACCCCTGCACGGCTGGTATACTCACCCTCAAAGTATGTGCCTTTGGACTTAAGCTTTTTGAGACTAGAAAAACCTATGTGCAAGAGTGCACAAGCTGATTGTTTGCAGAACGAAAGTTAGAAATTTTCAATGACAGCCTAGTTTACGCAGCAAGCATTAATGGTAGAATTTCTACTTTAAAGTACATAGAAGTTTGTAAATCTCTCATTGCATTCAAATTCAGAGTGATTGGAAAGTAGAAGAGCCGTAGTATTTGATTGTGAAGGATTGAAAATTGATTCGTCAGTTATTAGCTATGCATTTGATCAGTTCTGGAAAACCTAGTTCGTCACGCCGATTCAGAAGATCTTGGAAACCATTTAGAAAACAATATACAAGTGATGGCTACTCCTATTGTATTTGATGTTGTAGAGAAGAAAAGATATGCATTTAAGAGGCACCCATTCAAATCCACATTGGATGACCTAGAAGGGGCATTCTCTTGCACGCCTATGGGTGTTATGCATGTCGAAGACATTAGGGCATACATATATTGTAAGAAAGAACCAATAGGATTGGACAGAATAAGAGCACACATGGAAACAATGTTAAAACCTAATAAAACCTTCTTGGATGAGTATGCACAATGGAATAATCATCCTATAGTTGAATATGTGATAGCATATGAGTTCTACGAGTCTGAATGAATAAAGATTCTACTTATCAAGATTCAGGATGACCTATTTTGGATAGGTGAAGTGTCAATCAGGATTACATGTGACCTAATTCATGAGATGACAGGCCTCTCAAAGATAGGCATCATTCTTCTAGTGGGCAAGGATGTAAGAAAACTTGTTGAGCAAACATGCAAGTCAAGAAGTGATAGATGCAGAATGATTATAGAGCCTATTGAGTAAGATGACATCAAATTGATGTCCATGATACTAGGATATAGGTTCCAACACACCAGTAGGGTGAACAGTGTGTCTGCAGCCATAATTCTTACAACAATAAGACTTTTGAAAGAGAATGGAGAGTTTAATCTATGTGAAATCTTGCGCGCACAGCTAATAGACAACATTAAGGCCATCAAGCATGACAAGACCAAGATATTTAGGTTTGGGTGCCTAATTATCTATATGTACTTCCATATTGTTGGAAAAGTGTCTGATTTGTATCTAGAAAAATCTATTCCCACAATACAATAGATATCTCTCAAGGCATGTACTGAGAGTACATTGAAGGACTACATGACACTAGAATTGAAGATATTTAGAGTCAAAATGCATATGAGATACAAAATTCCAGAGAAGATAGTTGGAAAATACAAGGATACTATTTGTTTCATGGTTGTGACTGATACAACATGCATGGAGGTTGTTGAACTGAGAACAAAATGGATTCATCCACTGGGATATGAAGTGGAAGAGCCTATTCTAGAGGCTTATGCTCAAGTATTTTTGTTAGCACCTAAGGACCCTAATGAACCTAGATGGGGGACTTATGAAGAAAAGACAAGAGAAGTAGATGTTGTATTGAACAACGCATCAACAAAAAGAAAATTTTCCAAGGTGACTTCAGAGATTTTGAGAATTCATGGAGTATCTCAAGTAGACCTAGACAAAGCAAGGCAAGAGAAGATTGCTTTGGAATTAGAGAGCACAGCTGTAGCAAAGACAAAATCAGATGACCCAAAGATGAAGAAGGTAAAAATTTAGAAATCTGATGTTTAGAAGGGTAAAACTGATGTTACTCCTTCACCCAAGGAAACCATTGACCTTACTTCTCCTCCTAAGTATAAGGCAATGCCTAAGAGGAAGAAAGAGATTAGTACTGGTCATCCATCTTCATGAGTAACAAGAAACAAGAAGAACACTCAAGCACCTCCAGAAGTAAGTTTCAAACCCAGTCTCAGTGTGTTAAGTACAAGGCTTATTGATGAAGGTAGAATTGATCAAGTAGGAAAATTCTATGAGAAATACAGTGAGATTGAAAAATTAGATATACATGGAATGATTGTCAAACACATGTTGAAGTTTAAGAAGATAGTCCTAGAATTGAAGACTACAATTCCAGAAAATGTATGGAACATATTGGAATTCCTAAAAAGATAAGCCATTGAAGAGGACCTAAGGATAAGAGAAAAGATCTTAGATGAAACCCTCCTAGTATGCTCACTAGAAGAAAAGACCTTACTATTAGATCTGGTGAAGCCACATCTTAGAACCAAGTCAAGAACTTTGCATATAATGGACAAAAACTATGAGTTAGTTACAAAAGAAACAAAGAAAGCATTTGAGAAGGTCTTCATGAATAGACACATGTATCCAGCTACTACGCCCATAGTTCAAGTACCCACAAAGGTTGAAAAAGAGTTAGAGACCATAAACATACCATCTACAGGTCCACAAGATTCAACACATGTAGTTGATGCATCCACAGAGGTAGATAAGTCTGCACCCATGAAAAAGACACTCAAGGATGATTCAATTTTCATTGATAATGTAAAAGTTACTATGGTGGCCACAGACATGGATTTGGACAAGTTTGAAGAAGCCTTTGTAAGCACTCAAGAGGCTAAGAAATTATGCAGTAACACTCCTCCTAATCAACAAGAAATATTGATTGGGGATATAGCTGAAGAAAAAGAAGAAAAGAAAGAAGTAGAAAAAGAAAAATAAATAGAAAAAAGAAGAAAAGAAATAAGAAGAAAAGATGGAAGAGGAGAAAGAAAAAGGAAATGAGCAATTTGTTGAAATGCACTCCTATCACTCCACTACCCTCAACAACATTTTTGTCAAGTTTGACACCTTACACAACTAGTTTGAATTCATGGGGAGAAGAAGACTTGATCAAGATCAATGTCTTAGAAATGGAGAAAGCCAAAGAGAAATAGGTAATGCGAAACCCATTATTTGTTGAATCAGTCAACATATTGAATAGTCTATTGCCTTCAGACAAGAAAGTGTCTAAGGTACATTCACTTGATGATGTTAGCAACATCCTCACAGTCTTCAAAAAAAATTTCTCTGGAAGAGTCAACAGATCAAGTTGTAGAAGAAAAGTATCAGAAGAAGAGACTAAGTGAACTAGTCAGTAACTTTGAACTTGACCTAAGTTCTCTAAAATTTGGTCAAACATCTTTGAAGGAGTTTGTAGAAAATAGAAGGAAGATCATTGTAGATTGTATGGATCAGGACAAGTTAACTAATGACCACTTCAAGAAGATACATGAGGTAGAAGCTATGATAGAGAAAGTAAATAAATCAGTGAAAGACCCATCCACTGATATAAATATGTGCAATAATTTATATCAAGTACAAATTGACAAGATTGAGAAGGTAGAAAAGGAGATGTCAAAGATAAGAGCTAGGCAGACTCAGCTTAGAAATGCTCTTGTGCCCTCACTAGATATACTTAATCAAAATATTAAGGAGATCGATGCCACCATGGTGACATATGATCAAGGTCCTAGCATAGACTTGGAGAAGATGGAGAAGCTACAATATGCTCTATGCACCCATCTCCAGATTGTTAATTCATTAATCACATTTTGGAAGAAAGAGATCCACAACTTACAGATAGCATATCTGGATGTTCTCTCACTATAAGTATTTGTAGATATAGTTTTGAAGCACCTTTTTCATTAATGTCAAAGGGGGAGTATGTATATAATATGGAGTTATAGATATATAAAGAAGATGTATAGTAAAGAATATAAGGGATATATATGATAGAATATAACAAAAGTTTTTTGTATAAGAGAACAGTTAGTAACTATGCCATATTCCTTTGTTGTCATCAATGAAAAAGGGGGGAGATTGTTGGCAAGTTGACTATACTGGTGTATATGACTTAATATATTATTTTCATTATGGAAAAAAAGTCATATAGTTTTTTGGAGTCAGCGCACTTGATGAGAAGATCAAAATTGGCTAAGTGTTGAAGACTGGACAGTGTACAGAGTACCTGAAGATCAGACCATCAACGCACATGCATATGACAAAATTATGGTATGCACCCTAGAAGTTAATTTGGTAACATCATATTCATGCTAATTCTAAGAGTGCATGATTAGAAGTTTCATTATGAGGAAGATACAGAGAGTTCAAGTTGCACAGACAGTGAATGCCAGAGAAGAACAAAGTAGGCAGTCGACTATTGGTATTTTGGTTTGTGGTTATAAATATAATGTTGTAAAGGCTATGTGCCTATTGTAATTAGGTTACCGACATGTAATTATGTTTTTTTGTAAACACACTTGAGCCAATTCAATTGGAAGCATTGTATGTAATCAATTAAAGGGCCGACCTAGTTATTTGTTTTGTATGCACATATAAATATTAGATGTGCCCATTGTAATTAGTATGAGAGTTGGGAGAGAGTGAAGATAAACAGAGCAGAAGTGTGGGAAGAGTTGATAAGATATATTAGATCTTTGCAAGAGGTCAAAGCATCAGTGCATCAAAGGAACTGATCAGACAACCAGTGTCATAGTGACAGTTCATTCAGTAGATATAGTGTGTATCTGAGATCAGAAGGTTGTATCCTTCACCACTTGAGCAGTGAGCTCTAGGACAATGCATCCACACCCCTAACAAGGTTTATTGTAAAATACTCCTAACAAGGTCCAACCCTTGACAAGGTCTACTATACTAAACATATTGTAAAGCAACTCCTAACAGGGTTAAGGACCTTCTAACAAGGATCATAAAACACTAGTACAAAATATTAGTGGGTGTCTATTCCCACTGAGGTTTTTGCCTATTTGGGTTTTCCCATAACCATATTGGTGTTATGTGTTGATTTCATGTTTCATGTTTATGTGAATGTTCATTTCAGTATTTAAGTATTCAAGTTTAGTTTAAGATTAAGTAAAAAGATAAATTGCAGTGAACACTGATTCACCCCCCCCCCTCTTAGTGTTCCCATTCCTAATAGTATTCCTCGATGATATATTGATACATTATCATGATGAGAAGGAGCACAAGGATAACTTGAGATAGATATTGTAGTGTTTGAGAGATAATCAGTTGTATGGTAGCCTTCCCAAGTGTGAATTCTTCATATCAGAGGTTAGATATTTAGGCTATGTCATTTTGGGTGATGGGATTTTAGTCAACCCATCAAAGATTAGAGCTTTCATGGATTGGCCAATGCAAACCACTATGACTGAGGTCTGGAGTTTCATGGGGTTATTAGGTTATTATAGACACTTTGTTAAGGGATTATCTAGAGTGGCACATCCTATTACATCCCTTCAACAAAAAGGAAATAATTTTTTGGGGACAAAGAAGTATGGAAAGGCTTTCCAAGAACTCAAGAAAGTACTTACCAATGCACCTATTCTTGTAGTACCAGATCCTTCAACATATTTTTTAGTTTTCTCATATGCTTCCTTGGATGGTTTAGGGGTGGTTCTTTTACAAGATGGATGAGCTATAGCCTATGATTCTAGGAAACTTAAGACTCACAAGTTAAAATACCCTACCCATGACCTTGATCTTGCAGTAGTGGTGAACACTTTAGTGAGATGCCATCACTTTCTCTTAGGACATTGGTTTGAGTTGCATTCAAATACATCTAATTTTGCAATAAATATTCACTCAGCCAAACCTTAATGCTCAGAAGAGGAGATGGATGGATTTCTTGTGCGAGTATGATTTTTATGTCCATTACATCAAGGGGAAAGAGAATGTGGTTGTAGATTATTTGAGTAGGGGATGACATGAGATTTATTCTATGTCTACTAGCACAAATTTGAGGGATCGTATACTACATCATTTGCATGAGAATGAGATGTATGAAGAGGTTTGTCATTCAATTCGATCTCAAAGACCCTTGAGGGGAATTATTGAGACTACTTATTGGAGCCTGATGGACTTTTACATCATAGAGGATGTATTTTTTTACCTTCTTCCAAGGTATTATGTCATTTAATTTTTATCAAGGCTCAGAGAGCACCTTATGCAGCATATCCTAGAGTCAAGTAGATACATGCAAACTTGAGACAAATTTATCATTGGCCAAGCATGAGGCAACACATTGTAGAGTTAGTAGCCCGATGGCTTGAGTGTTAGAGAGTTAAGGTAGAGTACTGCCATCCTGGTGGCCTTCTTTAGCATCATGAGGTACTCAAGTGGAAGTGGGACACCATATCTATGGATTTTATTGTTGTCTCCCTATGTCATCTCACTACCATGATGCCATCATGGTGACAGTTGACAAGTTGACCAAAGTGGCTCACTCTTCATCCGTTCATACTACATTCACCACACTAGCAGTGGCACAAGTGTTCTTGCAAGATATTGACATACCTCATGTAATTCCTCATAAGATCATCTCCAATAGAGATTCTCTCTTTATATCATCATTCTGGAGAGAATTACATGCATCTTTGGGTATTGGGCTCAATTTTAGTATAGCATATCATCCTAAGATAGATGGAAGATTGAGAGAGTCAACTAGATGTTAGAGGATATTCTACACATGTATGTGATGGACCATCAAGTCAAGTGGGAGGAGTACCTACACTTAGTCAAGTTTTCCTATAAAAATGGGCATCATACATCATTAGGTATGCCACCTTATAAAGCTTTGTATGGTAGGCCTTGCAGGACACCTTTGAGTTGGAACAAAATTAAGGATAGGGTTACTATTGGACCGTAGTTAGTCCTAGAGATGGAGGAGAAGGCAGACATGATTAGGAACCATCTTAGAGAGGCTCATGATAGATAGAAGAAGTATGTGGATGCAAAGAGGATTGATCATGTTTATATGGTTGGTTACAAAGTTTTCCTGAGATTGTGACCACATAAGAGTCCAATCCATTTTGGAAAAGGCTCTAAGCTCACACCTTGCTTTGTTGGACCTTTTGAGGTCCTAGAGAGGATAGGACCATTTTCATATCATCTAGCATTGCCACCTATTCTTTCATGCATCTACGATGTGTTTTATGTTTATGTGTTTAGAAAATATGTGTATGATGAGTCTCGTGGTATAGATTGGGATGTCTTATGGGTAGATTCAAATAGGAAGCTGGCTTTGGAGCCCATTTTTATATTGGCACACCGAACATTGGCCAGGTTTGAGGCTAATACCTAGACCCGGTTAGAGTCCAATGAGATTTTTATGATGAGGTTACAACTTCATGGGAGGATACACCACAGATGAGATCTCAGTACCCCATATTTTTTATTGAAGTCTAGGAGGAAGTTCAAACCTAGAGAGGGAGGGTGTGAGGCCCTACCCCGACCTGTGATAGCATTAATTTTATTTTTGTGTTGGACATAGTATTTGATACTCTATTTTGATGCATTATAGATGATTACTCTACATGACAAGGATTTGGATCACATTTGATTGTGACACATTTTGCTTATGTTATTTTGTGCACTCTTATTAAGGATATATTTAGACCTATCTAACATATATTTACTATCAGTGGTTTTGATGGACACTATATTAGAATTGATTCAATATGTATGATTTCTATGATGAGATCTTTATGCTATATTATGGTGGTGCATAATGAAGGATTGATTTAGATGATTATTATGATGCAATTAAATTATTGATTTCATGATTAAACTATATTGACATGTGAAATTACATAATGATTTGTTTCTCCATATTATTTTTTGAGTAAATGTGTTCATATAGAGTACAAATATTGTGTTGATTAATGGTGAATTATGTGAATTGCAAGTGCAAAAGATATATACTTAAATGTTGTCAACTATATACATTATTTTTATTTATGATTTTCTTAGACTATTGATATTTAGATTTAGTTGTGTAGGAAATTTGACCATGGAAATAAATTGGGGGAACCAAGGTTAGACCATTGTGAAATCAATAAAAGACAAGGTTTCATCTAATGAAGAGAAAAATCCTCATTGTTATGTATTTTATTTCATAACTATGATGTTGTACGATTGTATTAATTATAAATTATAAGTATGTGATCATCCTAATGGTCTTGCCATGTGTATATGTGATGTATAATTTTGTAGTGTCACTTGACACTTGTAATATGTGTTGTGTTGGCATGACAAGACCTCAAGAGTAGGATGGATTGTGAATTCTACCTTGAGGTTAACTTGTAGTGTTCCCATATAGACCACTCGGTGAGAAAGTCATGATTTAGGTCAAATCTTGTTGAACTCGTAGATAAACTTCAAGATGGGTTTTGAAGGGTTAAATGAACCCCTAGAGTGTAGTTTAGGTCAATTTTAACTACCCCACTTGGTATACTATGGGTTGGGGGTTATATTTTGGTCAAAATAGAGACCATAACTCATTTATGCCCTATCTAATTTGCCTCTCAAGTCAAGTGACGAATTTTGTGTTTTGAAAAAGAGGACAAGCCCATTCCCCCCTTCTCCATTCTTGTTCTCTGTCTCATTTATGAGGGGAGACAAGAATGGAGAAAAAGACTACTTGAGCCATACCCTCTTTATGACAGTTGGTTGGGAGGTTGGTAGGAAGCCTTTTAGAGGGACTTTGGAGGAAATTTTGCTTTTGATCACCCACTCTCTATCTTTAGAGACTACTAGAATATGTGAGGATCTTGGAAGAAGGATTTGGACAAAAGGGGTGCTCTTCTTCAACTTCATTTCCATAAGGTTAGACTTAGGTTGGTGGAAGAACTCATTATTTTTTTGTTATTACATGTTGAAAATGAATGAAAGTGAAGGAAATGGTAGTGTAACCGTGGGGGTGAAGGGATTTTTTGGGAGTCTCAAGGCACACTCACCCTTGGGAGGGAAGAGTAACCTTAGGGGTGAAGGTAGTTTTTGGACATCCCTTGAGTGTAGAGTCTCTCATCATGGAGGAGAGGGATAAAATATGGAGCATGGGCTCCATGATGCCATGTTTTGATTTGAGC
>BSBK01010883.1:122500-369936 GCA_027943335.1 Chamaecyparis obtusa
ACAAGGTATTTGTAGTGGTTGAAAACTACTAGGAAGAGTATTAGGCCATAGTCATAGAGGCCACAAGTATGATCATAGGTAGTAGCATTACCATCTTATTTGATTCGGGAGCTAGGGATTCTTTTATTTCTCCATTGGTTTTTGAGTGTTTTAGGATAGTGGTAGTCAGGGATAACTTTAGTGGTGAATATTTGCCAATTGGCAAATTTCACTCATCGGGGACCCAAAATTTGGCAAAAAAAATTAGACTTTCGGGGTGGCCACGTCGCCTGCACTTTATAAAAATTGGGTCCCATGCATTGGCAAATCACCAATAGTGACATGGAATTATTTTTATTTCAGCAATGACTTCACCAATCGAATTAATTTTTCCACACAATAAATTTAATATTTTTTCCTACAATTTCCTAAGCTTGTCTTAATCGATGGTCATATTCGCCAATATGCAGTGAAAATTTAAGTTAGAGTGTAGGTGAAGTACAAATATTTGACATGTGTCTCTATTTCAGAGACTTTCAATGAAACGTTATGTCTTTTAAAACTTTGGTCTGAAATAGATTGACACATGTCTCTATTCTGAAGACTTTTGGGGGAATGGTTGTCCTTTAAAAGCTTGGCCCGAAATAGAATTCCTGCCATTGATCTCAAATCATCAAACGGTTACAAAAAGTAGGGTTATCTCTTGTCAGGAGATGTAAAATTAACTCAGTGTACCTTCATAAAATAATAAAAGTCATTTTAGCTTTCGGGGGCGTTGCCCCTCAACCCCGCCCTGTACTGCAACAGGGAGCACCCCCATCAAATAATGATGATTTCTAGGTATAGGTTCCTATCATCGTGATTTTCTTCAATAATGAAGGATTCACCAATATTTTATAGAATTTTCATATAATTGAAAAAAAATTGCCAGTAGAAATAATATTTTTCCTTTCAAATTAAAAAAATTCGCCAACAATATTTTTTTTTTTTACCCAAAATAATGTAGGATTCGCCAGGATTTTATACTTTTTCTAGGGAGGGGGTTTCTTAAAGTTTTCCCTAGTGGTAGTTAGGCAAGATGTTAGATGGGAGGTAGAGTTAGCTTTAGGATCTAGAGTATATGTTACCTCTTTGGTTAAGGATTTCTAGATATAGATTGGTGACATGGCCACTATAGTAGACCTTCACATTACACCTCTAGGATCCTATGGTATTTTTCTTTGCATGGATTGGCTTTATGCCCACATGGCTAAGATGGATTATCATCAGAAAAGGGTTGAGTGTTTAGATGACCACAACACTCCTACACTGATCTCAAGGATTCAAAGACCTATATATATTCATGTGATGTCCACCATGTATCTTAAGCAGAGCATGCAAAAGGGGTGCCAATTATTTTTCATCACTATCATTAATAGCAAGGATGAGGAGGAAAAGGAACCTTCACTTGATGATCATCCTATACTTTAGGAATTCAAAGATGTGTTTCCTTCCGAGATATCTGGTATGCCTTCCCATAGAGCGATTGAATTTCATATAGACCTCATTCCAAGAGCTTCACTAGTATCTAGATCACCTTACAAAATGACCACTAATGATCTTAATGAGCTCAAGATTTAGTTAGAGGATCTTTTAGAGAAAGGACATATTCTTCCTAGCATTTCTCCTTGGGGTGCACTAGTTATCTTCAAAAAGAATAAGGATGGATCTCTTAGGTTGTGCATTGATTACCAATAGATGAACAAATTAACCATTAAGAACCAATAGCCACTCCCTAAGATTGATGACTTGTTTGATCAACTTCAAGGTGCCCATGTGTTATCAAAGATATATATGAATTCAAGGTATCATCAGTTGAGGATTGTGGAGAGTGATATCCACAAGACAAAATTTCATATGAGATATGGCCATTATGAGTTCACCATGGTCCCTTTTTTGTCTCACAAATGATTATGTCATATTAATGAGTCTCATGAATGGAGTATTCTACACATTCCTTGACATGTTTGTGGTAGCTCTCCTCAATGATATATTGATATATTCTCATGATGAGAAGGAGGATGAGGAGCACTTGAGACAAGTATTACAGTGTTTGAGAGATAATCAATTGCATGACAACTTTTCCAAGTGTACATTCTTCAAATCAGAGGTCAAATATTTAGGCCATGTCATTTCAAGTGATGGGATTTTGTTTGATCCATCAAAGATTAGAGCCACCAGGGATTGGCCAATGCCAACCACTGTGACCAAGGTTAGGAGTTTCATGGTGTTATCAAGTTATTATAGATTCTTTTTTGAGGGAGTCTCTAGAGTGGCACATCTTATTGCATTCCTCCAGTGAAAGGAAAAAGCAATTTGAGTGGACAAAGAAGTGCGAGAGAGATTTTCAAGAACTCAAGAAATCACTTACTAGCACACCTATTCTTGTAGTACCAGATCCTTCAATGGATTTTGTGGTTTGTATAGATGCTTTCTTGGATGGTTTAGAGGTATTTATTTTCTAGAATGGGTGAGATATACCCTACAATTCTAGGAAACTTAAGACTCACAAGCTCAACTACCCTACCCATGACCTTGAGCTTGCAACAATGGTACACACTTTAGTGAGATGGCATCACTTTCTATTAAGACATAAATTTGAGCTTCATTTATATCATTAGATTTTGTAGTACATATTCACTTAGCTGAACCTTAATTCTCGGTAGAGGATATGGATAGAGTTCTTGTGAGAGTATGATTTTTATGTCCATTACATCAAGAGGAAAGAGAATGTGGTCATAGATGCTTTGGGTAGGAAATGACATGAGATTTCTTCTATGTCCACTAGTACAAATTTGAGGGATCATATCCTACATCATGTGCATGAGGATGATATTTATATTGTAGAGGTTTGTTAGTTGTTCTAATCTCAAAGACCTTTTGAGGGGAAGTATGCAGACTACTCATTGGAGCCTGATAGAATGTTTCGTCATAGAGGATGCATATTTGTACCTTATTCTAGGGGATTGCATGATTTCATTTTTCTTGATGCTCATAGAGAACCTTATGGAGTACATCCCAAAGTCAAGAAGATGTATGCAAATTTGAGATAGCTTTATCATTGGCCAAGTATGAGGCAACACATTATAGAGTTAGTAGCTTGATGCCTTGAGTGTAAGAGAGTTAAGGCAAAGCACCGCACCCTAGTAGGCTTCTTCAACCTCATGAGGTACTTAAGTGGAAGTGGGACACCATATCTATTGAATTTATTGTTGGTCTCCCTATGTCATCTTGTTGCCATGATACCATCATGGTGATGGTTGACAAGTTGACTAAAGTGGCTCACTTTTCACCCGTTTGTACTACATTCACCACACCAGAAGTGGCACATGTGTTTTTATGACATATTGTCAGACTTCATGTAATTCCTTGTAATATCATCTCTGATAGGTATTCTCTCTTTATGTCAGCATTTTGGAGAGAGTTACAAGAAGCTTTGGGTATCAGGCTCAATTTCAGTACAACCTATCATCCTAGGACATATGGATAGACTGAGAGAGTCAACCAGGTGTTAGAGGATATGATATGCATGTATGTGATGGACCATGAGGTCAAATAGGAGGATTACATTCACTTAGTCAAGTTTTCCTATAAAAATGAATATCATATGTCATTAGGTATGCCACCTTATCAGGATTTTTATGGTAGGCCCTACAAGACACCTTTGAATTAGGATAGGATTGAGGATAGGGTAGTTGTTGGAATACAGTTCGTCTAGGAGATGGAGTAGTAGGTAGACATGATTAGGCACCATCTTAGAGAGGCTTAGGATATATAGAAGAGGTATGTAGTTGCAAAGAGGACTGATCATTTTTATATGGTTGGTGATAGAGATTTTCTGAGAGTGCAACCACATAAGAATCCATCAAGGAGAAGCATGTGTGCCATCTAAAGTTCCTTAAAAATATAACCAAGTGGAATCCATGAAACTAGAATGAAATGGTCATAATCAAGAGGATTCCACTCAACCTACAATGAAAATCACTACTACTATTGATGTTACTACTTTTATCACTTCTACTGCTACTACTAAAATCATTACTCATTCTAATTAAAGACATCCTAATTGGGGGAAACTTGTTGATGTCTCTCATATCTTCAATATATCTACATTCTTGCCTATTCTAGACTATACTACGACTACTATTTATAAAAAACAATGCTGCTACTATTACTAAACAAGCATGTACTACTAAAAAGTTACAAGGTCCTGTTGAAGATACCAATGTTGAACAAACACTAGCTGATACCATTGAGCAACAACCATCTCTTGAGAAAGAAGAAAGTGATTATGTGAATCTACCTCCTCCAATTTCCCTAGTTGACTACATCAAACAATACCATAATAGTGAAATAGATTCAAATTAATATGAATGGGAATCATTATCAAATACTAGAGTGGAGATTAAGGTATATGTTGTGCACAAATACACTACTACAACAAATTTGGAAAGAGGAGAAAGCTTAAGTTCTCAAAATCAATCAAATGACAAGGATTCCTCTAATCCTCCTATGGAGATCATCCACATGGATCCTAGGCCATCTACTTCTAATCAATTCAACACTTCATCTAATCAATAAAACCATGGGTACATCATACCTCACCCTAAAATAGCTATGTGGAATTTGGTAAGGTCTAGGATTGAGATGGTTCTCATTTGTACATTTATGGAGTGCATGTCTATTTGATAATGGGAAGAGAGACTTATCTACAGGATTAGACCCTATCAGTTAGGGGCACATAACACTCCTCTAATATCCTCTAATTCTTCTATGATAACTTTTGATTGAAAATGATCTATGGAGGAGAAATATCTTGACCTCTCAGAGACATTCATGAATGATGAGGATGATATCAATGTTTTTGCACTCAATCTTGTTGAACCCTTATCCCTCATCCATCCTGAGCTAATTGAATAGACCCCTTTTGAATCTATAAATCTCATATCCTTTGACAGTGACCATGAACTATCTTGTTACCTCAATGCTACTAAGCCCTCTTACCCTTCCACCAATGCAATGAGCAGACACATGACCATGGAAGATATCAAGTATCTCAGTCTCAAAAATAAAAATAAAATTAAAAAGTGATCTAATGGGGGAAACCACTTTATGGCCATATAGATCCCAAAATAGTTAAAATAAAAGATGTATCCAGAGGTAAAAACCTCTCTAAGGTGCTTGAGGATAGGATGCTTGACGATCTTCCTACTCATTTTTAAGAAATATATTTAGTGTTGATAGAACACACTCAGTTAGTTAACTTGGGTACTTTAGAGAATCCTCAAATCATACATCTAGTACAATCATTGAGTGAGGAAGAAAAAGAGCAATTCATTCAATTTTTAAAGGCAAATAAAATTAATTTTTCATGGTCATATTCAAATATGTCTATATTGGATACAAATCTCATTATGCATCATCTATCTATTGCACTAGGTGTCAAACCAATGAAAGAAAAGCTAAGAAAGATGCATCCTCACATTTCCTTACTTGTGAAGGTTGAATTGGAAAAATTGCTAAAAGATGGTTTCATTAGAGGAATTCACTATGATGAATGGATTTCCAATATTGTACCAATATCAAAACCACACAAATCTATTTGAGTCTACAATGACTTTCAAGATCTTAACAAGGCATGTCCTAAAGATGACTTCCCACCACCCAACATAGACATTATTGTTGATATCATTGTTGGATTCCAAATGTACTCTCTAATGGATGAATTATGTGGGTACAATCAAATCAAAATCATACTATAAGATTAAGAAAAGACTACCTTTACATGTTCATGGGTTACTTTTTGTTGGAATGTAATTCCCTTTGGATTTAAAAATGTTGAAGCAACCTATCAACAATATATGACAATAATATTCCATGATATGATGCATAAATGCATGGAGGAATATGCAGATGATACTCTAGCTAATTTTTCAACAAGATATCTTTGAGTGTATGGAGAAATTCAAATCAAGATTAAATCCAAAAAAGTGTGCCTTTGGGGTAACCTCGAGTAAACTTATAGGATATATTATGTCAGCAAGAGGCATTGAAGTAGACCCTACCAAGGTGATGAAATGCCACCTCCTCGCAATATAAGTCAGATGAGATCTTTACAAAGAAAGCTCCAATCAGAGGATTCATCTCTCAACTTGCACATAAGGATCAACCTTTTACCAATACATTACATAAAGGGGTTGATTTCAATTGGAATGAGGATTGTGAAAGAATTCTTTAGAAAATCAAGAACTATTTTGCTAACCCTCTAGTTCTCATGGCTCACATTGTAGGAAAACTTGTACTACTCTACAGCATCCTTAGGTGCATTACTCACACAACATGATGAACAAGGAAATGAAGACAAATATACTACATCAACACACATTGGTTTCCTATGAGCTCAATTATTCAACCATTGAAAAATCATGTCTGGAGGTTGTATTTGAATCTCAAAAATTCAAACATTACATGCTATCACATTATGTTCAACTAATTGCTAAAATTGATCCTCTTAAGTACTTGCTTGGTAAAGCTACTCTGACGGGTTGCTTGGCTAAGTTGGTTATGATCCTTAGTTAATTTATTGATGGAAAAGCTATCAAAGTAAAATACCTTGTAGATCAACTTGTTGATGTACCTTTGGAAGACCAAAAAAACTGATTCACGCAGAGTTTCCAAATGAATCAATTATGCATCTTATTCAACATCCCTAGAAGATGTATTTTGATTTCTCATTTACACAACAAGGCACTAGTGTTGGGGTTTTTTTTTATTACTCCTTAAGTATATAAGATTCCTAAAGCTTACAAAATTAAGTTCCCATGTACTAATAATGTGGCTGAATATGAAGCTTCTGCCAATGGATTAAAACTTTCCATTGAGTGGAAAATTGAAGAACTACATATCTATGGTGATTCTCAACTTGTGATTAACCAAGTAAACAATGAATACCAAACTAAATATGAGAAACTAACACCATACAAGAAGATGGTTGATGATTTTAAGAAATATTTTTCCTTCATTACCTTTCAGCAAGTTCTAATAGAGTAAAACAAGGTAGTTGATACTATGGCCACATTAGCATCTATGTTACAACTTTAAGAACATCAATTCTGCTATGACTTCATGGTGGAATAATTTCATTTCCCTTCCAATGACTCACCCAAGACCCAAATTATATGTACCCTTATTACCTCTGACTCTTCATGCTACTCCAAATCTATAACTACCTTCAAAACCAAACCATTCCAGAAGGCCTATCTAAAAATGAAAAGATAAACCTTATAAGAAGTGCATCCTAGTATATACTTATCGCTAATGACTTATTTAAGAGGATTCTAGACAGTACACTCCTTAGGTGTCTAGATCATGAGGAATCTAACAAAGTGTTAAGACAAGTCCACGAGGGTGTTTTTGGATCTCATTTGAATGGTCTCTCCT
The DNA here is from genome assembly GCA_027943335.1 of Chamaecyparis obtusa. Classification (NCBI taxonomy): domain Eukaryota; kingdom Viridiplantae; phylum Streptophyta; class Pinopsida; order Cupressales; family Cupressaceae; genus Chamaecyparis; species Chamaecyparis obtusa. The sequence continues at coordinate 129,959 of BSBK01010883.1, forward strand.
TGGCTAAGAAATTCTTGAGAACATGATACTATTGGCCTACCATGGAAAAATATGTTGTCCATTTTCCTAAAACATGTCAAAAGTGTCAGTTCTATGAAAACCTAATTCATACTCCTACTCAAGACCTATTGCCTTTTATTACTCACAAACCATTCTAGCAATGGGATTTTTATCTCGTGGGTTAAATATATCCTTCATCCTCTAATGGACACAAGTTCATTATTACAACAATTGAATACTTTACTAAATGGGTTACAGTTGTACATGTTATCAAGGCAACAAGAAAGAAGGTGGCCATGTTCATTCTCAACTACATAATATATAGGTACAGAATACCCTCCTCAATTATCACAAACAATGGATGATAGTTCAAGAATAGAGATATTGATGAGCTCTATGCTAAATTTCACATCATGCATCATTCCTCCTCTATTTACTATCCTCAATGGAAGGGATAGGTGAAAGCTTAAAAAACAATCCTTAAGGTCCCGCGTGGAACAGTTAGCAAATCAAGGAGGGATTGGCACTTACAATTGAGTCCATCTTTATGTGTTTATCAAACAAGCATTAGAACTCCTACAGGAGCTACACCTTTCTCATTGGTTTATGGTCATGAAGTAGTATTACCAATAGAAGTCGAAATACCTTCAATGAGGGTATCCCTACATGGACTTGTCACAGATGAAGATTACAAAACCTCCCAACTTCAAGAGCTATAATTACTTAATGAGCACAGAAAGACAAAATTTGACCTTCTAAGGGTCTCTCAAAAGAGAATGTCTAAAGGTTACAAAAAAAAGGTTCTCCATCATGAATTTCAAGTCAATGATCTCATTCTAAGAGAGAACCCAAAAAATCAACAACATAGAGAACAAAAGGGAAAATTTAAACCTAATTGGTTGGGTCCTTTTGTTATTACTAGAGCATTTAGTTCTATAGCTTATCATTTGGCTACTCCAAAAGGTGATGTTCTCAAAGATCCTATCGAAAATCTCCACCTAAAATGATGCTATAGCTAGACATTCTACATCTTGTACAACAACTTATGATCTTGAAAAAAAATCCTAAAAATTGTAAAGAGTCCTAAAAAATGGTTATCCTAGTGAAAACCTAGTAATAGGCACCTTGATAATGAAAAAAAATGTGCATTGGTGAAAATCTAGAAATAGGTGCCATGGTATAAAAAAATATGCAATAATTCCAAGTGGTGAAAACCTAGAAACATGTGCTACATGTAACTTTCACTCTATCTATCAATCCATTGTGCTACCTCTTGCCTCCATCTCGCTTCACCTTTTGATCCTATCTCTCCATTTTATTTCCCTTATGTCATCCTAGATTGGAGTCTCGATCTTTGTCTTCAATCCTTTCTTGACATTAGGGGGCATCTTCTATCACTTCCTATATGAGATGAGTTACCATCATTTTTCCTTTCTTCTTTGATCCTAACTTGAGTCAATCATCTATCATTCTTGGGAACCAATCATCGCTTACACCAATCACAATGTTTCTCAACACTACCCTTGGACATCAACTATATTTTTCAACACATATCAGATATTTCACTATCTAACACACTTGTATACAAGCACACTAGTGTTTCTTAACAGTCACACAAACACATAAGCCAAAACATGAAACTTGTTGAGACATGCTAAACTTATTTTCTTTGTGTGTTGTTTGTTATCATTGGTTTTTCCTTGTTGTGTGCCCATGACTCTTGAGGATGTCACTAGACTCAAGATGTATGACTGGAGGCACAACATTTTTTTCCTTTAATTTATGCTTGTGTATGTGTATGAAAGAAATCACTCATGTTTATCCTAATGTTTATGTCTTGGTACTGGTGTGATCCTTCTACATTAACTTGGAAACATTGTTCTGGTCATATCGGCCTCTATTCATAGATGCTTATGGTTTTTTCTTACATTCTATCTGATAAGATCTATATTCATATCTTCATGGTTCTTCTTAGACCAATGAAGATTGTATTGACCCTGATGTCCCAACACTGCTCAAATGATGATTAAAATGAAATAATATCCTATGGACTAGTGACTAGACACACCATGTCCCTTATATTTCATTATTGGTCTGTATTTAGTTTTGCATCTTAGATCCTTTGATCATCTCCCTTCCATCCTCCTATTGAAGCAATTAACTTTATTTATCCTTTGCATATCTTCCATCACAAGATCAATTCCCTACTAGGGGCACCAAGTGCTAAACTCTCATAAGATTCATCTGATTTTGACATCTTGAATCTATTTTTTAGGCTTAAAATCATAATCCAAAGCTGGTTTGTGCCTCAAATTGCAGATTTATAGTTTCTAATCCAAATGCATCCCATAGATGCATCTTGATCCCAAATCATCCTATTCCTATCACCCTTCATCTTGGTCAACTCAAGTTAACCCCAGTCATCTCTTGTCAAAATTGGATAAACCTAGTCAATGGGACACCCAAAATTGATTCCAATTGCTATATCAGACATTCAAAAATATTTTCATGTTGACCTCATTCTTCTGGATCTCATTTCACCTCTTTTCCACCCATCTTTTCATATTTATAATTTTGAGCCTGAGGGGGCATGACAATATAGAAAATCTTCTTCATCAATCAAATCTCTTGATCTATAAATCTATCAATTGAACCAAATCTTTATCAATCAATTCAATCAGTGACTAAAACATCATCACTCGAGGCATCTCAACTTCAAGAACCATATCAAGTTGAGATTCTCTGCATCCTTTCTAGAAGATTTTTCTCATCACTTCACATCATTTTACTCAAATAGATAATCTAGTTATCTCTCGGGGCATACCAATATGAGACTTCTTCTCTATCTAGCCTCTTGGCTCAATCTATCTTTTACTCTAATTAGTTTCATTGCATCTCATCAAACTAGTTATTTTTCATCTATATCTTGATCAAGCATTCAATTTCATTATACCACATCAAACTGGGAACTTTGGTCTTGCTCATCAGTCAAGTCCAAAGCTGGTATCTTCTATCTTAATCGATCCCTAGAAATATCTTCAAATATTTTACACCAAGTGGTTTCCTAAGATCTAGCCTTCAGTCTATTCTTTGAATCAATGTGCTAGCTCACACACCAATTAATAGAGGAGAAAAGGTAATGACCAAAATTTGGTCTAGTAAAACCTAAGCCCTTGATCTCAATCAATTTGCCTAATTTCAAATCTAAATCCCTATGAAAAATATACTAGACATAATTATGCAAAGAAACCCTAAAAATCCTCTTTGCATAATTAAATCATATATATATATATACACACATCAAGCTTATACTATGGTCTAATTTTTAGAGCTTGCATATTTACTTAATTTCTATAATATTTCTTTTAATATAAAGTTTCTACATTTTTTTAAAAGAACACATTCACATGTTTGCACATACTTAATCCTGATTAATTAGAAATTAAAGGGGATTTGTGCTTTCAAAATTGTTATTTTGTCTTATTCTACCTAACATCTCTACCTAACATTTATTTTGCCTCTTAATCCTCACCACTCATTTCTACCTAACCTTGCATCTCCTTCATTCTCATTTTGCCTCTTAATCTCAATCACACATTCATTGCCACTTAATCTTAACCCTCCATTGTAGAGGTAAATTATTTAGAAGCTCTTCTCTCCATTTAAAAAAGATCCATAATCAAGCATTCAAGTATACTTGCATTCTAGAGCACTTTTTGGCATTCTTGAGCATTCTTAGCAATCTAGTTTACTTTCTTGCATTGTTTATCATATCATAATTTCTTGCATTTTCATTCTATAATACTAGTTTCTCTGCATCCATTCTAGCTTAGTTCTGCCATTTTATAGTTGTTAATCTTTCATTACATCATAGATTAATATTATATTTTATTAATCTAGCTCATTTATATATCTTAATTTGCAGTACCATTCTTAGTTTAATCTTGCATTTCATACCTTTGCAAACCTCCTATTTTACTTTATATTTCATCTTGCAACTCAAAGAAGATTGGGATCATCTTGTGAATCTTCCATTTTGAGGTTGTCTATTCACTAGCTCTATTGTCTCAATCTAATGAGCACAATCTAGGACTAAACTCACTTCAAATAGGAAGCAATAAGCCGCTTTCAAATATTTGTTTGTTTGTTTCATGTTCTTACTAGATTAGGAATTTTTGATGTAATGATTTATTCAAGTGTGTGATTTTACAGTCTAAAGCATCACATTTTTATCACACATAAGCATCTACAAGTTTATTCTCAAGCTATCTTTTATATCTCAAAACCTCCATGTTTGCCTTAAGGATCTTCCCCAAGCTATTAGGCTTCTTCAAGGGAACTTAGCTCTAGTACCAATTGTTAGTCTTTTAAGGCACTCAGAGGGGGGGTGTGAATCAGTGCAACCATAGATCTACAAAATATTTTCATAAGCTTACAAATAAACTAGCATGCAAAGGTAAATGTAACATAGGAGCATAGAAAATAAAACATCCACAAATAATCAACACATGGACACCAATATTTTTTCATGGAAACCCTTATTAGAGGGGGAAAAAAACATGGTGGGAATTAGTACCCATGAATCTCACTACTACAACAATAAGATATGCCATGTAAGGAGCATTACGTCACCCTATTAAGGGTATACCTGATTAAGAGTATCTATAACCTAGTTAAAGGTATTACAAAGTCCTATTAGGAACTACCTAATTAAGGGATTAAAAACTCCTTCTGAGAGGCACCATGTTAATGGATTTAATCTTTAGACCTATTAGGATCCCGCTTACCCTGTTAGGAGTAACCTTGTTAAAGGATTTTGATCGCAAGCTTGTTAGATCTTTCCTTGAGTAAGAAACTCAAAGAATGACCTGATGATGGTACCTTCTTCCTAACATATCAACTTTAGTATTGCTCATTGTGTTGCTTTGATCACACTAAAACCTCTAACACACTTATTTACTTCATCTTAAATGACCCTAATTACCACAACATGAATTAACAACCATAACTTAATGATTTTACATCCTTTTATATACTTCTTCAATTTTATCAAAAACTCTAAAATGTATTACAAGTTAGATCCAAAAATCCATTCAAATTACATAAGCGATCATGTCAACATAGGAAATTGAAATTTTCAATGTTGGGCCTCAATAATACAGTTCAAAAATAAATCAAACATTGAAAAATAATTGACCACTACCTCAATTTAACCAATTTCACTAGACCAATTGATTGTTCTTGCTAATATTACTGGAGTTTGCCTCAAATATCTACCTGTACTTTGAATCTTCTTAAGAGATCATAGACGTAGGTAAACATGACTCTATAGATACTTCTTGACTGATTGCACCATCTGAATCATCAAGATTATCATCACATTGAATTTACCAATACTGGTTGGGTTATCACCGACATATTGGAACACTCAGAAAAATCCTTATGTAATCACTATCACCACTGGGGTATCTAATCTGACTTTCTCAATACATTTTATTTCCAACAATGACAACACCAAAACACACTACAAGCACCTAATACTTGATCATCTTCATCATAATGCCAACAAAATGTCCAACAAAGATCCTACAGTGGCTATGGCATCTACTACCTTATTCCTGATCCTAGGGATTTGTACGAATGAAATCTATTCAAAGTGTATCTTGATATCTTCTCCCATGACTTTATATGGAATTATTTTTTCACCTTTGGTATCGTAGCTTCCATTGAATTGGTTGATAATCTATAGAGAATCCCCATATACCTATAAATATTAGATTTTCCAATGGACAACTATTTTGAAACCTATAAGCAGTGCTTTATACTCATCTATGTTGTTGGTGAAATCAAATGTTAGTTTGTAAGATCTAGGAATGGAGTCTCCTTGTGGGGTGATGAATACTATGTCATTATTTGATCCTTTCTATGTGTAAGAGACATCAAATTATAGTTTCCACTATTTTAGCTCTTCAATAGAAAATATTCCTTCATCAGGAGATTCTATCAGCATTGGATGACTATAAGGTAAAGGTGCATGTGCTAATTGGTCGATAGTTGCTTGACCTTATTATTATTTTTCTATCCACGTAGTCTATGTGAAACTCACTTAGTATTATGACCCATTTCGCTAGGTTCCTTTTCAATGTTTCTTTTCTCAATAGATGCCTCGATGGGTATAATTTATGAATTAGAATTGTCTTGTGGCTCAACATGTAGTGTCTAAGTTTTTGTGAAGCAAAAACTACAGCCAAACATGCCCTTTCAATAGCAGTATAATTTATTTCATAGGCCACAAGTGTCTGACTGATATAGTATATGGCCCTTTCATTTCCTTCTGACTCATTATGTGCCAGTAATGCCCCACTGAGTGTTATGTAGCTGAGATGTATAATAGTAAGGGCTGGTTTGAAATGGGTACCACTAGGATTGGTTCTGATATAATATAGTCTTTCAATATTTTGAGGGCCTTTTGACAATCTTTTGTCCTGTTAGCACACTATTTTCATTTTGTTTTTCTTTGCATATAGATTGATTTTGATCTCATGTTTTGAATGAATTTGGCTCATTAGGCATTCTCATTATGATCTTAGGTATTTTCAAAATTTTAAATGAACATCATTTTCCCATTCTATATGAATAGTTATTGTCAATTTTCCATTTGCAAGGTTAGATTTAATAAATAGGTGTCAAACAAAGACTCTATGTGTGGTGTGGCCCTAAAATTTCAACCCATCAGAATGACTTCTAAGGACTTGCATGGAAACTAGGCACAAGAATCATGAACCTTGACTTTTGAATCAGGTTATTTGGACATCGTAGGATTTATACTAATGAGATTTTATCTTATTGGCCAAACATATACTGATGAAATCCATCAGAGTAACATGCATTATTGGAAAAGGGGAGTTTAACTTATGCCAATAGCCAATAAAAATAGTGGTGAAGCCTATACTGATATTAACATAAAGCATCAAATGAACTAATATCTATGAACACATTTAAAGAGAAGGATTAAGGACAAAGATCTATCAGAGTAACTTAAAGTGATGATTGTCACCAGTGTAACAAAAGCCATCGATCAAAGCTCATTAAATTTACACCAACCCCCACTAATGATATTGATAAAACATATGAGAAGGGGGTATCTGCAGAACTAATACTGATGGATTCGATCAAAGTAAATAAAAGCATCAAAGAAGGTAGTAGGGATTTATGTCGATCCCTAAAGACATTATCGAGATATCTTATGGTGATGAAGAATATTAAGAAAAAAGGGACCATGAAGAGATTGAAGCAATTTATAGCGATCAAATGTTAAAAGGAAGATCAAGATATGTATCGAGCTCATTTGATTCCCAATGAATACATCAGCATGATTATAGAGATAAATGATGTTTCAGGCCATTGTGAAAATAAGAAGCATCAAGATGAGTTGCACCAATAGACTTATCAGTATGGAAATAACCATCATCGAAGTGGGTTTTGAGATATCTCGATACCCGATAAGGTTACAGAGATGACCTATACTAACAAAATGAAAAGAGAGAATCATCAGCTTATGTTTTATCTTGATATGTAAAGAAAAGAAAAATCATTAGGATTTGACAGGTTAATGGAAAGTTTGAACTTTGATGATAAGCTAAGTACTCCAGTGCGGAGAGTTCATGCTCAAGGTGCTAGAGTGATCGAGAATGGAAGCATAGTAAGGGAATTCCCAAAATTCCAAAGGGAAGGATGGGGCCCACACATTTCAAAATCATAATTGTGTCAAAGAAGATAAAGTGAAAAAAAATCATTTGGATTTGATTGAAAAATAATAAGAGACTTGCTACATCATCAAACTCTTTGGTCAGAAGGGAAGCATTTGGAGTATGACATCGTCCATTGGAGAATGGAGGGAGGAAGTGCGATTCTTGAAACTCTGAAGAATAGGACCTATGGACAGTCAGTGTATCAAGAGGAGAGTTGGAAAGTGAATTCCATTTACTGATAAGGGGAAGGCTACACATCATTCTACAAGCATTCCCTAATGTCAAGTAAGATCTTATTTTTTCTAAATTAATATTTGATTAATTTATTTTTATTTGTGTGGGATCCATTTGCCAAGAGATCGGTATTAAGGAGTATAGAAGGATTTACAAAATAAATAGGATGCAAATATTGCAAAATGGAGCACCTCGTCATGCTGGAAATTACTTTCAAGAATATTATTTAAGATGTAGATACATATACCTCCAAGGAATTTTTGGAAGAGACTAAGAAATGTGACATGCTATTGGGGGATTAAACCATGTTTTAAAATTTTTTTCGTAAAAGTTGTCTTGTGGAGTGTTTTATGTAATTGGTCTATTGTATCAGTTTTTGTAATTGTTAGTTTGGAAGTTATTACAACTTTTAGTGAAGGGGTATGCCCCTTCATCCAAAACTAGTCCTCATTTATATAAGGAGGATCTTTTGTCTACAAACAAGGAGAGATGTAATAGGATCACCAATACATCCTTATATGTATAATACATTTTTGGTTTGTTCATTGGAAGTACACAACTGGAGAAGAATAATTACATAGTTTGTATTCAGTTAGATTTAATCATAATTATTTCAATATAATTTGAGTTGTTCTTTAATTCCTGATGGTATTCATGTGATACCCCTCTAACCCTAATATAAGTTTTGTGTTTTTGAAAGAATTAAGATCCTTCGATGTTTTCTTACAGCTTAAGTTGTACATGATACTTGTTTGATCTATTCCTATAGTTGTTTATAATAATTTCATAAGCTAGTACTCAATGATTCTAATATTAGACATACTATCTAAAGGTATCATTTTTGTATGTATTTATCTCTATGTATGTATTGAGTACCTACAAGACCTTTATGAACATAGTTAGGATGTTATATGATATGTACTTGATAGATATATATAAGTGGTTATTTATATTTTCTTCTATTAAGGTTATCTTGGATGAATCTTGTATCTCACTTGATGATTTGATTATGTTAATTTATTATTAGTATTGATAAGAGACTAACACAATTCTTGAGATTCTAACCTTCATTATGATGATGCGACATGCTTTGAGTATATATATACATGATGTGTTTTCATGATTCAGGATGAAGTCGTAGTTACTCACATAGCTGAGGTCCACACGATGTATCGATCCTGGTCATTTGTCTGCAATGTTTTTTCTTTTATATGTATATCCATGCATATGTATTTCTTCTTTGTGATGCAGGCTTGCAGGTACCGGGCATCGACTTCACCTGGCTTCACAGGTCTGAGCATGCCCTCAAATCCTCGATGGTTGTTGTTATGGAGATAGTACTAAGGCCCCTACATGAGTCTTCCTTTGTCATTATTCCAATTTGGGAATATTAGGGTTCCTTCTTTGTCAGTCAACCTTTGGGTCAAAAACCTAGATCCAACGCACCCGGTTGGGCATGGTTGTAGTTAGTGCCTTGTGACCACTTGAATTCATTTGGTTGTATGATTTGTTTACTCATTTTATTTATTTCTCCTTCTTGGTATGATTCTTAGTTAATCTTTCTATGTTGTGTTTCAGGAGTTTGGCTTGACTTTCATTGTTGACTTTGGTTGACCTTGTTTGATCTTATGGTTTTCTTGATATGTTTCATAGATGATTTGTATGGCCTCTTTGGATGATTAGATTTATTTTGAGGCATGTGATTTTATTCTACCTCAGTGTTATATCCTATAGCAATTATAAATAGGTAATAATATTGTGATCTATTACTTCATAATCTTATAGATTATAGTGTTTGGTATTTGGCATGTATCTATATAAATATAAATATATATATGAAAATATATATATGGGTGCACACATATATGTATTTATATATATATAATTTATATGTGATTATATGTTAATTATTGTAGATATTGTTGATGGTGTATATTTTGGGATTAATGTAAAATATAATATTATTAATAATTAAATATTAAATAATGTGAGGTATATTATTCTCAATTGTTAATTAATAATAATGAGGATAGGTTATATATATAGATATTGATGTAATTAATGATGGCATATGCATATATGTTAGGATAATATTACATATGTGTATGAATGAATACAAATAATCTTTTATTGTATATTTGAGTAATATAGTTGTATGATATTAAGTTATTTTATAATACCCTTTAGTTAAGAGTTAGTTGGGAGTTGGTTACTTTTCCTCTCAACCTTTGGAAATCTATTTATATGCACTACTTTCTCATTTGAAGAGGGGGGATTTTGGGGCTGAAGCATTGAGGAGAGGATGGCCTTAATTTTCATGGTGATTTTGGAGAGAAAACTTGGAGATGTGAGGGAGATTTTGTAAGCATATGTCTTTAAGAATTTTTGGTTATCTTTGCTTTTGGGAGAGAGACATTTTTGTGAGAATTTCAATAGTTGAGAGAGGGATTCTTTGCTGTGGAATTATTTCTTTCTTTCATGGAGATTTCTGAAAGTGGATAGGGTTTGAAGGATGCATCTCAAGTTTGGATTTGTCTTCTCTTTTGTTTCCTTCCTTCTTCGATTCAACCTTCGTAGGACATGAGGTATGGATTGAATATGTTAGTTACTTTATGTCTCTGATAGATTATGGATCTATTTATATATTATAATTATTTATTATATCTTTACTTTTAATTTCTATTTTTATTTTAAAGTTTTGAGTTTTTGTTTGTAAGAATTGGCATGTGTTTTCCTAGGATTTTTAGCAACCCGTTTTTGGAGATCTATTATTATAATAAATTAAATTGCATCTAGGGTTTTACTAAATTGATTTTCTGGAATTAAAATTCATAGATCTCAAATGGGTATCTCTCTGATTTTATTTTTAGGGTCTAATTAATGCCTTATTTTTGACATTTTGGCAGACTATGCCTGTCCATTCTCGATTCCGAATTTTCTGTCAAATGTATTCATATGCTACAGGCTGATATGATTATATAAAAGTCTAAATTTGATATAAAATATTCTCCTAAGTCTTATCTTTCATTTCCAATTTGTTTGGAGAATTTTTATTATGTTTTGTGAAAATTACAACCGTTTTAGTGAAGGCAGGTCTGAACCCTAACTAGAATTTTCTGTTTTAAACCAGAAGTCATAACTTTCTTTCCCACTGTTGGATCTTCCTAAAAATCAAATTGAGAATCCATAATTATGTTATCTAAATCTCCAATGAAGTTATTTCCTTTATTATTTTTTTTGTGGAAGATATGGATGACTGTTCTATGATGACTATTCTTTGCATTTAATCCTTGCTTGGAATAATTCAGTTTAAGAACATCATTAAGTTTTAAGGTTTCGTATGGTCACCAAAGGCTATTAGAATATTTTTTTGGTTAATTAGATCTATTTATACTCTGAATATGTTTATAATATCACTTGGATGTCTTCTTATATGTTTGGAACATTCTGTATGCCATATTGGGTTTAGGGTTGTCAAGTGGACTAGGGACAACATATGTTTTCCTAAACTCAATCAAATGTTGTTATGGAATTGATATGAATTCTTGATGATGGATCTATTATGCTCTTATGATTTTTATATGTATGTTAGGGAACCTAAGTACACTAGGTGAGTGGCTCATAGTGAGGGGCCGGGGCCCTAAGTGGCTAGTACCAGGATAACCTACTATGAGTTATTTAATCAAGTGATAACCTAAATAAATGAATTGGGAATGGGAGATTATTGGAATGGGAAATTACACACTAATCAAGATTAATTGTGCCTCACCCATGCCTTTAGTGCTAGTAAAGACTAAGGATGGGAGTGGGAGAAGGTACCTATGCGTAGGTACGACTGGATGACCTTGTCTGTACGAGAGGCATTCGGTTCCGCATGTGCCTACTTGGGGGCCGGGGCCAAGAGTGGCTAGTACCAGGACAACCCAAGGGGTGAGGGCTATGCGATGACACTCACCTAGCTTGTAGCTTAGAGTCTCTACTAAATTTGATCATGCCTCTGGTAGTCCTTGTGGTCTTCTTGTCTTTTCTTTTGTGTTGTGACTTTGGGAAAATTTTATCACCACCTTAGGAATTTCCTAGTTGTTACCTCTTGTATGGGCCTTTGGTTCTATCTCCTAGCTCGGGGGGAGTGGGCCTATTGGTTCCACGTGGTTGGGTGGTTAATATTTATATCGAGGTATTGATCATGATTCTTTGGATGATCCTAGCACATATTCCTTTCCAGATCTGCAGTTGAAGATTTCTTATTGGATATTTTAATATGTTGAGATGTACTTATGTATTTGTATTCATGTAATTTTTAATCTCCTAAAAGGAGTCTTGTAGTATTGATGCAATCTCAATTCAAAGCAATGCATAAGGGAATGGGTAGTTCTAGGTAAAAGAAAGGGAAAAGAATGTGGAATATTGGACATGTTACTAGCATTAAAAGAAAGTGTTTATGTTATTTATCCTATCCTCTTATGTTGTCCATGTGTAAAGGAAATAATCTTAAATATAATTATATATAATTATGTATCACAACAATAATGTATTCTCTCTTGATGAAAGAATTCAAAGAGATTATTGAGAAATGATAGATTAGTGATTGGAATTATTAACAATGAATGGTTATGAAACAATGCAATAGAATAGTAATTTGATTTTAATGTTAATACTTGGTTCAAGTACCTAGGATGATGCCTATCTTAATGAATATTAATCTCTTACCTAAATTATTAGAGAAAAGTGATATAAAGGATAGTAGATGTAGATGAAATCAATATAAATTTATGGAATGAGTTGATAAAAGGAATAATGATGTTGGATGATTAACCTATGTTTAATAAAAGAAATAAGTTAGGGACATTTAACTTGGTGCATTCAAATGAATGTAGATCTTTTAAGCTCATGATTCCGTGAATATCTTATGCATGTAAATGGTTTATATGATGTTGCTTTAGTAGCAACGTTAGGGAACCCGAGAGGACTTAAGTTGTATAAATCTTACATTCAAGTAGAAGAAAATTATTTCTTCTTTTAGAAATATGAAGTGTAATGATGAATATTACTCTAGTTAAAATAAATAAATAAAATAAAAATAAAAATTCACTACTTGCATTTTATAGAGGTTTTATGTCTTGTCCTCTTGGGTTGCCTGGCGGGGCGTTACAATTCATCTTTCATTTAATTTGACCAATTATTTGTTATATCTATTTCATTGCAAACAAATGCTCTAATGTGCTATCTTATGACATGGTAATTTGAAATAGTTTTAATTTGATTATCAGTTTGAAGATTGGTTGTCAAGACTTCATTCTATCTTATTGGTCTTTCGTAAAGAAGTTAAAACCCATAAGACTAACTGTGATATTACATTTAAATTATCATGCATATAGATGCCTTTGGGTTGATAGTCTTGCTAAAGAAGTGAGTTATTAAAATTGTCTCATAGGGTTATAGATAGGGTCATTTTAATTAAATTGATAATATTATACAGAGGATAAAGGCATTGGTCTCATACTTATCTAAGGTGATCTAATCAAGTATTTCCAAGGAAATCCTAATTAAGAATTATATTTTACAATCCACTTATACAACTAAGAAATCTTGTAAACAAAAATATTTTCTCATAAGAAATCTATTCAAAGATTTCATAAGTTATTTAATTGTTGTGTGAATCACAATTCGATCTACCTCGAGTAATTGCCATCTTGAGAGATCATCAAGCTTAAATCTTCTATAAAAGGTCTTATACCTATTACTTGGGTTAAGGAAGAGGTTCACCCACCTTGGTATAGCAGAGCCAAAAGTGAAGGGGATTTTGATCAATGATCATTTCCATTTTTTCGCTAGAACTGATTGAGGAATCCACATAAAAGGAAGTGGAAAATATTTTGGATTTATAATTTATGGTTTTGGCAACCAATAGATTGGTAAATCTGCTAGGGATTTGTTCATAAGAATATTTTGAAGTTTACCTAGAATCTCTAGTGATAACTTGTAGAATATTTGCAAGTCAAGTTTTCCCTATCTGAGTCACTTAACCAACAGATTAGCAAATCTATTAGGGAGTTGTTAAGAAATTTTACAAAATCTTTGGTGATATATAATTTAGACTCTACTGGAGATTAGAACTTAGAATAATAAATATTAATTTACTTTAAAGGAGGTAGAAACTATACAATAATTTATGATTAATAGTCTATCCTGCAAAAGGATAAGTGAAGATCCTAGACACTTATCATTAAAGTACATGTGGGGTAGATGATCTCTCAGTAAAGGACATAACAATCATATTGAGTTAAGTCCTAAAAGGAACTTAAATGGAAATAAGGTTCTTCCTTAAAGATTACATTTGTGAGATACAAGAGTTTCCCTGATAGGGAAAGAAGATTTTTTAATGAAGAGGAAATTCCCACATTAAGTCATCAGTCCTTGAGATAATGATGAAAACCACAATCCTTTTTCCCAAATAGATATGGAAGATCATGACTCTCAGCATGAAATAGATCATGAAGAAGTAGATGAAGAAGAAGAGGATCAATAATGGGATGCCATTTTTTGTCATATGGCTAGAGATCTTAGAAGGAAACCAAATGAAATATTAAAGAATATGGGAATACAAATAAGTGCACTCTCTTCACCAAAATAAAAAACAAATAAAGATGAAATACCAAGAGAAGAAAGATTGAGATATGAGAGGATAAGGGAAGAAAGAATTATAGAAGAGAGGAAAACAAGGGATGATAGAACTTATAGATACAATCCTCCTCATAGAAAAAATGGAGAGAAAGTTTTCAATACTGATCATAATAATATATTGTTTGAGTCAGACAATAGGGGAAGATATATATGGAAGTAATAACAATGGTGGTGAGAAATATGGCCATTGGAGAAAACCAAACAATGGAGGATATCATGACCATGGCAACCCAAGGCAAAAAAATATTGGTAACCAATATAATGGCATCCAAAACTACCAAGGACATAATAAAGGATGCAAGAACCATCAAAATCATGGACCAAGATTAAACAATCATGGTGGACATAATGTTGGGTTAAGAGAACCTATGGTAATAGAGAGATATAGGAAGTTGGATTTTAGTAGGATAGTAGGTTATCCAAACCCTATTCAAAATGAATTAAGGACAACTATTCCAAAGTTCAGTGGTAATGGGACTGAATCTACTGAACAACATGTTATCAATCTGAAGAACACAATTATGGAGTTTGAAATTCATCATGAGGACATTTTCATGAAACTATTTGTGTAGTAATTAATTAAAGATTTTGGAGAATGGTACAAAGGATTCCTTGATGGATCAATTTCTAGTTGGAAACAGTTTACAACATAATTCATTGATGAATTTGGTGATCATACTGATACTTCTTTTGCTTCTCATGAATTAGATAGTATTAAGAAGAATTTTAATGAATCAAATGCATAGTTCAATAAAAGGCTCAACAAATTGCTAAAGATAATACCAAGGGACATAAGGCATGTCAATTAATTTTTGATTGATTTCTACTTTAGTTTGTGAAATTAGATTGCGTAGGCCAGAAAAGTTGCAACAAGATTTTAAAATTGCCACAACTATTAAAACCAATAGAAAAGCCTATGGCCAACTAAATAAGAGAGATGATTCCAAGTTGTATAATCATAGATATCCTAAGAAAGATTACTTAAATGAAATAATGGATGTGCTCAAGGATATGAATTTAAGGTGAAATAGAAATGATAGGCAACCATCCTATAAAAATGACAAGCCTAGACTTCATGATATGTCATATAATACAAATTGGAAGGATGGTAAACTAGAAAATCCTAATCACAATAAGGAGACTCCTAATCCTTTTAGGAGAAATAATCATTTAGTTGGAGATGGTCCATGGTGTGATGCTTGTAGGTTTCCCCATGCACCTAAGCAATGTGTGATTTCTCAAAGTTTGTTGGAAGATGAAAATTGGGATGAAGATCAACAACCTATGGTAAATACAATATCAATAGAACCATTTAGGGAAAATGATGAATACATCTTTGATGATGAATACATACCAGATAATTATTCAAGAAGGATAAACCATCAATGCAATACTCAACAAGTGTTTTCAAGTGATGAAATCCCAACTTTGAGGAAAATGACAAATGAAGAAAAAAGAGCATGTATTGTTGCATCTTTAACACAAGAAAGGAGCAATTATTAGTTAAGGAATAGGATAGTGAATGTTGATTAGGGAAAGCTTTCTAGAATATTTTCCAAAGTGCCAAAGAAAAATAACAACTAGATGAGCACTTTGAGGAAGAACAAAGATGACACCCAAAAGAAAGAACATGTATGAATTCCAAAGGTAACAAAACTAGTGGACAAGCCAACGGTCAATAAGAATTCTTCATTTGGTAATTCTTTTATATATAATGCATTATCACGGGTGATAATTTCTATCCCTTTTCTTGAAATGATGAAAATATCATAATATAAGAATGAAACCTTAAAAATATTATCTAATATAGGTAATTTTTCTAAAGAAGAGTCTAATCAAGAACAAGTAAATGAAGTAACACCAATTGTATATTTAGGCATATATGTTACTAAAAATGGAATACAAGTACATCCTTTTTATCTTACATTGTTAATTAATAACAAGTTAGTTAATAATTGTATGATAGACTCGGGAGCAATAGTAAATATCATGCCATCATAAGTTATGAAGGAACTTGGAATGAAAGTTGATACCACTTATGGAAAATGTTATCCTATGGATAATAGATTTGTGCATGTTGTTGGAATAATGAATAATGTAGAATTTAAATTCCCTACTTGTCTTGAAGTTTCATATAGGATTGATATTATTGTGGATAGAATTACCTGTGAATTATGGAATGATTTTTTTATAGACAATGGTCTAATCTGGTAAGTGGGAATATTCAATTGGATTTATCTGATACAACTATTCCAGTGAATGGCAAGGAAGTAAGAATTCACAAGGAACCTAGATCATCATATATAATTGAGGATGTTGATCCAAAGAAGTTGAATTGTTTTTGTCACACTGACATGGATAAGTTCGAGGTAAGTATTACTAAAAGTGCAATGAAAAATACTGAACAAATTGAAATTCATGCAAAAGAAGATTACGAAATGATGTGGAAAATGTATTTTGATGGTGGTTGTAGTAAAAAGGGAAATGGTGTTGGAGTGGTTTTTATTTCTCCTGCTAGAAAATCTTTTAAATTATATTTCCTCTTAACTTTTGAATGTACTAATAATATAGCCAAATATGAGGCACTCTTGTTGGGATTAAGAATTTCTCATAGACATGGAATAAAAATACTAAATGTTTTTGGAGATCCAGATTTAATTGTGTCTCAAGTAAGAAATGTGTTTGTTACTAAAAATACAAAACTAAAATGTTATAGGAATGAAGTTTGGGATCAACAGGAGTTTTTTTATGCATTTTCAATTAATTAGATTGATAGATCTAGAAATATTCTAGAAGATTCTATGGCTAACTTGGATATCAAGCACAATGATATTCTATTTGAATACATAACTCAAGTTGAGATCAAGACAAGACTAGCAATACCAGACAATATTAAGAATTGGAAAGTTTTTGAGGATGACCATGACATAATGAAGTTTCTCACATGTGAAGATCAATATGAAGATGGGCTTATAGATTGGAATGCATACGTGGAGAAAGATGAAGGAAAAGAGGTTCTATTTGGAAAAGAAATAGTGCAATTAAAAAAAAATCCAAAATAATTGGTTGCGTTGGAAAAAAATTGACAATGAGGATAGGGTGGAGTTGAAGTCAAGTCCTGCAAATAAAGATGATGTAGAGAAAATAAATCTAGGAAATGAGCATACACCCCAAAGAAGTGTACATTGGAAAGAATCTTATCCCTAAGATCATATCATATTTAATAAACTTGTTGAGATAATATAGACATGTGTTTTCTTGATCATATGATGATCTTAAAGCATATAGAGAAGATTTATTACAGCATGAAATCCCTTTGAAGTTGGATGGAAAACCATTTAGAAAAAGATAGCGACTTATAAACCCAACATTGGCTTCGAAAATGAAGGAAGAATTAATGAAGCTAAGAGATGCAAGGATCCACAAACTAATCATGCATTCAATATGGGTGTCTAACTTAGTACCTGTCAGAAATAAGAATGGTGATTTAAGGATTTGTGTAGACTTCAGGAATTTAAATGTGTCATCATTAAATGATAATTATGTTTTTCCTAACATGGAAGCTTTTTGTAGAAGGTGACAGGGAATGAATTTATATCCATGATGGATGGGTTTTCAAGATATAACCAAGTGAAAGTCAAGGAAGTATAACAATATAAGACAACTTTCACAACACCACGGGGAACATATGTCTATGTATCAATGTTGTTTAGACTCACAAATGTTGGAGCTACTTTCCAAAGGGCCATGGATGTAATCTTTAATGGTTTAATTGATTTAATTTTGGTGGTTTATCAAGATGATTTAACAACATACTCTAAGAGAGTAGAAGGATATCGTAAACATCTCGAAAAAAAATTCTTAAGAGCTTTAGAATATGGAATATCATTAAATCCTAACAAATGTCACTTCGAAGTAACAGAAGGTGAACTATTAGGACATATTATTTAAAATGATGGGGTAAGGATAGATCCTCAAAGAATAGTAGCAATAGATAAGATTCAAATACCTAAAAATGTTAAGGTTATTCAATCATTCTTTGGTCAAATTAATTTTGTTAGAAGATTTATCTCAAATTTTGCAAAAATTATGAAACCAATTGAAAAGATTCTTAAAAAAGGAGCTGAGATCAAATGGACTGATGAAGCTATAGAATCATTTGCAAATATAAAAAAGGCATTAAAAAAATGTGCAGTCCTTAAGTCCCCAGACTTTTCTAAACCATTTTAAATGTTCTCCTTTGCATCTTTCAACACAATAGAAGTAGTCATGCTTCAAAAGAATAATGAGGGTCATGAACAACTCATGGCATTCTTCAGCAAGAATTTAAAATCAACAGAATTGAATTATGACATCAATGAGAAATAGGCATAAGAATTGGTCAAGGAAGTTAAATATTTTAGACAATACTTGGTTGGGGCAAGTGTGGTGGCATATGTACCCAATGCAATTGTTAAAGATATATTCAGACAAATGGATAATGCTAGCCAAAGGTGTAGATAGATAAACTAAGTTCCAGAATTCAATATCAACATTCAAATTATTAAACTTATGAGGGTCAAGGTTTAGCAAAGCTCATGGCTGATTCAAATTTAGAGGTTGTCCAAGTGCACCATGTTGAGTTAGAAAAGACTATGGTGAGTATAGAGAAATGCCCATGGTACAAAGATGTTGTGTATTACTTAAGGAATATAAAATGTCAAGAGGGATTAACTGAGAGTCAAAAAAGGATAGTAAAGCTTCAAGCATCCAAATATATATTTATTCAAGGTGACCTATATTGGAAGAACAAGGATGGCATCTTATTATTCTATGTGGATATTGACCAAGAAAAATAGAATCTTAAGGAGTTACATGAAGGATTTTGTAGAGGACACTTCTCAACTAAGAATACAACTCACAAGAAATTACATGCTAGTCACTATTGGCCACACATTTTCATAGATTGTCATACTTATGTCATAAAATGTGATCATTTCTAGAAGTTTCCAAGGAAAGTCAAATATGATGGATGTTTAACTCTCAGACCTATACATACGGAAGAGCCTTTCCAAATGTGGGGAATTGATTTCATAGGTGAAATTGATGATAAGTCAAGTGTAGGACACATGTGGATCCTTATGGAAATTTAATTTAGGAATATAATTATAGTTGTATTATTGATTATTTTAATAAATTAATTTTTGTAATAGTGTTTTATAAATTAGTTCATTATTATTAAATTATTATGATTATTTTCCTTCTATGATTGTGGGCTAAGAGGGAATCATTTTACGTCATCCTTTTAGGATTATTACTAGATGTGGGGTTAGGGAAATTATGTTTTATTTGTTTGTCTTGTATACTTTTATGACATTTGATTTTGTTATAATCCAACCTTATCAAAGCTCTTGATAATTTTTTTACTATGTGAGATTTGTATGATGTATATGTGATGGAAGTTGGTTATGTATGTGCCTATGACATGTTGGAACCAAATCTTGACTTGTATGACTCACAATGATCTATGAGATGTTTTGAGACTTATGAGCTTAGGGTAGGTTATCTAGGTGTTATGTAATACCCCTCACATAGGTTTCTTTTCAATTTTATTGCCAAACTCTTTTAGGCCACTTTCATGTGTACATTATTTATTTCAGAGATACTTGAGGATATGAATGTATGACATTATATTGAATAATTGTGAATTAGATATTTTTGGTTATTTTCATGTTGATTAAATGAAAATGATGATGTTATATTTATATGTTATGGTTATTTCATGATGATGATTTATATGTTAGGATATCATTGATGCTTATGGTTTTACTAACCCCATACTTGCATGTGTATGGTTGGCATGTATGTTTTATATTTTTATTTGACGTGTCTGATGTGGTTGAGGGATGAAATTGTAATTACTTACTTGCAAGATCGATGTGATTGATCGATCCCTGCCATTGCTTGTTTATATGTATACATGTGTGTACATGCTCATCTTTTATGTAGGTTTGCAGGTACTAGGCATCGACTTCCATGAATTGCCAGGATGAGTGTGCCCTATCACAATATCTCAATGGTAGGGGAGATAACATACAAATCCAAATCCCAACCCAAGTCATTGATTATCCTAAAATAATGGACAAGTATCAATTTCCACTCATCTGAGTTCGTCAAGGTGACGTGAATTTAGGAGCCCTTCCTTGGTGTTTGTTTGTGGTTTAAGTTAGTTGATTTTTCATGTGTCATCAGTCAAGTGAGTTTGCTTTTGTGGATTATTTTATTTAAAATAATTAAATTAGGAGTAATTATGAGATTAGAATGAATATGGAAGGATTAGATATAAGGATATTTAATTATTAAGAGCTAATTAAATACCTTTGTTTAATTAAAAGTCTAAATTTGGAATAAAAAGTTTTAATTAATTATTAAATCCAAATGTGAAATTAAAAGCATAATTCATTTATTTAAAATTTAATTTATCAATTTGCATAGTTATTTATGTGCTAAAGTATTTATTGATTAAGTATTTATATGCAATTTAGGTTGCACATTCGGTTTAATAAAAAAATGAATTAGAAATTTAAAGTTAATGTTGAGTTAGGAGTTGTAATTATGAAAAAGTGTATTCTTTTATTATTAAATTATAATTAATCATGCAAAGTAAATTGATGAAAACTAGGTTGAGAGTTGGGTTCTATTTTTAGGGATTGCATGTTTTAGAAACCCTAGGAGGAATAGGTCTTCTTTATGAGAGGTTTCTGGGTATTATTGCAAGAACAGTCTATCAGGTTTTGGAGGAGCTCTCTTGGATGAATTGGAAGATTTTTGGAAAGCTTGGATTTTGAAGGTTGAATTGGATTCTTCTTATCTTCAAATTTTTACGCATTGTTTGAGATTTTTGGAAAGCTTAGATTTTGAAAGTTGTATTGGATTCTTCTTGTCTTCGAATTCAAGCGTTGTTTGAGGTAGGGTTTGAAACCTTCTTTTTGTAAAATTCTTTCCATTGAAAAATAAATTTGCTTCATGTCTAGAATTGTTTATGTGAATGGATTGGAAATTGGTTTTCTATTTTAATCAAGTTGGTTTTTGTGAAATTTTGGATTAGTTTGGTATTAAACTAGATCTGGTACTCTATTTGAATTATTTGGAAACCTAGGAAGAAATTTTAGGAATATGTGTGATTTTTTCCCACTTAGGGTATTTACCCAAAAAAGATAGATAATTTGTCTCAATATTTTGCATAGAAATTTAATTTGAAATTGCATGTGAAATCATATTCAAAAGAAATTTTAGTTCTATCAGAAACTCTAGTACCCTTTAAAAGAAAATCAATTGGAGAAAAAAATATAAATATGTAAAAAAGATGGTTTGTTATTCAAATTTATTATATAAAAAAAATGAAAAAAAAAAGAATAGGCTTATTGTTTTGTTCTCAGAAAATTACAAGTGAAAATTTTATATAAATTAAAGTTTTAAAAAAAAATTTAAATTTTTTTTTAAAAAATAATAAATAAATAAAAAATTAAAATTTATATGGTGGGGACGAGACACCACCCTCGTTCCCCACGGGATGCTAGGAGCCTTTCCAGCGGCTTCCCCAAGGGAGTCACACGATAGAGGAGACCCTGGCAACGGTCTCCCAAGGGAGCCACATGGTAGTTGCACCCTATCAACAACCTCCCAAGGGAGTTGTACGGAAGTGGTACCCTTGTTGGCGGTCTCCCAAGGGAGGTGCATGGTAGTGGGGGTCCCTTCCAATGGAATTCCTTTGGGAGTCGCACAACAGCAGAACCCCTATCGGCGATAATCCCCACAGGGATGCACAATAGGGGAGGGGTGTGGGCCACCCCCCCCCCCTTGCATGTTGTATTTTATTTTATTTTTAAAATATTTAATTAAATTTTAAATTATTTTTATTATATGTTATTAAATTTAATTTAAATTCTTTTTTATATATTATTAACATATGTATATTAATAAATATATATATATATATATATGTGTATATTAATTAATATTATAATAATTATTTTATTTAATGTTTATTATTGACTTAATGTTAATATTAATTAAGTTATATTAACTGTTATTATTAAATTTTATTGTTGGTGTGAGATGTTGGACCTATGCTTTTATGTGGAGATATTTTAGTCATTGTATATGGGTATAAATACGGGAAATTAATAGACTAAATCTTATATGTGTAAAATTTGGTTATGATACAATCTATTGGGTTTTTTGTTTATTCGTTCCTTTTGATATATATATTTGTAATTTATTTGTTCATTTTATTGAACCTTGATGTGATGATAATTGTATTGAAGTCTTTAAGTTGACTTGGGGGTTAGTTGACCAGAGGCTTGGGGGTCATTTTTATGGTTGTATATGCATTCTGATGTCATGCATTATAATGTTGTATTGATTCAATCTTGTATATCCAACCTTATCCATTCAAACTCTTGTTTATTGTGAACACCTGGAAGGTTTGTGTATCCTTTATGTATGCATTGTGATGTTGTGATAATGTTCTTGATTATTCTACCCAAACTGGTTTTGTGTTGAATCTTGTGATTTATGTGAGCACTTTGAGGGTGCATTTATGATGTCATCATTTTGAGGACCAGTGCATATTCCTTATGTTTTGTGAGAACTGGAATTTGATCAGTATACTTTTTGGAGACCTATATAGTTATTTATAGGGGAGATTAAATAGGTGCATCTTAGGGGAGTGGCTTATAATAGGGGTCTAGAACCCAAAGTGGTCAATACCAAGGTAACCTATGGTAAGTTTGTTAATAAGTGATAACATAGTAATTAAAATTTGGAGATTTCATTAGAAAGATAATTAGATATAATGCCTCACCCATGCCTTGAATACTTGTATAGGCTAAGGATGCAAATGGGATGATACCTAGAGGTAGGTATCATTATAATTCCTCAATTTCATGATAGGGTATTCTAGTTCCATGTGGGTCATATTGAAGGCATGGGGCCCAGAGTGCCCAGTCTAAGGTAACTTAGTGTTTGAAGGTCTAGAGTCCAAAGTGACCAATCCATGGTAACTCAAGTAGATGGCCATGTGATGACACTCCCATAGTATGTAGCCTAAGTCTCCTTTGTAGTTTTTTGCATTTTCCTCTGGTGGTGAGTCTTTGATATTGTAGTACTACCTGGTGGTATGTTTTGGTATTTTGGTATTTGGTGATTGGTATTTGTTCAATATTTTGGTATTTGGTATTTTGGTATGCATTTACATTTTGATATTTATTATCTTTTCTTCATCATTAGTTGGTGGTACATTTTGAGATAGATAGCCTTTAGGATCCATTGCTTAGTTGTTTTGTTGTGTTGGGTTTTTTATCTGAGTGGGGTTTGTTGTTATCTCCTCAGCACGATGGGAGTGGACCTTTGGTTCCATGAGGTTGGGTGGTAGTGTTTCTTTTACCATTTGAGACTCTGATGTTCCTGTAGCAGTGTTGGATGATGCTCTTTTTTGTTACCTTCTTTGTGTTCTTTATTGGAGTCTTTTTTTATCTATCTTATGATGTTTTTAATTATATCATGTATCAGTGCTTCAGAGATGATTCCTTTTAGTTATTGTACTACTTTATATTTGGTTATTAGGACATACCCTTCGACTTGCACAAAGGATGTTGTTTCATTGTATTTATACCTTATGGTATTTGATGTACTTGTTATTCATTTGTACATGAGATAATTGTAATTATTATTAATCTAAAATATTTATTTCGTAATACATAATTATACGTCATGGGACCCTCAAGAATTGTTAATTGTAATTGAGTTGTACTTATGTACTTGTTTGTATCTTATGATTGTACTACTTCTGCATTGTTATCATTATTGTTTGTAAACATTTAAGAAAAAAACTATTTTATAAACATAGCAACATGTTTTAGGTTAAATTCTCCTGGGTTCCCTAGTGAAGCATTACATGTTAGAGGGGAAGTTGCTTGCTTTGGAGGTGCTCAGGCCCAGAAGTGGCTACTTGGGTATCCTTAGTAAGTTACTTAATAAGTGATAATATAATACAAATTAATAAGAATTTGTTCATCTCCCATACCTTGAGTGCTAGTATAGGCTAAGAATGGGAGTGGAAGAAGATGTTTGTCCGTCTAGTAGTGACAGTGAGTTCTAGCATGATCGGTTATCCTTGTCTACATGAGAGGATTTTAGGCTCCCCATATATTCACACTTGGGAGTTGGAGTCCAATGAGATCATTCCAAGGCATTTACATATGTGATGACACTTCCATAATTTCATCTTAGGTTTCCTACATGTGTTGGTTGCCTCTGGATTATTATGTGTACCTTTGTATTTTAAGTTGTACCTTTCAGATAGAAATCTTTCAGGATCCCTTTCTTAGTACTACTTGGTTAGTGGTTTTGGTATTGTTATCTGAGTGGGTTATGATGTTATCTCCTTAGCACGATGGAAGTGGAACCACAAGTTTCTATGAGGTTAGGAGGTAGTGATTCTCTTACCATTTGAGACTCTGATGTTTCTATACTAGTGTTGGATGATCCTTGTTATAGTTGTTCCTTATTCTTCCATCCTTGGAGATTTGTTCATATTCTTCCTTTTTATTATATTTGATCTTAGTACTTAGTTTTTATTTACATACCCTATGACTTGTGCAATGGATGTGGGTTATCATGTATACCTTATGGTTCAAATGTATTTGTTTATTCTTTTATAAGATGATGTACTTTAATTTCATTATGTGGAAAATTTGTATGGTTATTGTATTTTATAGATTAATTTATATTTATGAAATTCTATGTCAAGGAACCCTTGAGATTTGTAATCTATAAATGAGATTGTGTATATGAGTATGTATTGAATTTATGTTCTTGCTTCCACTTTATTATTCATTATTATTTGTAAAATCTTTTTTAAAAAATGTATTTACTTAGTAACATATTTTAGGCTAATTTTTGTTGGGTTCCCTGACAAGGCATTACACTTTCTATCAGAGCCCATGTTTCTACACTGGGAACTCTAGGAATTATGTACACCCATTAGATGTCTAGTAGTTAAAACTTAGAAACAAAAACTTATATATATATATAACACTCTTGTATTTCAAACTATTTTTTTGTGATTATATCACATTTTATTATTTTTCACTTATTAAGATATCATTCTTCTTTTTTGGATATTATAGGAAAGATGGTCACTGAGACTAGATCTATGGCTAGAGGCCATAGTGGAGGCCATAGTAGAGGATGTGGAAGGATTAGGCTTCATAGCCCTCCTATGATTCATAGAGTTAAGGAGAGCATGGAAGATAATAGTGGTGATAATCATGGTGATTCAAGAGAGCTTAATGCTATGCAGATACTCTAGACTATTTTGGAACGTCTACCTATTCATGGCAAGGCTGAGTAGGAAGCATCACACCATTTTGATAATGAGGAGAGATAGAAATATAAGAGTCCTAGAAGAAGGGACACTGCCCTTGGATAGGGGGCACAAAGACCAATCATATGAAAGACCTTTTGAAATTGTGACCTCCTCCTTTTAATGGTATTGGTACTAGTTTTGAGGCAAAGACATGGTTCATTACATTGGATCAATGTTTTTCTATGCAATAATTTGATACCAATATTAGGGCAAGGTGCACTGTCATGCACCTCAAAGGTTTTGCAGCTTCTTAGAGGACGATTGAGGAGAAGAAACTTGAGCTTAATGTGAAAACTATCACTTGGGAGCTATTTCTTGAGAACTTTCAAGAATACTTCTTATCTAATCAGTGGTAGCAGTAGCACGCAGATGAGTTCCACAAACTGTGGTAATTATCTATGATTGTATAGGACTATGAGCATTGTTTATTCGAGCTCAAGCCTTATACAGGATTTAGTGATAAGTCACCATTGATGGTGAAACATTTCATTAGGGGGGTTAATGGTCACATCATTGGAGAAGTTAAGGTTTTCAAACCCAAGACCCTCAAGCAGACAGTTATTAAGGCTACCTTGGTGGAGACAAATTTGACTTTGGGTCATGGTGGACAGGTGGGAGTTCAAACTGGTGTTTCTGCACCTTCAAGCTATAGAGGTAATCAGTTCCAAGGGGATGTAAAATTCAAGAAACCTCTTACCTATTTCTTAAATCGCCAGTAGAAGGGGTCGAGCCCTCCAACATAGAGTGTTGGTTCTCAGTCTAAGAACTTACATAAATTTTCACATAATAGGTGCAACCATCCCAGTTATTCTGTGTTAGGAATAAGGTGTCTCAACCTTGGATAATTCCTATTCTTATTATTTGTTTTGTAAAATGTATTTCTTGCAAATAATGTTGATGTGTCAGCATCTTGAATTATGTGTAAGGAGATCATGGCTAAAATGATTATGACAGATTCCTATGACATGTAAGAGCTATGTCAGGAAGATTCAATGACAGGTGAAGACATGTGGCAACTGATAAAGTTGAGTACTGTACACTCTTCCCCAAACTCAAAGCCGTTTGGGAGATAAAATTAAATCTTTGAAACTTTGGGGTTTTAGCTCCCAAAAAAAATCAAAACCAGCATGCAAAGGTGGGTTGCCCCACGGTGGGTGCCAAAAATGTGTGTGAAAATTGTACCTGATCTATAGACACAACACTTCAGTAAAACATTAGAGGTTAGCAAAAATCAAATCATGCAAAATTGAAATCTAATTTAACCAAGCGATTTACTGCCTTCTAGTAGGTGCGAGATTAATGTTCTCAGATTGTTATCGAGATCAGTGACCTAGACGACACCTAAACGAAAGATTTGAATGCAAAAGATGGATATGAAATTGAATGCAATTAATCTATTTTTTTTTGGTACTTTCTATGCAATAATAATGATAAAAACTTGATATGAATCTATGCCAATATGGAAATTGATCTATGATGCTAATCTAGAAATGATATGATATGAGAATGAAAATTCTAACAATAATATGAAAGCTATGAATTTGAAATTGATCTCACAACAATGTTGATTTGCAAGAAGCTTTGATCCCTCCAATTCCAATTCTCCAGCGTGATTGTGCAAAAATATGAGATGCTTGGATGCAAATTTGAGAGATGAATTATGAAGAGATGAGCCTTGTTTTTATAGAAATCCAAGGATTTGGAGGTTGTGAAAGAAAGCCATAAATCACTCAAATAACTCAGGTTGATTTTTGAGTTATTTTTAAATAACAGATAATTAAGTCACAAAAATCATGCAAAAGCACAGTTCAACTCGAATTAGAAGTTTAGATCCACTTTAAAACTCAAAAAGATGTTGAGTTTCAAAAAGCTAACAACTTGCATTGATTTTCCAATTTTGAGTTTAACTGGTCCTTGAATGTGCACATGGATAATTATGATTTAATAAATAAATAAAGTGATTTATTCTCAACTTAACTATTTTTTGAAATAAAATAATTAATTTATGGGTTAATTAACTATTTTACCAAACTTTTATTAAAAATTATATTATTAAATAATGACAACATGCTTTAATTAATTAAATAAGAATTTAATCAATTATTCATAGGAATTTTGATTTATTGTCAAAATTAAATAATACAATTAATAATAGATAGAATTAAATTTAATTAAACAATTAAGTGGCAAATATTAAATCTAATTAATTAAATATGCAAAATATTTAATTAATCAAATTTTAGGATAAATGTGATTTATTGCCAAATAATTATAAAATTAAAGATAATTATGATGATTAGGAATATTACTAGGAATATTCCCCGATGTAGAATTTAAGATAATCAATTATGATTCGATGATGTTTAGATGTGCCTTAGATTAGGACTTTGATGTTGATTTCGTTCGAATTGAAGATGTAGGAGATTAATGAACTTATAGCCCATTTTTGGGGTATTACATTGTGCCCCTCTTTGAATTATTGTACGAAGCGCAGTGGTTCAAAGACAGTCTGTGTTTGATAGAGATATGAAACTGATGTTTGAAATTGATAATTGATATGAGACAGAAGCTGATTGATATTGATTTGATATGGAGATAATAGGTCCTGAATGACCAAGGATAATGTTCACTATAGCAGCGATGAACCGATGATTATGAAAGAGTATCAAAATGCCTGATTCCAAACCTTAGGATTGCTAAGAAGTGAGTGACCTGTTCTAGACTCGATTGTCTTAGCAGAACTAGCATGTATCACATCTGAATCCTTCAGTTGCCGAAGAACCAAGGAAAGAACACTATGATCCGATGGTTGCAAAAACTGATACAGTTTACAAGATTAGAAGAATACCAGATTGATATGGATCTTGATGAATCTGATATGCCCCAAGTGATGATAGATTTTCCCCGAGCGATGAGGACTTTTTTGATGAATCAATAACTAGACATGATTGTTATCTTGATTACTGAGGAAAGATTGATAGATTTTGATTACAGACTTTGAATGATATGCAATACCATGCCCCCTTCGGGATTAAAATTGAAATCTAACAAGAAAAGTCAGTGTTGAGAGTTCAGAAGCATGTTAATTGATTGGAAAAGTGGTTAAACACGTCTGGGAACGCATTGTGCATCGTTGGAAGGTCCCAAAAGACCAAGTTTGACTAGGTCAAACTATGAGTTGACCATAGTTGACCAAGTTGAAATTTTGTTCATTTGATGTTAGATAATCAGTTAAGTTGAATACTAGATTTTTGTGATGATTGAAGGTTAATTATGCAAGTAGTTAATAATATGAATGATCTCAGATTTCAATTTTGATCTCGAAAAAAGATTCTACTTGCTATTTCATTAGAGGAACCTTCGTGTGAGATTCAGCTCTTGTTAGATTGGAAGAGGTGATTGAAGAATCTTTTAAGTGTTCAAGCAATTTGTGAGATCATGCAAAGTGAAAAAATGCAAAGAGACATGCAATATGAAATGCAACCTAAGACCTAGGACCTAGTCACTGATCATATGTCGATTTGTTATCATTATTGAACTTTTAGGTAACCAGATAAATCAATACAATGCCCACTAGCTATGAAACCATAGACATATGAATATCGATTTGTATGCATAAGAATCAATACAACACCCACTGGTCAACAACCATGGGTATATGAATATTGATTTTATTTTTGAAATGTCAGATTAGATATAAGTACCAAGGCATAAACGCCAGGATGACCTGAATATCATGTCCATTTTGATATAGCGATTTGTATAAGCATCAAAACATAAACATCGTGATGACCTGAATACGCCTTGCATTGCAAACACATCAAAGAGTCAAGAGATCATTCTAAATCCAATGTGAATTACCCGTAGTGACCCTTTATCGTTCACATCCTTAGGCAAGATCGCGTTCCACAGTAGGAGAAAGAACTTACTCAAAAAGACAA
The DNA here is from genome assembly GCA_027943335.1 of Chamaecyparis obtusa. NCBI lineage: Eukaryota > Viridiplantae > Streptophyta > Pinopsida > Cupressales > Cupressaceae > Chamaecyparis > Chamaecyparis obtusa. The sequence goes on from BSBK01010883.1 coordinate 159,979, forward strand.
TAGTTAGATCAAACTTCCTTGAATTGTCTGGGTATCAATGGTCGAGGTACGCATGGCCATCCAATTCAAGATAGAGGCTCTTACAATCAGACACCATTTCAATCCAGAATTTCCAAAGTTGTTAAATTTTCACATACAAGTAGAAGACAAAGAAAAGATTATGCCCCCAGTCATCACTCTCTAAATCCTATAAAGGACATCATCGAAGAGCTCAAAGGGACACAATATGCAAAAATTTCAATGCGAATCAGTAAGCATACAAGGAGATAAAAGCATGTAAAAAGGATAGATTGTTTTCAGCTGAGTTTTGATGTTTGATTGCATTGTTGTAGATGCAAAATCCTTTCTGGAGACAAGACTGACTGACTGACTCACATGAAGCTTCAAAGGACTTTGACTAGATATGATCCATCTAAGATACATGGGAGACCATAGGATATGACATTGATTGCCCCCAAGTGTTAAACATTGATAGGATATAGAAGCTTGAGCTGGTTGGTGTACAGACTGACTTATTGAAAACTAAAAATGTTGAAACAAACCGGGAGATATGTACAAACTAAAGCAAGACTGAAAGCTGGGAAAGACGAAGATTGTGCTAATAGATGGAGCATTTTGAACAAGTGGCGCCCGTTTGTTAGGTTTTCACCATCTTGGCAGAGATTCTATTTTTGCTACCAAGGCACCTGTTTCCAGGTTCTCACCAAGGCACTTTTTCTTTTTTTTCTTTTTTTGTATTTTTCATTTTTTTCAATTTTATTTTATTTTTTTTTATTTTCTGATTCTTTTGTGAATCATCAAGGTGCCTATTGCTAGGTTTTCACCAAGATGTTCATTTTTTCAAGACTTTTTCTAATTTTTTTCAGGATATTCAACCATAGACTAATGCCTTAGGCGTAGAATTTCTTCAGATGGAGAACGTTGATTGGTTCTCAGAGCTGTTCTCCTTCAGTCATTAAGAGTTGATAGGCACCAGAGCCAAAAGTAGCAGTGATTACAAAGGGACCCAGCCAATTGGGTTCAAACTTTCCCTTGCGTTCTCAATGGGATTGATTTTTAGGATTTTCTCTCAAGACTAGATCGCCAACTTGAAATTCTCTGTGTCTGACTTTTTTGTTGTAGCCTCTAGACATTCTCTTATGATATACTCTGAGATGATCATACACTATTTGTTTGCACTCATCTAGTAGTTCCAGTTCTTGTAACCTAGACACTCTGTAGTCATCATCAATTACTAGACCATGCATTCTGATTCTGAGTGATGGGATTTCAACCTCAATAGGCAGTACCACTTCAGACCCATAAACTAAAGTGAAAGGTGTAGCCCCAGTAGGTGTTCTGATACTTGTTCTGATACTGGTTTTGATACTTGTTCTGGTACTTGTTCTGATACTGGTTCTGATACTTGTTCTGATACTTGTTCTGATATTGGTTCTGATACTTTTTCTGATATTGGTTCTGATATTGGTTCTGATACTAGTTATGATACTTGTTCTGATACTGATTTTAATATTTGGTATACTTGATAGCATCTTTTTCCATTGCAAACTCCCAAGAAAGATCATATCGTGCAGTCCCAATGTCTAGCAAGGTGGAGAACAAGAGGGATTGGCAAGCTGGTGGAAGAGATGGAAGACAAGAGAATGAAGGAGAATGAAGGGAATAAATCCTCAAAGAAAAACTCCTCAAGAATACTCAAGTTAGGGAAAAATTGTCATGTAAAGCACATTTGGACAAGCAATGAAAGGTCAGCATAGGATAAGTCACAATAGCGTAATGCCAAAGAAGGACAAGATGTAGTCCAAAGGAGTAGACATGTAAAGAGGTTTCAAAGCATCGTGTTTTACTCTTTCTTTCTTTTTTTTTATTAGATCAAGATCAGGGGGCAAAATGATAGCGAAAGGCTATAATGAATGGAGGAAGATAGACATGAAGGCTAAATAGGAAGGGAATGAAAGCAAGATCATCATAAGATAGCTCACAAGATAGCCAAATGTTCATGTATAGATCAACATTGTCAAGATCAAAGAGAGAAGATGGAATGGATGAAATATGTAGAAGAACTACGCATGATGCCTGATTGCCAGGTTTTCATCATGGTACTTATCCAAGGTGCCACAAGGGAGTGGTTTTCACCATAGGATGAATTTATTTCTCTTTACTTTTGCTACCAAGGTGCCTGTTTCCAAGTTTTCACCATGGCACATTTTTATTTTTTTCTTTTTTTTTTCATTTTTTTGGAAGAAGGCAAGCTTTTTAGATAATGCTCCTTGAAAGGATAAATCATGATATGCCAAGGATTCAAAATGATATGCTCAAAGATGCTGATAGGGAAAGGAATATGGAAGAGAGAAATGGAGGATAAGGTTTTATGTAAAGTGAGTGAGGTTGGAAGATAGGAGGAATAGGCAAATGAGGAAAAAAGATAGAAGGTAGAAGGATAATGAATGGAAGGATTGTGAAATGGTAGATGGAAAGGAAGGCAAGATCAATGTCAACACACACCTTGAAGGGTGGTGAGAGGATGGAGGAAATGTGAATGAAGGAATACGTGAAGGAATATGGCGAATGGATAGTAGAGGTTGTGGTTTAGGTGCATGGAATGGAAGAATATTTTTGGAGGGAGATGAAGTGGAAGCCTTTGGAAGCTTGAATGTCAATTTCACTTTTTGCTCAACACCAGACTCTTTCAAGAGAGACTTTGGAATCCATATAGCCATAGGATTTTTATTTCCTTTTGATGATCTAGAGAGAATATCTTCAATGATGGATTTTGGAACCCATACTTGTCTTGTAGTTTTTTTCTTAGCTATCTCTTTTGACTTTATGTTTCCATGTCGTTTAGAGAAGACATGGTGATCTTCTCTTTTTGATGGATTCTTGTATTGATTCTTTTTCTTGTATTGAACATTCAAGTTACTTTCAAAAGACTTGGGACTTGTGGAAGAAGAAGGAGGATATAACTAGTTTAGATGGGTGGGTGGATGAAAAGGATTCAAGGGTATGCATCTATGTTGATCTTGAGGAAAGATGGGAGATGGAGGGATGTAAGGACCCAAGATGGATGGAAAATTAGGAGAGTTAGGAGGGGAAAGTGAAGGGACATAAGGACCCAAGATGGAAGGAAGGCTTGAAGCCCTTAGTAGTGGTGGAAGAGGTCCAGGGATGGAAGTGGAAGATGCAAAAGGATAATCAATAAGTTCATCAGCATCTATATGACAACCAAAGATATCAGCATCTTTAGAGTGAGCATTAAAATTTTCAATATAATTGTGGACATCTTGAATATGAGCACCTTCTGATAGGATTTTTCAAAGCTTGCAAAGACTTAGGAAGAGTAGAAAGTGGAAGTGAACATGGAGTGGTAGAACAAGAAGATGGAAGACTTTGATCTTAACAAGGATCTTTGGATAGCATAAGTGAATAATTTTTTTCTTGATTTTCAATAGGCTTAACATTGGAAGTAACAACACCATTTTTAACAACCTTAATGGAAGTATCATCTTTGGAAAGCGCAAGTGTAGTAAGGTTATTTTGATTGTCAATAAGCTCAACAGTGTAAGTAGTAGCTTGATCTTGCTTAGGAGAAGACTTAAGACATGATGGAATGCATGAAAAAGAGTGTACAGGATCGAAAGAACCATGAAGAAAATAAGAGACAATGGGAAAATGAGTGGATGACATGGAGGGTTCTTGATCTTGATCTTTCTTTATGTTCTTTTCTTTATCATTTTTAGAGTCCTCTTGACATGGAGCCACTTCTAAGGACAAAGAAGCATGTTGGGATTGTATGGATGACTTTGGAAGAGATGGTGGAGGACTAGCTGAAGTAGGGATTATAGCATATGAAGGCTTAGGCTCTTTAGGTTTATCATTATTGAAAGTATTTGTAGCCAAGTGAAGGTTAGCTTGAGTTTCTTTAAGAGGTAGCCCTGGAGGATAACTATAGGGAACCGCATGAAAAGTATCAGGGCTTGTGTTAGATGAAGGTTCTGTGAAAGATTTGAAAGGCTCAGAAGCTTTAGGAAATGTACGGGTATTGGAAGAAGTAGGGGATGGAAGGGAACCATCACAAGACAAAGGTTCAACATTAACATGATCTTTCTTGAGAGTGCAATCTTTATTTTTAGCCTGAGAGTTCTTAGAGGAGAGATCCTTATAGTATTGACATTTCAAATTAGCACGGTACATTTTATATTCCTCAATAGATGTAGATGTATCATCTAGATATTGTCCACAAAAGCTATCAAACTCTCTTTCAAAATCAGAATCATATGGATCACCATCACGATCTATCCAATGTGACAGCCCATTTGTAGTAAGTAGGAACACATGACGAGGAGGACTCTTAGGAATAGAGGGTTCATAGGTATCACTATATTGTCCCTCAGCATAGTCTTCAAAGTCTTCAAAGATGGGCGTGTCACTCTCCGTGGAAGAGGTATCATAAGGGTTGTCACGTTGCTCATATTTTGTCTGAGGACATGGTGACATGTACAAGTCTTTGTCAAATGGAAAAGAGTATAGAGATTCCATGGAGAACTCTTTGGGTTCCTTCTCTTTTTTGAGTTTATCAAGTTTGACTTGCATAGCGTGTAACTGTTTCATCATAGCTGTGATTAAAGCTTCTTCCTCTTGTGTACTAATTCTTTGAGACATGTGTACTGATTCTCAATAGCTATTGCTCTATTCTTGACATAGTGATTTGTTCGATAGATTCTGGAAATAGGCTGAAAAAGCTAAATATCTGGCAATTCTAACAATTTTCTGACAACTCTTCAAAAATTTCTCAAATGACACTCTAAAAAACTTGTACGACAGTGGGTAGGCTATGAAATGATAGTTGACAATATCATACAATAGTTGCAAGATTTTGACTTTGAAGATTTGCTGGCATGGAAACTCATACGACACTAGGTACTCAATCATACGATAGATGGGTTGTAATGAAATGACACTTTGAGAAAACTCGTATGACTTTCTGACCTCCTGAGATGACTTTTGACTCCAGAAAAGAATTTGACTTTAGATTTTGCAAATTTTGAGTTTTCAGATTTGAATTCTTTGCAAATTTCAATGTCTAGATTTGAGGATTGTAACAGGTTTGTCCGTTTTCAATAACCAGATAGATAAACAAGCATGAAAAATAGCAAGCAAGTGATTTCAAGCATGTCTGAAAATAATGAACAAGGGAAAAAGCAACCTTGCGCATGAACAATCAAGTGACTTATTCATTCTAATCCTCAGAAGCGCTAATTGTGTATGTCCCAAAAATGTTTTGCAATAACGCACATATACCCTATAAAATAAAAATTTGGCCTCGCTAGGGTTTTTAGTAATGGTTTGACTCTACAACTTTTATGATCCAATGGGGTGAACTCCAATCCCAGTGCACCAGGGTTTTGACACAGTCCGAGAACTTAATCTTCAGGAGCTGCTAGGGAGATCTGACAACCCAACAATGAACCATACCTGTGGAGATTTCTTCCACAAGGACATTTATATAGCGGCTGTCACTACCACGGTGAAAATGGCTATGACCGCTTGAGGTTCTATCAACACAGTTTTCCCTGTGAAGGGATTGTCTGCTACAGTTAACCCTCTCTAAAGATGACTCACAATAGTATACCACAAGGGGACTTGGCTCCAGATCCAAGGTTTTTGACACCTTTTCACTTTTAACCCAAACAAAGCAAGGAGATTAATCTGACACGCTAAGACAAAGTTTTGCTTCACCAAGGTCTATGATGCCAACTCCACGTGATCTATCAACCTCTCCGGGGAGAGAATGTATCAATCAATAAGAGAAGGTGCACTAACTAATTTTGATTCACCAAAGCTCGTGATGTCAACCCCACGTGATCTATCAACCTCTCTTGGGAGAGAATGTATCGATCAATAAGAGAAGACGCACTAACCAAGTTGAATGTGAAATGCACTAAGTATCCTCCCTACCTACAAGGATTATGTTGTCAAGAAAGATTTCTCTAGGAATCTAATCTCTCAAGAATCATGAATAGTGTTCATAGGGCCTAATTACTATGTGAGCACAGATATATTCCTGAAAGCAAATCTACCAAAAGTACCCAAAAAGCAGAAAGAGGAACACTTAACACTTAAAGTGAATATGAGATGAGTCCACAAGGTGGAATACTTAACACCTCACACAAGCTGAAAATAAGTCCCCAACTTAGAAAACAAGTGAGTTCCTAAAAGCACAAAAGGGTTACCAAGTGGAACACTTAACGCTTCTGTCCTGTTGACCCCTCCCCTTTATGGTGCTGAGATTGCAACCACGGGGTAGAAATGAGGGGCCAGAAGATTAGCGAGTCCAATAACCCAAGATAGAAATCAAGATCAATCACAAGTATTCTAAGACTACTTAATGAATCTTTAAGGGGTCACAACCTAGTATCAATTATGCAAGTGTGTAAAACAAAAGCATGAAAAGAATCACCCAAGCTAGACACACGAGAGATTTATTTTAAGTCCCAAATCAAAATGTCATTAGATAAAGGAGAATACTTGAGATCCTTGCAACACGCTTAGTAGATTTTACCTAATTTTTAGCAATTTTTGTTGAGCTTTACTATGCAAGCAAGTGACAAACTCTCCAACAAGCAAACAAGCAAACAAGATATGCAAAATATATTCAACTTATGAAAACCATAGGGTTAGCTCTAAAAATAAATTATTATCAACAATAATAACCAGTAATTAACTCAAATGACAACTCATATAATTCATTGAACCATGTAAAAAAATAAGTGCATACCCATCACAAAACTTTATTTTTTTTTCTGCATTTGACCTAGTCAACAAGATCTAACTTTTTTGATATGATTTTGGCCACAAAAATAGAAATTCAGAATAGAGACCCCTACTAAAAACTATAGATCTTTCCAAAAATGCAAAAATTTTAGAAAAATCTCTTCATTTGTGCCCTAGAGACCTGTTTTATCAAAATAGAGTAATTTTTGTAAATTAACTATTTGAGCTATTATATCATGTCCAAATTTAAAACACAAAGAATGGACCCCCTATATAATTTCAAGAGATTTCCGAAAATATAAAAAAATTTTAAAAATATGCTAATTTGCGTCAGATATTAATTTTTTCTAGAATTTCAAGAAAAAATTATTAAAAATTTAAAACATCTCAAAAAATTCTAAATTTTTTATTGTAACTTTTTTCATATGTCTCCAATTTTTTAAAAAAAATTTAGACCAAAAATCCAAGCTGTTTGGGAGATAAAATTAAATCTTTGAAACTTTACGGTTTTAGCTCCCAAAAAAAATCAAAACCAGCATGCAAAGATGGGTTGCCCCACGGTGGGTGCCAGAAATGTGTGTGTGAAAATTGTACCTGATCTATAGGCACAACACTTCAGTAAAACATTAGAGGTTAGAAAAAATCAAAATCATGCAAAATTGAAATCTAATTTAACCAAGCGATTTACTGCCTTCTAGTAGGTGCGAGATTAATGTTCTCAGATTGTTATCGAGATCAGTGACCTAGACGACACCTAAATGAAAGATTTGAATGCAAAAGATGGATATGAAATTGAATGCAATTAATCTTCTTTTTTTTGGTATTTTCTATGCAATAATAATGATAAAAACTTGATATGAATCTATGCCAATATGGAAATTGATCTATGATGCTAATCTAGAAATGATATGATATGAGAATGAAAATTCTAACAATAATATGAAAGCTATGAATTTGAAATTGATCTCACAACAATGTTGATTCGCAAGAAGCTTTGATCCTTCCAATTCCAATTCTCCAGCGTGATTGTGCAAAAATATGAGATGCTTGGATGCAAATTTGAGAGATGAATTATGAAGAGATGAGCCTTGTTTTTATAGAAATCCAAGGATTTGGAGGTTGTGAAAGAAAACCATAAATCACTCAAATAACTCAGGTTGATTTTTGAGTTATTTTTAAATAACAGATAATTAAGTCACAAAAATCATGCAAAAGCACAGTTCAACTCGAATTAGAAGTTTAGATCCACTTTAAAACTCAAAAAGATGTTGAGTTTCAAAAAGCTAACAACTTGCATTGATTTTCCAATTTTGAGTTTAACTGGTCCTTGAATGTGCACATGGATAATTATGATTTAATAAATAAATAAAGTGATTTATTCTCAACTTAACTGCTTTTTGAAATAAAATAATTAATTTATGGGTTAATTAACTATTTTACCAAACTTTTATTAAAAATTATATTATTAAATAATGACAACATGCTTTAATTAATTAAATAAGAATTTAATCAATTAGTCATAAGAATTTTGATTTATTGTCAAAATTAAATAATACAATTAATAATAGATAGAATTAAATTTAATTAAACAATTAAGTGGCAAATATTAAATCTAATTTTTTATTTTTATTTTTTGATTAGTAAAAGGTCGAAGCCCTATAAATTATTTTATTAATTATATATAATTTTACATTATGACCCCGCTCGCTACAGGCGCTGGTAGGAAACAGCGGGGCTGAGAAAATCTCTAGCCTTGCCCGAGACCATAGGTCCTGTACTTAATACAAAAATCTGTGGGCATACCCACAACTTCACACAAGCTAAGATTTGTTTTATACATTATTTACGTGGGCATCCCCACGTCCCGATAATTATCGAGATTTTGATTCTAGATACTGCATATTTCAATGTGCAATTACTACCTAATGTTCTTGATTTATTACAATTACATTATAACCATGGGCATACCCATCTTTCATAAAGTGTCGCTATTACTAGTCCAATCCTTGCCTATGCATAATTGGAGCTATGCCTTCAAAGTCAGGATGTATCATATTTTCAAATGTTCTTACATCTTGTTGTTCCTAGCTTTGAAGTTTTAGGTCTTTAGGGTGTTGAATATCGTTCCTTCTTTCTTTTTCAATTCCTACAAAAAACATATCAGAGCATACTTCCCATATCCTTCAAGTTAGGATTTTCATCATTGCTATTTTCCATTTAGAAGTTCATTCTGTGATAGTAAAAAGGTTGTCCACCTCTACATTAGATAAGTTCCCTGGCAGAAAGCTATGCTGATTTTGGAATACTTAAAATCTAAATATTTTAAGGGGTTATTATTAGAGAGCTCTTCAATGGAATGAATCTACAGTGCTAATTTATTTTGATCTAATATTATCTTGGTTAGATAGAAATTTACCTTTCTATACGGTTATAAATCTAATCATTTAAGATTCAAATATGCATCTGTGGTTGATACCTAAAGAATATAATTGTATATATATATATATATATATATATATATATATATATATGTATGTATGTATATATATATATATGTATGTATATATATATATATGTATGTATATATATATATATATGTATGTATATATATATATATATATATATATGTATATATATATATATATATATATATGTATAAGAATATATATATATATATAGATATAATATATTTTTCTATATACATATGTATATATATATTCTTATACATATGCATATGTATATCTCTATATATATATACATATATATATATATACATATATATATATATACATATATATATATATACATATATATATATATACATATATATATATATACATATATATATATATACATATATATATATATATACATACATACATACATATATATATATATATACATACATACATACATATATATATATATATACATACATACATACATACATACATATATATATATATATACAATTGTATATATATATTATGTATATCTAAATATACATGAATATATTGATGCAGCAAAGGGATCAAATCAGAATTTATGGTTGGGAAAAGTTACCTAGGGATATGAACCTTTTTCCTTCTTTCTAGTAGCAATCTATTTCAGAACATATCTTACCTTTGTTTAAAAATGATGATGGCTTTTCCTTTGGACAGGATACTCAATTCTTAATGTTGTTTTACCAAATCCCCAGTACCTTTATTCATAGGGGTTAGCTTATCCAAATCCTATTTTTCATTAAGCTAACCATTGCTATTCCTAAAGAAATTTCCTTCAGGTTAATCTCTATTTTCCCATAACTTTCCTATAATTTATGCTCAACAGAATATAATCTAACTTATATAATGAACACTTTTATACATTATCTTGATCTATTAAAGAAAAGTGCTATTGAAGCTGTAACGAAGGTTCAGTTGTTATCATAGAGCCTTGATGCACTATATTGTTATTTCTTATCCGATCCAGCTGTATAGACTGGCCTAGCTTTTTAATTTTGCTCATCATCATTGAATCATTATTATAAACTACTTGCTCTGTATTACTCAATTCCTTTGTGCTGTAAAAGAACTATTGTATACTTGCTTTGAGATTTTATTTCTTTCCTTTAAAATTTTAGATTCTTTGAATGCTCAGGAATAGAGGAGGGTTTACTTGAAATAAACACCACACTTTATGAGTATTGTCTTTCTTATAACTTAGAACTGGATACTATTCTTAACAGAAGACGAGAGTGATCTTTGATACAATCTACTGGGAGAAAACTGAACCTCTACTGTATCGTTGATGGTATATAGCCATCAACAAGCTATATGTGGGTATATATATATCTATCCATCTGCTTTCTCCATGTATGTATATTCTTGGATCTAATTCTCGATGATCAAAGACGTATATATACATGACTATGCCTTTTATATTTATATATATCCATATATAGAATATGAGTCCTAGCTGTTTTCCATATTCAAAGTATTTGGTTTCCTACATAAGGATCTTTTTAGTTTCTTCTGTACCAATTATGGTACAGATTAATAGTGCTGCATTTTGCTTTCTTTCTGTGCTTAAATTCTACATACAATGTCCTTGTATTGAAACATATTAGAAGGTCCCTATACATCTTAGGGATTCCTATATTCGATCTCTCTTCATTTTCTGAACAAGTGCTCCTCTATCATTCCGCTATCTTGTTTGCATTAGCTGAGGGAATTTCTTGATATCTGGTGGTAGTATTTTGAGATTTCCTTCCTCATAGTTGTTTAGGTTTTCAGGAATGGGAAAACCTTCATTCCTCCAATATTCTAGGATTTCTTTATTGTTCCAAATTTTCTATTGCATTGACTCATACAGAAAATCTATGCTCCTTCCCATGCTTGGCCAGGCATCTCCTTGAAGACTATCAGAGGTACTCTCTGTTCTAAGGGTATCTTATGTAGCTCTTAGAGTGTAGTTCACATAATGGTTTTTAGGAATGGTGTCGTTAGTTCAGCATCTATGGAATGCACCATTTTTTCTAATCCCAGAAGATATTCTTTCTTGAAAATCTTTCTTGTTACCTCTAAGATTTCTTCTTTCACCCTCCCTCCTAAAAAGGAGACCGCTAGAAAGGATCCCACAATGTTTCCATTGGTTCTATAGGTGTAATCGTAGTTGAAGCTCTGTTCAGCCATGGATTTCCCCAAGGCTCATCTAATAACATCTGGTAGAGGTCTGAGAACCTCATTCCATCTTTCTGGAGTGATATTTCCCCTGAAATCCATTGCCCTGGAATTACTTTGGTGGAAGGTTACTAGCTTGGTTTCCATCTTTGTCAATACAAGGAAGTGCTTGGGGATAGACCTAGAGATGTGAGGAGGAGCCGAGAGAAAGGAGAAGTCTAAGAGGATATTTTAGAAATTGTTGATGTTTGAAGCTCCTACTACATCTAATGATTATGGGGTCTAGAAGACTCTAGCCTGGTCTGTAGTTTTCTCACTTTCTATGATGATTGATTTCGTGCCATGATTATGAAACTTTATGGTTTCTATATTGTAGCAAGGGAGGGATTAAGAGAGGGCTATGCTCAGTGTTTGAAGTTCGTATATATAAGTGAATATATATCTTTAGTTGTCTTGTTAGGAGGTCGTCAGGTGTAGCTTGACTATGACTATTAAATCCTAATTACTGGTTATGTTGGTTTATGCCTTAATCTATCATAATTGTCCGTTGGGTCTATCTTTGTATGCATTCTTTATTTCCTTATTACATAAAAGCTAGGGAGACGCTTAGGTCTAGCTGAGTATCTTCTATATGTGACCTTATTATTATTTTTTAATATTCTAACTCTTTTTCAATTGACAACAGCTTGCTAATTTTGGGTTATTTTATGGATATAGTTTCATATAAACTAAGAGGGAGATGCCTAGGTTACGCCTTAGGATTGCAATTTATATTATTCTCGTTGTCCTTTTCTTAAATCTTAGGGTGCTCTGTTGCTTGGTTATAATACCTTGTTATTCTTTGATTTAATATGAATATTGATAAAGGGTTTAGGTTGTGGGATCTACTATGTGGGAGTTTTCCTATATGTTGCTTGATAAATTATCTATTAGGTGCTTAAGTTTTGTTGTTATGCCTTATCTTTTTCATATTGGTCTAATATTACTATACCATCTGCTCCTAGATTAGCTAACATGTCTGCTTCTCTGTTGCCTTCTCTGTAGATATGTCTAATTTCATATTTATTAATGCTTTCTATAATTTGATTTATTTCTTCTATTTTCGAATTAAGAAGCCAGTTCTGGGTTTTTTTGGATCTAATCGCATTAACTATAACTTGGGAATCTCCTTCTATAAACACCTTGTTTAAGTTAAGCTTTTTGCATAGTTTTAATCCTTCTAATACCGCATTGCATTCCGCCATGTTATTAGTAGTAGGGTTGATGGGTTTGGCATACTTTGCAATAACTTCTAATTTCCAGTTGCGAATGATGCCTCCAATGCTTGCTATCCCAGGGTTACCTCTAGACGCACCATCGAAGTTTAATTTAACCCAACCCCTCTTCGGGGGGGTCCATTTACATGTTGCTCTTTCTTCTTTAATTTTTGGGCCACCTTTTCCATATAGAGGGGGAATTTCTAGTTTAGGCCATCTAGTTCTGATTTTGTTGTCCCAGCTTGAAAAGGAGTTCTCTATGCTATCTATGCTATACTTGTTTCTCAGCTTACTATTAATGATCTCTACTATTGATGATTCTATTTTGTTTGCTATTGAGGGCCATTGAAGCTTCTGATCCAGGAAGAGCCTCCTATTTCTTTCTTTCCATATTTCCCATACGACGATCGAAGGAGCTATAATCCATATATCATTGAACAAGCTTGCTTTGAGCAGAGAGGACCATGCTTTGAGTTCCGAAAGAAGGTCTTGGTGAAGGGCTGATTTCCAACCTAAGCATTGATGCAACCAATTCCAACATTGTTGCGTAAAAGGGCAATTGAGGAGGAGGTGATTAACATCTTCCTCTTTGTTCTCACATAATGTGCATCTGGAAGGTCCTTCAAAGCCTAGTTTGGTTAGTCTGTCCGCAGTCAGAATTCTATTTTGGATAGCTGCCCATAGGAACATGCCTGCTTTTGGTAAACAAATTTTATTCCAGCATAGATTGAGCGGTATGTCTAAATTATCCATTTTTTGTTCTCTGATAGTAGTGTTGTATCCTTCTTTAACCGAATATTTACCATTTTTGGATCCTACCCATATTAAGCGGTCCGGTCTCTGTTTAAAGGAGATAGGTCTAAGGTTCAAGATTTTGTTTAATTTGTCCTTCTCTGTCCATAGTGGGTTTATATCGTCGAGCTTACTCCATGCAAACAGTTCCTCTTTACTCAAATAATCATTTAGGTGGAGACCTATTACTTTCTTACATTCTTCTATGAATCCTAAGGAAAAGCCTAGTTTGTTTAGGGGGGGGAGACCTGTCCAAGAGTCATCCCAAAAAAGGGTTTTCTCACCAGTACCAATATCCCAAGTTAAGAATTTGCTGATAATGCTCTTACATTCTCCCATAAAATTCCAAATGCGTGAGCCTTTAACAAGAGAGGAGGATCTAAAAATGTTAATTGGGTCCCCTTCGGGAATATATTTATTTAATAAAATTGATGCCCATTTATTCTTTGACTCGTTATACAACCTCCAAATAAGTTTAGCCCCTAGGGCCTTATTCTGCCAAAGAAGATTTTTGATTCCCAAACCTCCTTTGGAGATTGGACGACATAACTTATCCCATTTAATAAGGGCTATTTTTTTATCTTCTGATGATCCTTGCTAATAGAAATCCCTCAATACTTTATCTAGGTTATTTTTAACATTTACTGGAAGGGGTAGGATGGACATATGATATGTTGGGATGGCAGAAAGCACTGATTTAATCATAGTAGTTCTTCCTGCTTTCGTGAGCCATCTTCCTTTCCATGAACTCCTCTTATTTTGAACCTTGGAGGTTACTTGTTTCCAAAGTTTGGATGTTGAGGATCCTTTGTCCAATTCGATGCCTAGATATTTACATGGGAAGTTACCTTTTTTATATCCTAAAATATTGCATAACTTTGATTCTTATTTTGCTACCGTGTTTAAGAAGAAAATCTCTGACTTGCTAGGGTTGACTCGCTATCCTGAAGCTTTCATATATGTATTTAGAATCTTTTTAAAAGTGCGCGCTTCTTTTGTAATGGCAAGACCTGGTAGAATCGTATCATCCGCAAATTGTTGGTGGGTTATGTTTGGCATATTCTCTGTTACTTTTAGTCCTACAATGTCTCCTGCCAAAAGATTTTGAGTTATGGTTCTTCCTAAGGCTTCTGCCATAATGACATACAAGAAGGGTGAAATTGGATCTCCCTGCCTTATACCCCTAGATATTCCAAAGAAGCCTTCTGGAGATCCATTAATCAGAATTGAGATTTTAGGAGTTGAGATGCAGTTAAATATTAGATTGATCCACTGTTTTGAAAAACCAAAAGCTTCCATGATTTTACATAGGAATCTCTAGTCGACTTTATTGTATGCTTTTTGTATATCCACTTTGATTAGCATACTTGGGGTTTTTGTTGTCTGAGCTGAATGTATTAATTCTTGAGCTATGATAATGCCGTCTAGTAACGATCTATTTGCTACGAATCCAGTTTGCTCTTCCGAGATTAAGAAGGGAAGTAAGATTTTTAATCTGTTCGCTAAACATTTTGAAAGTATCTTGTAAATTGTATTGCAAAGGGCTATGGGTCTAAAATCTGTAGGTTCAATGCTTTCATTCTTTTTTAGAATTAGAGTAAAGAATGTGTTGTTTATCTCATTTAACAATGATCCTAAATTCCTGGTTGCTTCTACTGCTTGCCATAACTCTTCTTCAATGAAGTGCCAACACTTCTGGAAAAAACCTGCTTGGAAGCCATCAGGGCCCGGGGCTTTATCCGAATGGAGCTGAAAGGCTACTGCTTTAACTTCTTCCTGTGATAATTTGTTGTTAAGCATTTGTTATCTGCTTCCAAGAGAATATTTGGTATTACTTTAAGCATTAAGTCTTGGGCTTTCATATCTGAGGCTGATGTTTCATTGAGGAGGTTTTCGAAGAATTGAGTGAGATTTTTTGTAATAAGATTGGGGCTTTCCGATAGCTGTTCATCGTCAATCTTAATTTTATTAATTCTATTAATACTTCTTTTAAAGTTTGTGGACTTATGAAAGAATTTTGTGTTGTTATCTCCTTCCTTTAACCAGGTTTCCCTTGATTTCTGTTTCCAAAAAATTTCTTCTTTATGGAGGATATCATTATATTTATTCATTAATTCTTTTTCTTTGTAGTAGCTCTGCTCATCCATTCCTTGTGCTATTATTAAATTGTTGAGATCTGTTAATTCTTTTTCTAGCATTTCCTTTTCTACAAATATATTATTGAATTTATTTCTATTCCATTCTAGCGCTTTTTTTTTAATGATTTTTAATTTCGTGATTAGGCAGAACATTTTGGAACCTTTTACGGTTATTTGTTTCCACCATTGTTCAAGGAGGTTAATGAAATCTGGATCTTGGAACCACATGAATTCAAATTTAAAAGGGTTCCTGGATGGTTTTTTGTCTTCCGTAATGGAAAGTCGTATTGGGAAATGGTCAGAACCTGCTTCAGGTAGGATTTTCACATTGAACAACTGCGTGCAGTTGTCGGGGATATCTCTAAAGAAGAATCTATCTAATTTTTCCGCAATGTTGCTAAAACTTGCTCTTCTATTTTTCCAAGTATATATACCATTATTTGTGTTGATGTTTAATAAGTGGTTTTCTTTTACCCACTTGTTAAAGTCCTTACTGGCAATGGATTCACTTTTTAGGCCTCCTGACTTTTCCCCCAAATTAAGGATTGCATTAAAGTCTCCACCAATAAATATAGGGATCTCTTGGTTGTTTATTAAAAAGATGTGAATCTCTGGCCAAACTATCTTTTTATCTTCGTTTGGAATGGGTCCGTAAACGTTAATTAACCCGATTTTTAGATTAGAGTTATAGCTTTGCACACAGCAAGCCATCCAATTACTGTTCTTAGCTAGTGTTACTACTAAAATTTTACGTGGGTCCCATAGTGTCGCCAGACCACCAGATAGGCCTTTAGAGGGTTCAAATTCTGCTTTCCATATTCCTAATTTCTTGCTAAATTTGTTGCATTCTACTAAGTTAAGCTTGGTTTCTTGTAGAATAATAATCTCAGATTCGAAGGTTTTTAGGTGTCTTTTCAAGAGTCTTTATTTGTTAGGGGTGTTTAATCCCCTAACGTTCCAAGTGGTGATTCTCATTGTGCTTTGGGAAGGAGCTTCCCCTTCCCTGCATTCAGTAAATCCACTATCTTGGTTTGATTCTCTGCCTTTCCATCTAACGTTCTTAGTTCTATTACAGACTTCCTACCTCTTTTCTTCTTTAATTTATTTATATTAGGAGTGCTAAGACTACCTCTTGTTAGGGCAATCCCCAATTCTCTATTTTCATTTGTTATTCCAAAAAGTCCTTCTATTGCTTCGTTAACCAAATCTGAGTTTATAACCTTTCCTATTGCTAAACATTCGTAACTATCCAAGTTATTTCCTTTTAGTTCTCTGTTCTCATCAGGATCATCTCTGTCTACATAATCTTTGCCATAGAATTCTGTAATGTCTACTTTTTCCTTGGCTGGGTTTATATTAAGGGTCTCTAGTTCTAAGGGGATATAGACCTCTTGTGTTCTTTCTATTTTGTTGATATTATTCCCTTTATTTATGACTATATTTAATGAATTTTTACCACTCTCTTTTTGTTTGGGTTCTTCTACTAATGTTGTTGGGGGGAGTTTGTCCATTTTTGCTATCTTAAGTTCTTCTAACTTAAATTCCTGTAGATGCTTAATTATTAAGCTCCTTTGATTTTTTAGTTCTTCTGCATCACAAATTTCATCTAAAAAGCATTCTATCAGCTCTTCTGTTAATGTTTCACCAATGAAGTTTACAATCTGATTAATTTCCTTTTCTATTTTGCTTTTCTGCTCTTCTGTTCCAGATTCTTGATTTTGCTGGCTATTGAGTTTTAGTTCCGAATCCTCATTTTGAGCAGGTTTACTATTTCCATCTATTTTTATTTTTTCTGATTTGCTTTCTTCTGTCTGGTTCTCTTTTGTAGCTTGGTTATTTAGTTCATTTTGAGTGTTACTAATGTAATCTTGGCTCAATATTTTATCATTTATTGATGTGATATTCTTGGCTAGCTCAAAGGAGAGGTTTTCCTTTTCAGGAGCCGTTTTGATGGGTAATGGGGATTTTTGGGTGTTTGATGATATTTGTTTGTTTGATGATATATATATATATACAATTGTATATATATATTATGTATATCTAAATATACATGAATATATTGATGCAGCAAAGGGATCAAATCAGAATTTATGGTTGGGAAAAGTTACCTAGGGATATGAACCTTTTTCCTTCTTTCTAGTAGCAATCTATTTCAGAACATATCTTACCTTTGTTTAAAAATGATGATGGCTTTTCCTTTGGACAGGATACTCAATTCTTAATGTTGTTTTACCAAATCCCCAGTACCTTTATTCATAGGGGTTAGCTTATCCAAATCCTATTTTTCATTAAGCTAACCATTGCTATTCCTAAAGAAATTTCCTTCAGGTTAATCTCTATTTTCCCATAACTTTCCTATAATTTATGCTCAACAGAATATAATCTAACTTATATAATGAACACTTTTATACATTATCTTGATCTATTAAAGAAAAGTGCTATTGAAGCTGTAACGAAGGTTCAGTTGTTATCATAGAGCCTTGATGCACTATATTGTTATTTCTTATCCGATCCAGCTGTATAGACTGGCCTAGCTTTTTAATTTTGCTCATCATCATTGAATCATTATTATAAACTACTTGCTCTGTATTACTCAATTCCTTTGTGCTGTAAAAGAACTATTGTATACTTGCTTTGAGATTTTATTTCTTTCCTTTAAAATTTTAGATTCTTTGAATGCTCAGGAATAGAGGAGGGTTTACTTGAAATAAACACCACACTTTATGAGTATTGTCTTTCTTATAACTTAGAACTGGATACTATTCTTAACAGAAGACGAGAGTGATCTTTGATACAATCTACTGGGAGAAAACTGAACCTCTACTGTATCGTTGATGGTATATAGCCATCAACAAGCTATATGTGGGTATATATATATCTATCCATCTGCTTTCTCCATGTATGTATATTCTTGGATCTAATTCTCGATGATCAAAGACGTATATATACATGACTATGCCTTTTATATTTATATATATCCATATATAGAATATGAGTCCTAGCTGTTTTCCATATTCAAAGTATTTGGTTTCCTACATAAGGATCTTTTTAGTTTCTTCTGTACCAATTATGGTACAGATTAATAGTGCTGCATTTTGCTTTCTTTCTGTGCTTAAATTCTACATACAATGTCCTTGTATTGAAACATATTAGAAGGTCCCTATACATCTTAGGGATTCCTATATTCGATCTCTCTTCATTTTCTGAACAAGTGCTCCTCTATCATTCCGCTATCTTGTTTGCATTAGCTGAGGGAATTTCTTGATATCTGGTGGTAGTATTTTGAGATTTCCTTCCTCATAGTTGTTTAGGTTTTCAGGAATGGGAAAACCTTCATTCCTCCAATATTCTAGGATTTCTTTATTGTTCCAAATTTTCTATTGCATTGACTCATACAGAAAATCTATGCTCCTTCCCATGCTTGGCCAGGCATCTCCTTGAAGACTATCAGAGGTACTCTCTGTTCTAAGGGTATCTTATGTAGCTCTTAGAGTGTAGTTCACATAATGGTTTTTAGGAATGGTGTCGTTAGTTCAGCATCTATGGAATGCACCATTTTTTCTAATCCCAGAAGATATTCTTTCTTGAAAATCTTTCTTGTTACCTCTAAGATTTCTTCTTTCACCCTCCCTCCTAAAAAGGAGACCGCTAGAAAGGATCCCACAATGTTTCCATTGGTTCTATAGGTGTAATCGTAGTTGAAGCTCTGTTCAGCCATGGATTTCCCCAAGGCTCATCTAATAACATCTGGTAGAGGTCTGAGAACCTCATTCCATCTTTCTGGAGTGATATTTCCCCTGAAATCCATTGCCCTGGAATTACTTTGGTGGAAGGTTACTAGCTTGGTTTCCATCTTTGTCAATACAAGGAAGTGCTTGGGGATAGACCTAGAGATGTGAGGAGGAGCCGAGAGAAAGGAGAAGTCTAAGAGGATATTTTAGAAATTGTTGATGTTTGAAGCTCCTACTACATCTAATGATTATGGGGTCTAGAAGACTCTAGCCTGGTCTGTAGTTTTCTCACTTTCTATGATGATTGATTTCGTGCCATGATTATGAAACTTTATGGTTTCTATATTGTAGCAAGGGAGGGATTAAGAGAGGGCTATGCTCAGTGTTTGAAGTTCGTATATATAAGTGAATATATATCTTTAGTTGTCTTGTTAGGAGGTCGTCAGGTGTAGCTTGACTATGACTATTAAATCCTAATTACTGGTTATGTTGGTTTATGCCTTAATCTATCATAATTGTCCGTTGGGTCTATCTTTGTATGCATTCTTTATTTCCTTATTACATAAAAGCTAGGGAGACGCTTAGGTCTAGCTGAGTATCTTCTATATGTGACCTTATTATTATTTTTTAATATTCTAACTCTTTTTCAATTGACAACAGCTTGCTAATTTTGGGTTATTTTATGGATATAGTTTCATATAAACTAAGAGGGAGATGCCTAGGTTACGCCTTAGGATTGCAATTTATATTATTCTCGTTGTCCTTTTCTTAAATCTTAGGGTGCTCTGTTGCTTGGTTATAATACCTTGTTATTCTTTGATTTAATATGAATATTGATAAAGGGTTTAGGTTGTGGGATCTACTATGTGGGAGTTTTCCTATATGTTGCTTGATAAATTATCTATTAGGTGCTTAAGTTTTGTTGTTATGCCTTATCTTTTTCATATTGGTCTAATATTACTATACCATCTGCTCCTAGATTAGCTAACATGTCTGCTTCTCTGTTGCCTTCTCTGTAGATATGTCTAATTTCATATTTATTAATGCTTTCTATAATTTGATTTATTTCTTCTATTTTCGAATTAAGAAGCCAGTTCTGGGTTTTTTTGGATCTAATCGCATTAACTATAACTTGGGAATCTCCTTCTATAAACACCTTGTTTAAGTTAAGCTTTTTGCATAGTTTTAATCCTTCTAATACCGCATTGCATTCCGCCATGTTATTAGTAGTAGGGTTGATGGGTTTGGCATACTTTGCAATAACTTCTAATTTCCAGTTGCGAATGATGCCTCCAATGCTTGCTATCCCAGGGTTACCTCTAGACGCACCATCGAAGTTTAATTTAACCCAACCCCTCTTCGGGGGGGTCCATTTACATGTTGCTCTTTCTTCTTTAATTTTTGGGCCACCTTTTCCATATAGAGGGGGAATTTCTAGTTTAGGCCATCTAGTTCTGATTTTGTTGTCCCAGCTTGAAAAGGAGTTCTCTATGCTATCTATGCTATACTTGTTTCTCAGCTTACTATTAATGATCTCTACTATTGATGATTCTATTTTGTTTGCTATTGAGGGCCATTGAAGCTTCTGATCCAGGAAGAGCCTCCTATTTCTTTCTTTCCATATTTCCCATACGACGATCGAAGGAGCTATAATCCATATATCATTGAACAAGCTTGCTTTGAGCAGAGAGGACCATGCTTTGAGTTCCGAAAGAAGGTCTTGGTGAAGGGCTGATTTCCAACCTAAGCATTGATGCAACCAATTCCAACATTGTTGCGTAAAAGGGCAATTGAGGAGGAGGTGATTAACATCTTCCTCTTTGTTCTCACATAATGTGCATCTGGAAGGTCCTTCAAAGCCTAGTTTGGTTAGTCTGTCCGCAGTCAGAATTCTATTTTGGATAGCTGCCCATAGGAACATGCCTGCTTTTGGTAAACAAATTTTATTCCAGCATAGATTGAGCGGTATGTCTAAATTATCCATTTTTTGTTCTCTGATAGTAGTGTTGTATCCTTCTTTAACCGAATATTTACCATTTTTGGATCCTACCCATATTAAGCGGTCCGGTCTCTGTTTAAAGGAGATAGGTCTAAGGTTCAAGATTTTGTTTAATTTGTCCTTCTCTGTCCATAGTGGGTTTATATCGTCGAGCTTACTCCATGCAAACAGTTCCTCTTTACTCAAATAATCATTTAGGTGGAGACCTATTACTTTCTTACATTCTTCTATGAATCCTAAGGAAAAGCCTAGTTTGTTTAGGGGGGGGAGACCTGTCCAAGAGTCATCCCAAAAAAGGGTTTTCTCACCAGTACCAATATCCCAAGTTAAGAATTTGCTGATAATGCTCTTACATTCTCCCATAAAATTCCAAATGCGTGAGCCTTTAACAAGAGAGGAGGATCTAAAAATGTTAATTGGGTCCCCTTCGGGAATATATTTATTTAATAAAATTGATGCCCATTTATTCTTTGACTCGTTATACAACCTCCAAATAAGTTTAGCCCCTAGGGCCTTATTCTGCCAAAGAAGATTTTTGATTCCCAAACCTCCTTTGGAGATTGGACGACATAACTTATCCCATTTAATAAGGGCTATTTTTTTATCTTCTGATGATCCTTGCTAATAGAAATCCCTCAATACTTTATCTAGGTTATTTTTAACATTTACTGGAAGGGGTAGGATGGACATATGATATGTTGGGATGGCAGAAAGCACTGATTTAATCATAGTAGTTCTTCCTGCTTTCGTGAGCCATCTTCCTTTCCATGAACTCCTCTTATTTTGAACCTTGGAGGTTACTTGTTTCCAAAGTTTGGATGTTGAGGATCCTTTGTCCAATTCGATGCCTAGATATTTACATGGGAAGTTACCTTTTTTATATCCTAAAATATTGCATAACTTTGATTCCTATTTTGCTACCGTGTTTAAGAAGAAAATCTCTGACTTGCTAGGGTTGACTCGCTATCCTGAAGCTTTCATATATGTATTTAGAATCTTTTTAAAAGTGCGCGCTTCTTTTGTAATGGCAAGACCTGGTAGAATCGTATCATCCGCAAATTGTTGGTGGGTTATGTTTGGCATATTCTCTGTTACTTTTAGTCCTACAATGTCTCCTGCCAAAAGATTTTGAGTTATGGTTCTTCCTAAGGCTTCTGCCATAATGACATACAAGAAGGGTGAAATTGGATCTCCCTGCCTTATACCCCTAGATATTCCAAAGAAGCCTTCTGGAGATCCATTAATCAGAATTGAGATTTTAGGAGTTGAGATGCAGTTAAATATTAGATTGATCCACTGTTTTGAAAAACCAAAAGCTTCCATGATTTTACATAGGAATCTCTAGTCGACTTTATTGTATGCTTTTTGTATATCCACTTTGATTAGCATACTTGGGGTTTTTGTTGTCTGAGCTGAATGTATTAATTCTTGAGCTATGATAATGCCGTCTAGTAACGATCTATTTGCTACGAATCCAGTTTGCTCTTCCGAGATTAAGAAGGGAAGTAAGATTTTTAATCTGTTCGCTAAACATTTTGAAAGTATCTTGTAAATTGTATTGCAAAGGGCTATGGGTCTAAAATCTGTAGGTTCAATGCTTTCATTCTTTTTTAGAATTAGAGTAAAGAATGTGTTGTTTATCTCATTTAACAATGATCCTAAATTCCTGGTTGCTTCTACTGCTTGCCATAACTCTTCTTCAATGAAGTGCCAACACTTCTGGAAAAAACCTGCTTGGAAGCCATCAGGGCCCGGGGCTTTATCCGAATGGAGCTGAAAGGCTACTGCTTTAACTTCTTCCTGTGATAATTTGTTGTTAAGCATTTGTTATCTGCTTCCAAGAGAATCTTTGGTATTACTTTAAGCATTAAGTCTTGGGCTTTCATATCTGAGGCTGATGTTTCATTGAGGAGGTTTTCGAAGAATTGAGTGAGATTTTTTGTAATAAGATTGGGGCTTTCCGATAGCTGTTCATCGTCAATCTTAATTTTATTAATTCTATTAATACTTCTTTTAAAGTTTGTGGACTTATGAAAGAATTTTGTGTTGTTATCTCCTTCCTTTAACCAGGTTTCCCTTGATTTCTGTTTCCAAAAAATTTCTTCTTTATGGAGGATATCATTATATTTATTCATTAATTCTTTTTCTTTGTAGTAGCTCTGCTCATCCATTCCTTGTGCTATTATTAAATTGTTGAGATCTGTTAATTCTTTTTCTAGCATTTCCTTTTCTACAAATATATTATTGAATTTATTTCTATTCCATTCTAGCGCTTTGTTTTTAATGATTTTTAATTTCGTGATTAGGCAGAACATTTTGGAACCTTTTACGGTTATTTGTTTCCACCATTGTTCAAGGAGGTTAATGAAATCTGGATCTTGGAACCACATGAATTCAAATTTAAAAGGGTTCCTGGATGGTTTTTTGTCTTCCGTAATGGAAAGTCGTATTGGGAAATGGTCAGAACCTGCTTCAGGTAGGATTTTCACATTGAACAACTGCGTGCAGTTGTCGGGGATATCTCTAAAGAAGAATCTATCTAATTTTTCCGCAATGTTGCTAAAACTTGCTCTTCTATTTTTCCAAGTATATATACCATTATTTGTGTTGATGTTTAATAAGTGGTTTTCTTTTACCCACTTGTTAAAGTCCTTACTGGCAATGGATTCACTTTTTAGGCCTCCTGACTTTTCCCCCAAATTAAGGATTGCATTAAAGTCTCCACCAATAAATATAGGGATCTCTTGGTTGTTTATTAAAAAGATGTGAATCTCTGGCCAAACTATCTTTTTATCTTCGTTTGGAATGGGTCCGTAAACGTTAATTAACCCGATTTTTAGATTAGAGTTATAGCTTTGCACACAGCAAGCCATCCAATTACTGTTCTTAGCTAGTGTTACTACTAAAATTTTACGTGGGTCCCATAGTGTCGCCAGACCACCAGATAGGCCTTTAGAGGGTTCGAATTCTGCTTTCCATATTCCTAATTTCTTGCTAAATTTGTTGCATTCTACTAAGTTAAGCTTGGTTTCTTGTAGAATAATAATCTCAGATTCGAAGGTTTTTAGGTGTCTTTTCAAGAGTCTTTATTTGTTAGGGGTGTTTAATCCCCTAACGTTCCAAGTGGTGATTCTCATTGTGCTTTGGGAAGGAGCTTCCCCTTCCCTGCATTCAGTAAATCCACTATCTTGGTTTGATTCTCTGCCTTTCCATCTAACGTTCTTAGTTCTATTACAGACTTCCTACCTCTTTTCTTCTTTAATTTATTTATATTAGGAGTGCTAAGACTACCTCTTGTTAGGGCAATCCCCAATTCTCTATTTTCATTTGTTATTCCAAAAAGTCCTTCTATTGCTTCGTTAACCAAATCTGAGTTTATAACCTTTCCTATTGCTAAACATTCGTAACTATCCAAGTTATTTCCTTTTAGTTCTCTGTTCTCATCAGGATCATCTCTGTCTACATAATCTTTGCCATAGAATTCTGTAATGTCTACTTTTTCCTTGGCTGGGTTTATATTAAGGGTCTCTAGTTCTAAGGGGATATAGACCTCTTGTGTTCTTTCTATTTTGTTGATATTATTCCCTTTATTTATGACTATATTTAATGAATTTTTACCACTCTCTTTTTGTTTGGGTTCTTCTACTAATGTTGTTGGGGGGAGTTTGTCCATTTTTGCTATCTTAAGTTCTTCTAACTTAAATTCCTGTAGATGCTTAATTATTAAGCTCCTTTGATTTTTTAGTTCTTCTGCATCACAAATTTCATCTAAAAAGCATTCTATCAGCTCTTCTGTTAATGTTTCACCAATGAAGTTTACAATCTGATTAATTTCCTTTTCTATTTTGCTTTTCTGCTCTTCTGTTCCAGATTCTTGATTTTGCTGGCTATTGAGTTTTAGTTCCGAATCCTCATTTTGAGCAGGTTTACTATTTCCATCTATTTTTATTTTTTCTGATTTGCTTTCTTCTGTCTGGTTCTCTTTTGTAGCTTGGTTATTTAGTTCATTTTGAGTGTTACTAATGTAATCTTGGCTCAATATTTTATCATTTATTGATGTGATATTCTTGGCTAGCTCAAAGGAGAGGTTTTCCTTTTCAGGAGCCGTTTTGATGGGTAATGGGGATTTTTGGGTGTTTGATGATATTTCTTTAATGATCTGAGGGTGATTTGTTTGTTTCCTTTTAGGATGTATTCCTTCATTGGGTTGAATATTTTTTGATGGTTGGATTTTGGTAGGGATAATAATGAATCCACCTTTATCCTTGTAGAATTCTATCTCTATTTCTTTACCTGATTGATGCTTGATATTTGTTTGGTTGCAATTTATTTGATACTTCCTACCATTTTCAGTAAAGTTTTCTAAGATTATTGGATTTGTTATAATGTAGTTAGAGTTAAAGATTAATTGAATGGGTGAGATGACTTTTTGATGATAATCCATTTCAATTATGATATTTTTATCTGTTTGATTAAAAGTTGAATCAATGGTTCTAATGTATTTCCCTATTTTATTTCCTATTAATTTAATGTTTTCAGGATTTGACAATTCTAAAGGTATATTTTTTAATGCTACAGCCTTTTCCACTTTGAAGTTTTTTAATAATAACGGGTTAAAAAAAGGCATCCAATCAAAGAAAATAAAAGAACTATTGTTGAAATATAAGTCTTTTCTACTCTTAATGCTATTTTTAGTATCAATTTTCTTGCATTCTACATAAAAGAACATATCCATAAGGTGTTTGATACTTACCTCCTGGGGTAGCTGCTGTCAATCCTTTCATGATGTTTTGGATGGATATTCCAGTACCAGTCCATGTACAAATCATTCCCTTTTCTGCCATTTCTTTTTTATTTTGAGTAATAACATCCTTATTTAAAATAATATACCTGTGATTACTGTTACCTTTGTTGTTATCTGGCTTTTGAGGGTTTTTGCACTTATACGGCGAAGAGTATACTGCATGCTTAGAATGTGTGTTAAATGCATCATAAGAAAGTGAATAATTACTTTTGATATCATTATTTGGACTTCCTAAAAGTCTCTCCTTCATTCTACGATGTGGAGGACTGTATTTTAAACCACATATCTTAGACAATGAATCATTGTTATAATCATAAGAGAATACATCCCCTCCACTGAAGGGTGAGGTCTTTGGGTGGTGAGGATAGGGCGTTTCTCTTTGCCATACCCTATTTCCCTCATCCCCAAAGGCCCCATTCCTTTTATGGGGGGGAGAATATTTGCCATTATCTACACTATGTAATAAATCAAATGAATTGCCAGTAGCTAGGTAGAAAGATTTGGCTGATACCTTTTTGTGATTTACCTTTTTTTTGTGATACACTACTTGCCATTTGTCATCCTTATTTAAATTGCAGGCGGGCGGTGCTTGGGTGGATAAGAGTCTGTCTTCCCCCTTAGCAGACAGGGGTTCATCGGTATAATGCCTTAGCATTCTATCAGTTCTTACCACTTTTGCACCCCCGTTTCTTATTTCCATAGTTGCATATTTCATTTTTGCAAAGATATGCATTTGTCTGTCTAGGTTTTTAACAGAAAATACCTTCTCCATATTCAGCTTAGAGTTGTGATATGTCATTGATATCTTGCTAGCTTTATGGTTACTCCTTTTAATTTGCTCGCCCTTTTTCAAGTTTTCCTTCGTGTGCTTATCCATAGGAACTTCCACAATGGGGCTTTTTTCCTTTGCTCTAATAGGATTATCCACCCTAAATGCGTCCACCCCATTACCTTGATGGCTTTTTTCATCTTTTTCTGGTGGGGGGGCGGATTAGGGTTTTCCTTAGCAGCTCTTACCACTGCAATTTCTTTCGGAGTTAATCTAGAGAACCGAGCATATTGATCCTAATCTGTATTTTGGTCTGCTAACCTTTTCTATCTTGCATCAAAATCTTTCAGATGCTCATACGAAGGATGCTCTAGTGGTGGCTTCCTACATTCTTTCTTTTTATGTCCGTAGAGAAAACAATTGAAACAGTTACTGGAAAATGGTTCTTTTCTAACCTCTTGCATTGATTCATCTATTTTCCGTGGAGGATTTTCCTTAGATTTTGGTATTGATTCATGCTTTTTGATTCGAGTTGCATCCGAAGTCGCATTTTGGTGGCTCGTGTTTACATCCGCTCCTTCATTTATTGATCCATCTTTGCTGTTTGCCTGAGCTTTCTTACGCTCAGTGTAGGGTTTTGCTGAGTTTCCATGATAAGATAACCCTACTTTAATCTGTTTATTAAGCCTGCAGTACTTTCATTGTGTATGCATTGTTCGCATATTCGCGTTCAGTAATTTATCGCTGCTTTTATATCACCTTAATTCTCGTAGTCATTATCTTAAATATTAAATCTAATTAATTAAAAATGCAAAATATTTAATTAATCAAATTTTAGGATAAATGTGATTTATTGCCAAATAATTATAAAATTAAAGATAATTATGATGATTAGGAATATTACTAGGAATATTCCCCGATGTAGAATTTAAGATAATCAATTATGATTCAATGATGTTTAGATGTGCCTTAGATTAGGACTTTGATGTCAATTTCGTTCGAATTGAAGATGTAGGAGATTAATGAATTTATAGCCCATTTTTGGGGTATTACAAAGATAACATTTAAGTCTGAATCCCAACCTAAGCAATTTTATTGTCTAGAAACAATGGACAAGTTTCTCATATATTACCTCTCCAAATTCATCTAGGTGACATAAGTTCATGAGCCCTTCCCTTGAGCATGGGTGTCATTTTATTAGGTTCACTTAGTTTTTCTATTCATTGATTGGTTATGTGGTTGGTGTGATTGTTGTGAAATGATCAAGTGAATTACTGAGATTAATTGTGTGGTTTAATAATTAAATCTTACTAAATATAGAAAATATTAAATGTGAGGGTATTTAATTAATACAAATTAATTAAATATATTTATTAATTAAAAGACTTACTTAAAAGTCTAATTGTGGAAATAAAAGATTTAATTAATTATTAAATTCAAAATTTTAATTAAAGATAAAATTGATTAATTAATAATAAATTATCAATAATGATAAAATGTTAAAACAATATTTCTTGTAATTATAAATGATATGCAATTAGTTGCACAATCAATTGAAATGAATTAAAAGAATAAAAGCAATTTTTAATAGTTAAGTGAATTGATAAAAATAAGAAACATTAATTTAATTTAAATTGAATGAAAGTGCATTAAGCTATTAAATAAATTAATTTAAAAAAATAGAATAATCATGGAAAAGGGAAAATTTATAATAACTAAGTTTTAGGAGTTAAGTTGAGTTCTGAGTTTTGCATGGTTGAGTTCTAGTTTTAGGTTCTTTTCCTTTATTAGGAGGATTTGGCCATTATTCTTTGAACACAAGTTTTAGGAATTGGTCTAGGTTTTGGGAGTAAAAGAATTTTGTTGTAAGCTTGGAGTATTTTGGAATTGCTCAAATTGTTATTGTTTCCAGATTGATTGGTGTTATTAAGGTAGGGTCTGAATCCTATGTATTCTTTATTTTCAAAAAAGATTATTTGTGTCGTGTCTTCTATGTGTATGGTTTTGACAATAGATGTATTTTTGTGTTTATTTCATTCTTGGATTCGTTCATAAATTCTGGTATTTGTATTTGAGGGTTTCAATATTGCCCTTTGGCTTTTGTATTCAAAAAACTGATAAATGGTTATCTTGGTTATCTTTATCAATTATTGATAGCCTAGTAATTTTTCCTGTAATTTTTCATGTGAATTTCATGTGTGTGTGTCTATATGTATATATTATTATTTTAAAATTTTCATTTAAATATATATATATATATATATATATATATATATATATATATATATATATATATATATATATATATATATATATATATATATATATATATATATATATATATATATATATATATATATATATATATATATATATATACTTTATAATTGGGGTTGGAGAGTTTTACCCCCTGACTCCTGCGACAGTCTCACGAGTTTCTAGTGACAGCCCCTGTTGTCACACGACAGCAAGATTGCCAACGACAGCTCATGCTGTCAACGGTAGCCCTTTGGGAGTCGCAGGATATAACAGGGGGCATGGGTACATCCCCCCAAAAGGACTTTATTTTATTATTATTTTTCATTTATTATTTATTTTATTTATATATATATATATATTATAATTTATAAAATATTTAAAAATAATAACTATTATCTTATAAAATGTATGTCTTAAATAAAAACAAAAATATTTTATTATTTTAGGATTAAGTTTTAAATTGAGGGTTTTTATTATGAAATATATTATTTTAGTAATTATTAATTTTGGAATCAATTTATTTGAAATGACATTATAAATTGATTTTCTTTTTAATAGAATTTAATTTAGGAATATAATTATAGTTGTGTTAGTGATTATTTTAATAAATTAATTTTTGTAATGGTATTTTACCAATTAATTTATTATTACTAAATTCTTATGATTATTTTCCTTCTATAATTGAGGGTTAAGAGGGAATCTTTTTACATCATCCTTTTAAGATTGTAACCAAAGGCGAGGTTAGGGAAATTATGTTATGTTTGTTTGTCTTGCATACTTGTATGGCACTTGATTTTGTTATAACCCAACCTTATGGAAGCTCTTGATTTTGTTTTACTATGTGAGATTTTTATGATGTATATGTGATGGAAGTTGGTTATGTATGTGTCTGTGACACTTTGGAACCATATCTTGACTTTTATGATTCATGATGATATATGAGATTTTTTGAGACTTATGAGCTTATGGTAGGTTAGCTAGGTGTTAGAGGGGAAGTGGATTCCTTTAGAGGCATCAGAGCCCAGAAGTGGCTACCTGGGTAACCTTAGTAAGTTACTTATTAAGTGATAATATAATACATTAAATGGCTTTTTTAAAATGAATTAATAAGATAATGTGTTCATTTCCCATGCCTTGAGTGCTAGTATAGGCTAATGATAGGAGTGGGAGAAGATTCTTTCTCATCTAGTGGCAACGGTGAGTTATGGCATGATCGGTTATCCTTTTTTACATGAGAGGATTTCATGTTCCGCATATGTTCACACTTTGGAGTCAAAGTCCAATGAGATCATTCTAAGGGTTTCACATATGTGATGACACTTCTTTGATTTCATCTTAGGTTTCTTACATGTGTTGGTTGCCTCTGAATTAGTATGTGTATCTTTATATTTTGAGTTGTACCTTTGAGATAGAAATATTTCAATATCCCTTTCTTATTACTACTTGGTGATTGGTTTTGGTATTGTTATTCAAGTGAGGTCTGATGTTATCTCCTCAGCATGGTGGGAGTGGAACCATAGGTTTCCAAGAGGTCAAGAGGTAGAGATTATCTTACCATTTGATACTTTGGCATTCATGTACCAATGATGGATGATCCTTGTTATAGTTGTTCCTTATTCTTTCATCCTTGGAGATTGGTTCATATTCTTCCTTGTTATTGTATTTGATCTTTGTACTTAGATTATATTTACATACCCTACAACTTGTGCGGTGGATGTGGGTTATCATATCTAACTTATGGTTCATATGTATTTATATATTCTTTTATAAGATGTACTTTAGTTTCATTATGTGGAAGATTTGTATGGTTATTGTACTTTATATATTAATTTATATTTATGAAATTCTACGTCAAGGAACCCTTGAGATTTGTAAGCTATAAATGAGATTGTGTATATGGGTATGTGTTGACTTTATGATGTTGTTTTCACTTTGTTATTCATTACTATTTGTAAACTCTTTAAAAAAATTATTCTGTAAACTTAAAATAACATATTTTAGACTAATTTCTCCTGGGTTCCCTAGCAGGGCATTACATTTCCTAACAACCCACTTTATAGTAACTTTTGAATTTTTAATGCTTATATTTTAAATTACTTTTATTCAAAAATAATTAAATGTTTGTCCTAAAAAACTCTATCATAAATATATTCTTTTGGGTTATGGTCATCTCCTTCCATTTGATGTTTGGTCAAAATTTCAAGTTCAAATTCCTCCTCAGTCAAAATTTGTGATGAAATCTCAGACAATGGGAAAAAAGAAGTGAATAATTGTGATATTTTTATTACAATTCAACTGTCATGAGTGGTGATTTTAAAGAACCCATCTTTCATGAGAATGAATGGAGCACTTAGCACTCATTTCATATAGGTGATTCTCACAAAGGTGAAGCATTGGGCCTTCTTGGGAGGTCACCCATCATAGAACAAATCCAACTCAAGAACACTTAACTATGTAGTTCCTCCAAGGTTAAGCCCACTTAACTATCAGCCCCATTTGCAAAACCTTTAACAAGTGTTTTGATTTATGAACCATTCATTATAGAGCCCCTTTACCTCATCAATTGATAAGTAGGAGATATTTTCCACAATAAGTCATTTTTATATTGTTATTTGTGTGGTTAAAATTTGGTATTCAATTAGAATGCAATCAACACTCAATAAGCCATTAACTCAAGAATTTAGCTACAATATTTCAAATCAAATGAACAAACAAACCCCTCAAAAGTGGATTATTGCTTCTTAGTTGAAGTGAGTTTAATCCTTTTTAGAATGCTCATCAAATTGGCATGAAGGATTAGTGACATGACTACTCCAAAATGGAAGATTTCAAATGTGGAGGGGATGCAACACTTGCATCCAACACTCCAAGATGATCTTGAACATGAAAATGAAAAGCTAAAATGAAACTTATATGCAATATTAAGCTAACAACAATGATGCTACTAAGAAATCAAACTAGATAACAATGAAAGATTATACTAGAAAATTAGCTAAGCTAATAATGCAAGTAAGCTATGAGCTAAGGAACTATGATGAAAGTAACTAGATATGAAAGATAACACTAAGAATTCAAAATAGCATAACTCTAGAATGCATAGAGATAAAATGCTAGAATGCAAGACTGTCAAAATCTAAACTTGGAACCCATTGAGCCAAGGAAGAGATTCCTTTTGAAGAAATTGCCTCAAGAATGGAGGGTGAAAATTAAGAGGCAAGATATGTTAGGTAGAGATGAATGGTGAGAGAGATCAATCCTCGTGAGAGGATACAAAAAAATTGATTGGGCAAGCTTAATCAGAAAATAAGACAAAAAAGTCCCCTTTTAATTGCCATTTAATCAGGATTAAGTTGCACAATGTGATCTTTTTAATAAAAGTGCTAGGACTTCTTATTAAAAGGGAGTTTTGACAATTAAATCATTTTTCAAGTTTTAATATTAGAAATTATTTGATTTAAGTATGCAAGGAGGATTATCCACGTTGCTTACATAATTATGTCTAGTAAATTATGCCTTTGAGATTTAGAATTTTGTTTGAGGAAAATTTGATCGAATTAGGGGCTTAGGTTTTACTAGACAAATTTTAGGAGATTACACTATCAAGATTCAACTGTGTAGTTTTTTGAGTCAAAATCATGAAAAATGGGTCAATGAGTTTGATTCAAAAAACTATATAATTGAATCCTGGTAGAAATATCACAATTTGACATGTGAAAAATATCTCCTACTTATCAAGAAGTGAATAAATTCAAATAAAATT
Source organism: Chamaecyparis obtusa (assembly GCA_027943335.1). Classification (NCBI taxonomy): domain Eukaryota; kingdom Viridiplantae; phylum Streptophyta; class Pinopsida; order Cupressales; family Cupressaceae; genus Chamaecyparis; species Chamaecyparis obtusa. The sequence continues at coordinate 192,919 of BSBK01010883.1, forward strand.
AAAATTAAAGTTTATAAATTCACTTCTAAAAATTTAAAAATTAAGTCATAAATTATTTATTATTTAAATGTTTTCAAAGAAAAAATGAGTGAATGTGAAAAAATCAAAACTCACAACTCACAACAAAAAGGTTATGGTTGTGAGTTATGAAAATTGAACATCATTAAGTTGTGACTAGAGAAAATGGAGAAAAGTGAATGCAACTAAGGTTGTGAGTTTTGAAAAGTGAATGTAAAGGATTGTGAATAGTGAAAAGTGAATGCAAGTGGTAAAATCTCAGATGAAAGAAAGATTGGTAGTATTAACTAAAAAATGTAAAATACAATTTTACAACTCACAATGATATTGTGAATTTTGAAATTCAAAAACTTGACCAAAATAATTATACTAGCACTTGTAGTGGTAGGAGGTGCAAGGGATAAACTGGTAGGAGATTGATAGGAAAACATAAATGGATTTTAATATTACATGAGGAAAGAACCCATATCAAAGTACCCTAGAGACAGAGACAATTTCTATAGAGAATCTATGTGCATTACATACAAACCATGTTAATTTATTGAAATGAAAAAAAAAAAAAAAAAAAATTCATTGAGAAACAAATTTGATGACATTCAGAAAAATAATGAAATTTTACCAAAAGTTTAATAAGCTTTAAAATATTAAAAATATTAAGTTTAATTTGTAGGGGATTATTACTGTCATCCTTACTCAAAACTTTTTATAATTCCATTCTTTATTTCTATGAGTTGTACTTTTTTATTTTAAATCAACACCATTATTGTTGTATTGTCCTAAAAAGTTAGCACCCATAATTAGATGCTCTATTTGGCCCCATTTTGGTGATTTAAAGATCATATATTTTTAATGCTTGATCCTAGCAACCTGGTTCATCTTTTCCCGCTTCTTCTCTACCACCCAGCACCCCGTTTGAATTTTGGACCAAAATCCTCGATATAGGTCAAAATAGCTAACCTATACCTTTGAATTTGCGCCCAGATTGGGCCTGAAGCCATATGTTGAGATATTTGTGGCCAAGAATATTTGATGGTTGGCCTGGATCAATTTTTAACCCCAAAATGGTGGATGAGGTATAAAAGCACCCTATCTCTCCTCATTTTGAGATACTTTCATGATCTACAATTTTTCAATCAATTTTTCAAGAGAAATCAAATGATCAAGAGCAATTGAGCAATTGGATTCAAGATCTGAAGGAAACCATCCAAGATCTAGGTCTCCAATTCATCCAACTTCATTCCAAGGTGGTCTTATAATTTAAATATATTTTTCTCCCATGATGGTAAAGTACAAGAATTATCAATCAAGTAAGAAGATCATTTTATCCATCTTCATTGATCTCTCCTTCATTGCAAGTGATTATCATGTATATCTACATTAAAGATCTAGGAGCGGCATTCATAGATCCATGCATTTGTGAGGGAATCCTTGATTCCTATTCTACTTTTCAATGCCAACTCCTTGATTCCAATAATATTCAATCATCCTAATGGGTATGAGTGATTTCTACATTTGTTCTTGAGGGTTTATGGAAGGTGAATCTAACATTTACCTTTTTACATACTTTCCTTTATGCAATTTCAAGGTTGATTCCTAATTGGGGTTTTGACCAAGGAAAAACCCTTTTACTGAACTTTTTCCTCATTTTTCTATCTATGGGAATAGGCTATAGAGTTGTTGGGACTTTTCTAGGCAGATCAGGAATAGTTAGAGTGATCAAGAAAGTTACAGGCGCACATAGGGTAGACATCAACATGACAAACCTATACCTGTAATACCCCAAAAATGGGCTATAGGTTCATTAACCTCCTACATCTTCTAATTCAAATGAAATCGACATCAAAGTCCTAACCTAAGGCACATCTACACATTATCGAATCCTAATTTATTTTATCCTAAATTCTACATTGGGGAATATTCCTAGCAATATTCCTATCTATCCTAATTATTCTTTAATTTAATTATTATTTGGCGATAAATTCTATTTATCCTAAAGTTTGATTAATTGAATATTCTGAATACTTAATTAAATTTAATACTGTCACTTAATCATTTAATTGGATTTAATTAAATTATTCCTAAATTATACTATTTAATTTTGACAATAAATCTAAAATCTCATGACTAATTGATTAAATTCTTATTTAATTAATTAATGTCAATTGTCAATATTTAATAATATATTTTTTGAATAAAGTTTGATTTAATAATTGATTAACCCATAAATCAATTATTTTATTTCAAAAATAACTCTATTTTGAGTAAAACACTTCTTTTTGCATGATTTTTGTGAGTTAATTATCTTTGATTTCCTAATAACTCAAAAATCCACTTGAGTTTATCAAGAGTGATTTATGGCTTTTCTCCTACATCCTCAAAGCCCTGGATTTCTATAAAACCAAGGCTTAGCTCTTCATAATTATGAACAATTAAATTTGCACAATTACTCTAGCAAATTGGTGATTGAAGGATTAAGCACTTGTGACAGGCGATTTGTGAGATCTTTCATAGTTGATCATAGCTTTTGCATAGTTTCATATCATAGTTTTCATATTCATCCATAGCATTATTAGATTAAATCTGCATTCAATTTCATTCATTCTAGATTAATTTCATACAGTTTTTCATCCTATTGCATAGAAAACACAAAAATCTAGATTAATCTGCATTCATATAGTCTTTCATATTTTGCATTCAAATCCTTTGTTTAGGTGTTGCATTGTCACTAATCTTGATTCCAATCTGAGAACATCATACTCGCACCTACTAGAAGGCATTAAATCACCTAGTTAGCATAGTTTCAATTATTTGCAAGATTTCAATTTTTGCTAACCTCTAATGTTTTACTGAAGTGTTGTGTCTAAAACTAGGTACAAAATTCACACACACATTTTTGGCACCCGCCATGGGGCCCTGAAATGGGTTTCCATCATTTCTAATTCACTTCTATCTATTTTTTGTCATTTTTTGGTCCATTCTATGATTTCAATCTTTGTCCATACATTTTTCATACGACTTTTGTCAGAAAGTTGTACCAAGAAGACCCCACTGTCGTACGATAGTTGATTATATCAAGGCTCATATTAGAAGCTATACATTGTCATTTGGAAGCTTGTTTGTCATTTGGTGAGACACCTACTATCGTATGAGTTTCCCGACTGTCATCTAGAAGGTAACCCACTGTCGTATGAGTTTTGACTCTAGGATTCAATTGTCATTTCAGAATTTTTGGCAGTTCTTCAGATTTTTTTTAGATTTGGACTAACAGCTAACCCTAGCAATTGAAATCTTCTATTTTTTACTGATATTTGTTAAATCTAATTGGGAAAAGCACAACTAAATTGCTAAAATAGGTAAAATCTACTAAGTGCATTGTGAGGAATTTAGGTATTCTACTATGATCTGATAACACTTCGATTTGGGCATAAAATAAACTCTCACATGTCAAGCTTGTGTGACTTTTCTCACTTTTGTATCATAGACTTCATTTTGGGCTATAAAACGAACATAGATTTTCTTTCTGCATATCTGTTACACATAATAAAAAGTCCCTATGAACACTATTTATGGATGATCTCGAGAGAGTGGGCTTCTTTCACTTATTCATGCATGTGAAGCTCTTCTTGACGAAGGATCCCCTTGTAGGTAGGGAGGTTACTAAGAGCATCTCACATTCTACTAGATTTGTGTGTCTTCAACTTTTGATTGATACATTCTCTCTTCGGAGGGGTTGATAGATCATAAGCGGTTGATGTCATAGATCTTTGTGAGATAATCTTGGTCTTAGCATGTCGAATTAATCTATCTACTTTGTTTTGGTTAAAAGTGAAAGGGCTAGAGGACTATGCTCTACTCCCTTTTTGGGTAGTATCAGAAACTCAAATCCTTGAATCTGGAACTATTCTCCATGTGGTATCTTTTGTGAGTCACCTTTAGAGAGGGTTAACCGTAGTGGACATTCCCTTAATTGGGTCAACCACATGGATGGAACCTCAAGCGGTAATAGTCATTTTCATCGTGGTAGCAGCAGCCGCTATATAAATTTCCTTGTGAAGGAAATATTCACAGGTGTGGTCTCTTGTTGGGCTATCAGATCTCCCTAGTAGCTCTGAATTGATTAAATTCTTAGAGTTCACCCTCTTGAGATCACCCTAGTAGCTCTGTATCAAAACCTTGGTGCAACTAGATTGGAGTTCACCCTCTTGAGATCACAAAAGTTACAGAGTCAGACCATTACTACAAACCCTAGTGAAACCAAATTTTTCATTTTCTAGGAATATGTGCATTATTGAAAAACTTTTGAGAACATACACAGTTAGCATTTATAGGGATTAGCACAATAAGTCACTATTGCTTGTTCATGCGCAAGGTTGCTTTTGCCCTTGTTCATTATTTTCAGACGATTGTCTGCTTCCCTTGCTTGTTGTTTTGTGTGATTGATATCTACTTGGATTATTTGAAATGGACTATTACACAGATCCTCAACACTGGACAAGAAACTTTGCCAAACACTTTGAAACTGAAAACCCAAAATTTGCAAAATCTGAAGTGAAATTCCTCTCTAGAGTCAAAAGTCATCCCACAGTCTCAGATTGTCGTACGAGTTTCTAGCAAAAATCATTTCACAACCCCTTTATTGTCGTATGGTATCCAATATATTTTTGTACAAGTGTTGTCACAAGAAATTAAAAGAAACATTATCCCTGGCAGCAATTGTCATACGAGTCTTGCAATTGTCATTTCATAGCATACCCAGTGTCGTATGAGCTTTCAAAAACTCATTTGGGAATTTTCAAAAAGTTGTCAAAGATTGGTCAAATTTGTTAGAAATCTAGTTTTTATAACCTATTTTCCAGATTTTGTCAAAATAGTCACTGTGTCAAGAATAGAGCAGAAACTAGAAGAAAATCCATTCATTTTCCTAAAGTGGTCTCTTGAGTCTGATTTAGCCTTCTGATTTATCGATTTGAGTCTTTTTCATCTTGTGTCAAAACCTTGTCAAAATTATCTTTAAAATTCAGTCTTGTTGCTAAACGACTAAGTGTTGTGAGCTCATGCCTGCCATCTGTTGGGCATCTACCCACACTACTATGGCATAGTATCCTTCATTTACGTCCGATCAAATCTTTAATCAATTCAATCTTTTGTTAGAATAACTGAGAGGGGGGTGAATCAGTTAATCAGTGTCCCAATACAAAATGTATAATCCAAAAACAAATACTTCAATTTCTGTTGATGAGTAACTTATAATACTTTTACTGTCTGTGCATTTACTGATTATCACTCTAAAACTTATAATAGTTACCGATCAAATCAAATATGTAACATGTAAATATGACATCAAAACAAATATCACAATCAACACATAACACGAGATTTAATGTGGAAACCCTATGAAGGGAAAAACCACCTGGGACCGGCAACCCAAAATATTCACTCTTCTAAAGTGAGGTCGGTGAAGACCCAACCCTATGAAAGGTTACAAACACACTATTAGGTGTGACCCTATTAGAGGATTTTAGACCAACCCTTATCATCCAACCCACAGTCACTCTGGGGTTGACAGGATAACAATGTTCATTCTATGAATGATACATAATAAGACTTTCTTAGTCCACTCAGTTAAGAGATTTGACTATGTACAATGGTTAAATATGTAATAGTAGGTGATCTGACTTAATACAACTTCAATTGCAAATTACAGATGTACAAATCTTTCTAATCAATAAATCAATTCTATTTCAATCAATGTTCAACTTACTATCCATCGGTAATCACTCTTTGTTGCTTGGTAATGCTCTGTAGTAGGGTTCTCCTTAACCAGTATGATCAGAATGCATGAAAACTTGTTCATGCAATTATTCTACAGTTTTCTTTTCTTCTGGCATCACCACCTTGTAGTGAAATCTCTAGTCTCTTATATAGACATGTAAACCATTTTCTTCTACTCCATCAGATTTTTCCACTTAATCATCTTCATTGATTTTGCCTCTTAAACATACCTAGGCACTTGTGTCAATAACACGTTTGATTCTCATCCTTTAGATCTTTCTTAAATTTTGTTAGCCATCAATCTGTGTAACAAACATTATCTGTTACCTCATAATCATACACTTTCTAGCTCATCAATCTTATCGACTAAAATAATCATTTAGTTCAGTTTGTTCTTCTCGGTTAACAAAGAAATGCGTCAGTGAACACAAGCTTGGTTAACACTATGATCAGTATACACTACACTCCGTCGGTGTATACTGAAATGCTTCATAAACCGACAACACTTCTTTGTGTCTTTCAGCTCTTTTCCTCATCATAGATGAATGAAACATAATCAAGTCAATAACATGAAGTCATGGACTCATCAATAAGTTACTCAATGTATTATTTATCCTCATCTATCATATCCATCTTCCTCATGTAGATATTTTTGTTCTTCATCTCTTTCACTCCTTCTTTACAGATGTTTCGGTATAGTAACTTACAAGATAAGTACTGTCAAACTAGTTGACATCAATGACAACACAATATTGATTTAATCATATTACATATCTAATCAATCATCTCGGTGATCTTAAATCATAGATTCTTCAATCAGGTTCTAAATCAGTTGTAGTTCATCAATCTCTCCCTTTGGCATTGATGGCAACTCAAGAAATATGAAATATACCATACACATACCAAACATGTATTCTAAAACTCTATGAACAAATGTTGTACAAGCTCTCCCTAGCTTAATATGTTTAATCACTACGTTACTCAACAGCGTATAGCATAATATGTCAATCTACAAATATGATCTTTTCAGTTTTCAGATTCCTTATTCTATTCTCAGTAATTGATCTTCAATGCTCTCCATTATTCAAGTTGTCTCTCCCTCAGATAGTTCTCATCAGTGCATATTTAGATTATCTCTCCCTTTGTTTCATATTGTTTATCTCTCCCTTTGACAACAACTCCAAAGAAACAAATAAACAAACAGCTCTTCAGTAGCCAAGTAACTCTCTGTTGTCCAATGCATACTCTCTATCTCTGTATACTGATATGCCAATCTGCTCCAGTACCTTTCACAACCTTAGACATGATCCAAAGTGTGAACTATGTTACATCAACATGAATGATCTTCTGATAAGATTAGGCTGATGCAACATCTGGATCACCTTAGTGACCGGTAGACAGGGGACAGACCCCAAGTCTAGTCCTCAAGTACTCAAATGTGTCCTTCGGTAGAGCTTTGGTAAATATATATGCTAGTTGTTCTTTTGATGTAACAAAATCTAGCTTAACTTGCTTCTCATGTACTTGTTCTCTTAAGTAGTGATACTTAATTGATATGTGCTTTGTCTTAGAATGCATCACTGGATTCTTTGAAATATTAATTACACTGGTGTTATCATAGTATATAATCACTAGCTCAGTGATTATCTCATTCATACCTTCTAGTTTTTGCTTAATATATGCAATGTTTGAACAGTTTGTAGCAGTAGCAACATACTCTGCTTTGGTTGTAGACTAAGAAATGCAAGCCTACTTCTTACTTGTCCAGGTAACAAGTCTTTCACCAAAGAAAAATGCTCCTCTGGTGGTGTTTTTTATGTCATCAACATTTCCAGCCCAATTAGTGTCGGTATAGACTCTGAGTTCAAACTTGCCTTCCTTAGGATACCATAATCCATAGTCTTCTATTTTCTTCAGGTATCTTAAGATTCTTTTAGTAGCAATCATGTGTGATTCTCTAGGATTAGCAAAAAATCTAGCAACTATTCCCATGGCATGTGCTATGTCTGGTCTATTGTGAACTACATACATTAAATTACCAATCATTGATCGGTACAATGTCTGATTTAATTATGTAGTTTCATCTTCCTTAGTCAATTTGCAACCAGTAGCCATCAGTGTTCCCATAGGTTTAGCATCTTACATGTCAAATGTTTTCAATACCTCTTTTATGTATTTAGATTGTGTGATGAATATCCCATCACTCTACTAAATCACTTGTACTCCAAGAAAGAACTTAATTTCTCCAAACATAGACATCTCAAATTCATTCCTCATGTCATAGAAAAGGCTTTACATATTTGATCTTGACCTCCAAATATGATATCATCCACAAATATTTCAGCAATAAGAATTGTATCATCAGTATCTCCTTTCATATACAGATTGATGTTTTCACTTGTTCTTACAAATCCTATACTTCATAGATAAATATGCAGCCTCTCATACCAAGCTCTTGATGCTTGCTTCAAACCATATAAATCTTTATGTAGTCTACATACTGTAATCATCTAAAAATGGTCATCTAGACTATTAGCCCCTTTTGCTAAATCATCAATTGCTTATTCTTGATCAAATCCTAGTTCTATCATTTATTTAATTTTATTCTATGGGCTAACCATCTTATCTCAAGTCTTTATTTATTTAAAAAGAATTTCCTCCTCTTTTATTGAATAAAAAGCCCCCACTTTTCCTCTTATCCTAAGTTGCACAAATAAAGCATTATTCTTATTTTATAAAAAGGGAAAAAGCACTTTTTGTCTCATATGGACACAAAAGTCAACTCTTATTTTCCCATTGGAGGATATTTGTACACATGGATTGCTCCTCTTTCAAGCTCCACCGTTGATTAAATCTTTTTCCTCTTAATCTTCATGGTCCATTCTTTCTCATTTCTTATAAAAGGAGAGCTCTCTTCTCATTTTAGGATGAATCTTTTGAATACTAACCTTATGTTGTAGGATTGCTTGGAGACTTTGGAGCTTTTTTTGAAGACATTCTCACATCCATCTCTCATTTCTTCATCATAGTTTCATATTTATACTTTCATAGATTAGCTTCATTTCTATGCTCTAGATTAGCTCACATAGATTAATTAGCTTGGATTGTAACACTTGTATCTTTCTTTTCATAGCTTAGCTTGCATTCTCATTTCTAGTATAGTTGCATTTCATTCTCATATTGATTCTTGAGGATATTGACATTCTTTCCCTTCTCTCCATTGAATCTCCCATTGCATGGTTTAATAGCTCTAGCTGAGAGCACACTTAATATCCTTGCACTCCAAGCCTAGGGAGCTCTAGGTCATTATTCAAGGTTTCCCTTTCATGGATTCCTATGGAAGTAAAGACTTAGAGAAGTGCACATCTTAGTGTGTACATTTTTGGCACCCACCGTGGGGCCTTGAGCCTCATTCTCTTCATTTTTATCAAGTTTTGTATATTTTCAGCGTCACTTTTTCGTCAATTTTGCGCAAACAGGAGAAACACTGCCTACGAGCATTCTGAAGCCACTTACAAGAAATTTGACAATGTCTATGCACATTTTGTTCATGCCTATGCATAATCTATTCATGTCTATGCACATTCTGTTCACACCTATGCACATTTTGTTCACGCCTATGCACATTTTGTTCATGCCTATGCACATTTTGTTCACACCTATGAATAATCTAATTACACCTATGAGTATTTTGATCATGTCTGTCAGCTTTTAAATGATGCATATTAGCTTTCAAATGCCGCCTGGTATTTTCTATTTAATTTTTCTATCAAATTATTAAATTATTTCTAGATTTGCTAATTTGCTTGTTGTTTTCAGTTTTCCTACTTTCGGATTTCTGATTTGTTGTTGTAAAATAGAGGCTTATTTGCAAATTATTATTGGTTTTTATGTGCTAACTCATTGTGGGACTAACAAGTTGTGCTTGTAGGTGCTCTCATTGCTTTCTTATTTGTTTAAAAAGAATGCATGTCAAAGCTCCAAATGCACAAGGGCTACTAACAATTTTTGTATTGCTTCCCACTACATAAAAACCAATCATTGCTTGTTTAATTGCTTTCTTTTGAGTGCGGCATATACTAGTTGTTTCATTTACTAGGCACTTAAGATCTTGTTGTAGGAATCTTTTGGTGGTAGGAGAGTATGCTCTTCACCCTTGTGGTGAACCAAAAATCTTGACCCACTTTTAGATTTTGAAAGCAAGAGGGTAATTGAACCTTTTCTTGGTGTGTTTGGGAGAAACTTTGAGATAGGGGAGTATGCTCTTCACCCTTGTGGTGAAACAAAAACCTTGAACCTCACAAGTTGATCCATTCTTTGTGTAGATTAGGATCCTTTAGCAGGCCTGCTCTTGAGCAATCAAGAGGAATGACCCAAGTGGCGACAAGCTTATTGCCGGCTATTCCGAACCACTATAAACTCAAGGCTATCAAGGACACAAAACCTTGGTAGACGTAGTACTTGTCTTTGCTTAATGTGAGTACTTGTGGGATTGTGACCATGAGGAAAATGTTGAGCAAGAATGCTTAAGGTAATCTTGTGGCCACGAGGTCAATTACTTGCTACAAGGTAAGGAGTCCCTTCAAGGAGCAAGGGGAGTATTATGAATGGAAGCCCTTACTAAGAACCATAGGTAGAGGCCACCTTATTTTTCTGCTTAGCTTCTTGGTGCAAGGATTGATCCAAGTGGAATAACCCAGATCACCCTAAGATTACTCACCATCTATGTTCCTTTGGTTGTGTCATTAACACCTCCACGATAAAGCCAATATCTATTGTGGGCAACCACTTTGTGTGAGGTGATGGAACATCAAGTGTGGGCTAAGTTGCTAAGTATTGAGCCTTTATCCTTCTAGGCTAATAAGTGCTTGAAGTGTTCTCACTGTGATCTACCCATGCAAACGTTCTCAAACATACAAACATCATGGTAGCATTCATAGGATTTTATTGCTTTGATATCACAATTGCTTGTCTTGGCAAGGTTACTTTCACCCTTGTGCAAGTGTTTTATGACATGTTTGATCACCTACTATTTGAAAACTTGTCTAATTACTACTAGTACTATGTTTGAAGTCAAAAAATTGAACCATCAAACTAAAACATTGACCAAATTGCCTTCAAAACTGAGTTTTTTTTTATGTTCACTGGTTAAGAGTCGTATGATATTGGAAAACCATCGCACACCCTCCTGAGAAATATCATGTGATACTTCATCGCTACTATTGTATCGCTTGCCTATTATACATTCTGTCGCACCAGCTGCCTAGAAACTGTCACACTACCTTATGTGAAATATCACCTGGAGAAATTATATCGCTCTGTTAGCCTGGAAACTATCGCACAGAGTCCATTTGCTATCTCACTACTGCTTGCAATCTAAAGTTGATTTGTGTCACTTCTAGTCTTCCTTGGTCAGTCTAGATCTTAGATCTTAGGTGCTGTGACATGTTGCTCAATATCCAAATGAATTTCAATGGTATCAAATTACAAAAAAATGACTCTTAGTCTTCTTTCTTCTGCTTCTTCCATGTCTTCCTAGTCTTCCATTTTCATCCTTTCTCTTCTTTCTTCCTCTTCTTCCTAAATTCTTCATGTCTTTTTGATGCTTTTCCTCTTATTTTCTAGTCTACCTTCTTCTATTCATCAATTCTTTCACTTTGATGCTTGATTCCTCCTCTTCTAGAATCATGAATTTCAACTATCTTGTTATGGAACCTGTAGTACCTCGTCCCTGGTCTGATTTTATAAATGATATGATTACTTTAGGATGATAGAATATATGTTAGGAAATCATTAAAACTTATGATTTTACTGACCCCATACTCGCATGTGTATGGTTGATGTGTTTTTTTTTATATTTCTATTTGACATGCTTGATGTGGTTGAGGGACAGAGTCGTAGTTACTTGCTTGTGAGATCCACACAATCGGCCGATCCCCGCCATTGTCTGGTATATCTCTATATATATGCACATGCTTGTCTCTTATGCAGGTTTGTAGGTACCAGGCATCGACTTCCTTGAATTGTCAGGATGAGCGTGCCCTATCGCTAATCTCAATGGTAAAAGAGGGGAGATAATATTCAATTCCAAATCCTAACCTAAGCCAATTATTGTCCTAAAGTAGGGGACAAGATTCTATGTTTCCACCCTTCTAAACTCGTCCAATTGGCAAGAGTTTACACCTATGTCCTAAGCATGAATGTGGGTCCTTAGGTCTTTTTGATTCTTTTATTTGAGGCGTTTGATGTGTTTTCTATTTTTAGATCATGCTATTTTTAGCTGTGGCATAGTATTTTAATGGTAATTAAATAAATGTATTTATTTAGTTTAATTATTATATAGTTGATGCATAAATTAATTATGTGCTATTTTGAGTATGGTTGAAATATTTAATTAATGTGAATTAATTAAATATCTTCACTTTTGAAATATTTAATCATGAAATTAACTTTTGTTTAATTAAAATATATTTTATTAAATTGAGGGTTATTTTGGCATGTGTTAATTATGTTAACTAAATGTTTTAATTATTAATTATTTAAATGCATTATGTTGCACATTCATAATTGAATGAAATTGAATTGATGATTTAAGTTAAAGTTTGGTTAATATCTTTTCAACTAAAGTCAAAGTGAAAAGGAGACTTCACTTCAACTAGGATTGAACTGCGAACTGAAGTTCATCTTCATGCAAAGCCCTCTTGGAGTTGAGTTCGAATTCATGCATGAGAAAGGAGATTCCTTTATGTATTGGGAGTTTTAGCCATTATTGGGGACACAGGTTTTGGAGGAGGAATTTTGGAGACAGATTTGTGAGAGCTCATCAAAAGGCTTGGATTATGTTTTCTTCGTGCTGGACATCATCAAATCTATATAATTGATTTGAGGTAGGTTTTGATTTTATTATGGTTATTTTATTTTCGGATCTCTGTAGGATATTGTTAAAAGTGTCTTCCTCATGCTTACTGGGTTTGATTGTTTGAGTAAGATAGCAATGTTATTGTCAATTGGATGTTAGAGAAAAAAGTTTGCATGCAATCCGTTGTGTGATTTGAATCTATCTATTTGTTATTAAGATCTCAAGTTTGTCAAATTAGTTGTGGATCAATTGAAAAACCCAAGTGATTTAGGGTTTTGATCTCGTTGTATAATCATGTTAATGGATTATTTGTATTTATGGTATTTTAACTTAACTATATATTTATGTTTTTTGTTTGTGTTTAATATATATATATATATATATATATATATATTTATTTATTTATTTATTTATTTATTTAATATCAACTTGTTTTGTTTTATATTAAATTAAAATAGAATTTAGTTCAAAAGATTATTGGTATGTCAAAAAAAAAAATATTTATCAAATTGGTGATATTTGATTTTATATATATATAATAAAAGAAATTAGAAAACTTTTGAAAAGGAAAATATAAATTAAGTTTTTATTTTGGAGGGTTTTTAACCTCTCCCTTACCTTTATTGGTTGGCGCACCATGAAGAGGCTACCGTGCGCAGTACCTTTGGGGTACTAATGCATGACAGTCCCCTAAAGGACTGTCATGCGTCAGTACCATAGGGTACGGATGCACGTCAGACCCTGCACAGGGAAAGGACGGTGTACCGAGGTAGGGATGTGGGGGCGCGTGTGCTCCCCACTCTTTGCATTGATTATTGTTTTTAATAACTTTGTGTTATGTTTTAAATTATTAATTTTTTAATTATAACTTTTATTATTTGATTATTGTTTTTTTAGTTTAATTAAATTTGTTTTTAGTTTATTTTTAATTTAAATTATTCTTAAAATATAAATTAGTTAATTCTAATTTATGGTTTTAGATTTTCATTAAAAGAAATTAGTTTAATCTAATTTCTAATTTTATTCTTTTGTATTGTTAATGATAAGTACGAGGTGCATAATTATGGATATTAGTGTTGGAAATATTCAAGACTAGCCAAGTTACTGAGAGGGGAGGGGTGAATTAGTAACTTCAAAACTTTTATATCAATTTCAGATCTTAACCATATTCCAAATAACATTTAGCTCATTGATCTAATTGCATGCATGAGAAACTGAAAACATAAAACATTCATAACACTTTGAACACACAGATTTTGTGACCCAGAAACCTTCCAAATATAAAGTAAAACTGGGGTGGGGATGATACCCACAAAACTTCAATACTATAGTATAAAGTTTTCCGGTTAAGGCTTACAATGATCACTTCTGATGATCTGCCCTGTTAGGAGCAATAAGGACTGCTAGGTCCACCTTGTTAGAGGATTTACAAACATACAATGAAGTATGCACTCGGTTAAGAGATTTTACAAAAGACTATTAAGTCTACCCTATTAAAGGATTTGGGGGTTGAATCACCTATTAGGATGAAACAGTAGATCTCTTACTTGCAACTATACTTGCTAATTGAGATTATTTGATGTACTAATCACCTTCTGTGATAGATATGTCTCTGCTGCTCCTTATACTGTTGTAGCCCTTTGTAATTCGCTTATCTCTGCCTTTCTTGCATCTTCGCATATGCACATATTCTTTCCATTACACACTTCTCACTTTCTTCACTTTTTTTTTACACCTTGGATATGATACAAAACATTGTTTATATATCAATCCAAAACAATTACAAAATAATTACAAAGTCGGCTCTTAAACAAGCTAACACAAATATTGCTGAGTTGGCCCAAATATAGTTACTCGGTTACTAAAAACTAACTCGGTGACTTTATGATACTCGGCATCCACTGCATTACTCGGCATCATCATGCTCTTGGTAGAAGTAGAGGCTCGGTCCATACTAACCACTCGGTTGTAGTTTCAAACTTGGTATATACTGGAGACTTGGTAGATATAGTGTCACTCGATAAAAACTAAATTCCCTGTTTACCGTGCTGGCACTTGGTAAACACTACTCATCTCATTACTCGGTTAACACTACAAAGCTCGATCTACTCGGTAAACATTGTTCTGCTCGGTCTGCTCGATAAACACTATTCTGCTAGATGAGCTCGGTAAGCACACAGAGTCTGAATAAGTGTTGTCACTAATGAAAAACATAACTTAATGCTAACAATCTCCCCCTTTGGCATTAGTGACAAAAACACTTATTGCCCAAAACTTATATGCACAATCATATTGATACTGGTTTTTGATTTTTCAAAATTTATCTTTGACAATCTGTTGTATATACATTTCATGACTCCCCCATATAGTATTCATATATACAAATATCTTATTTCACCTCATACTCATATTTCCTATTTCTCTCATATACTTTCCCCCCCTTTCATATCTCTCATATCTTTCCATATATCTCCCCCTATCTTATATACATTCTCCTCCTTTTTGACAATAATGCCAAAGGTGTATATATAAATATTTTACATAGAGATACCAAAATGTGAGAGAAAATTAGAATGTACCTTACTTATTAATGCTAGAGTTTTGTCCCAATTCTCTTGCAGAATCTTGCATGTATGGAGTGCAACTTGGACTTCTGCAGAGAGTTCAATCATATGATCTACAATTGAAAACTGATTGTCATGGATCAATGTTTTTGAGTGAGCAATGTGCTTCTGCATTGTATCCATGATGGGAAGGATCATATTCTAAATATCTAACAATGTTGTCCTGATCCTTGCATCCTCTTTTAGTAACTCTGACTACTTATTAGATAGGAATCTGATTGTCATATGATGTGCAGAGCTTGAACTAGGTTCAAGTTGCAACTTTTGTGCACTGACCTTCAGATCCTCATCAATCTTATTTATTTTGTCCTTAATGTCCTTTGAGAACTTAGCAACATTACATAATTTGACAAAAAATGATGTTACCTTGGAATAGGAGGACTCAAAGTTAGTCAAAACTGAAGATAACTCTACTTGATTGATAGCTATTTGCTGAGCAATACACTCAAGCGCTTTATTATCAAACTTCTTCTTAGCCTTCTCAAGCAACTTATCTGATCTAGAAGAATCCTCATTGAACTTGTTTACTACCACTACCAACTGCAACAAAATGTGTTGAGAGGAATCAACCTCAACACCTATTTCTTCTATCAAAATATTCTTGGCATCCTCAATGATCTTATATTCCCTATCTCTTTCCTCTTTTAGTTTCTTCTGCTTTGCTTTCTTCTGAAGGAGTTCACCAACTGTTTGCATTTGGTCTATTGAAATATTTGCAAAATCTAATTGTGGAATCTCTATCTCCTCATCTAAATCTATATCCTCTTCTACACTCTTACTTAAGAATCTTGTACTCGGTTGAGCCTTAGGTTCAACTGTCATTGTACTTAATGCCTTTGTAGTAGAAATTATTGTAGACATAGTAGGACTTGTAGTGAAAAATGATAAACTTCCAACTGATGGAATGCTAACTGGAATACTTGATAAACCCAAAATTGAAGTATTTACAACTGTAGAATCTGAAGTACTTACTGAGGTATCCAAAACTGAAGTACTTGCTGCTGAAAAACTCAAAATTGAAGAAGGTACTGAAGATGATGCTGGAGACTGCAACTCGGTGGAAGGAGGCTGAAGCTCAGTGGATGAAGTGGTAGCCACTTCTTTCATTGATACATTGAGCTGTGCTAGTGATGATTGGACATTTGATGCATCTGTAGGAGTTGTCACAATCACACTTGAAGCTATCTCTGGGCTAGATGTAGCAACTTTTGCTGGAGAGTGAGGAAGTGAGGCAATTACCTCTACAACTATCTGAACTAGATCATCTTCCTCATCATTTTGCTTGCCTTCCTCGATAGCTTCTTCCTCTACTTCTTCTACCTCAACATTATCTATCTAAATTGCTTCGTCTTCTTCTTCATCACTGTCATCTTCAATATCTTTTATTATCACAGTTTCAACACTTAGTTTGTGAAGATGATAGATGTTTTTCCAAGTAGAACTTGCACTCTTCACAACCGACTCTATATCCTTGATCAAAATTAAACAACTGTTGAATCTTAGTGTCATCTTGCGCTCATTTTCTATCAATGCCTTTTGATGGCAAAAACTTTTGAGCATAGAAAAATAAACAAACCAATAGTGAGCCAAACTTACATGGATTATTCTTTGAGGTTTGGATGCTCTCCATATTCTTGTTGAACTGCTTCAACAACAAATCTGCTAGGTCAAATGATAGATTGTTCTTCACAATTTTATAAGCTAGGTCCACTGCTTCACACGGAACACTATTCTGCCGACTTGAACTGTATATCTTGTGAGCTATGACATATGTGCCAAATTTTAGTTCTACATCGGTAATACTGCTTATTCTCATACCTCTACTGTACCACTTAGCTAGGGTTTTCTTTTCTATCTCTACCCGACCTAGGGTTTTTGTAGATTTTGCCTTGGCAAGCATGGGAAGACCAGTGATTCAGTGAATCATCTTCTTGGTTATCTCTAGTAGTTGCTCTAGCCAAATTTTACCTTCATGCACTTGGCTCAGGATATATCTGATCCATTTTATCTGGAAACTCTGAGGTAAGTGGGTGATGTGAACTAAACCCTTATTTTCCAAATGTTTATGTTCTAGTTTGAGAACACCATCAACACACAGTTCATCACGAACAACATCTATCTCTAGGGTTCCAAGCTCTTGAATTATACACTTAAAATGACTGTGAATGTCATTTACAAGAATTACCTTTGGAGGAATCTATGATTGAGCTCCACTCAAGTCTAGGGCTTCTGCAATCGTGAGCATGATTTTGAAATCTGGCGCTTTCCATTCTCCTTGAACTAACATTTCTAAACCTTTCTTCACTTTAGTGTTGGATGATGCCATGGTAGATCGGTAGAAAATTCTTTGAAAATTTTCTGCTACAAATTTTGCTTTGAATCACTTGATTGCACTAAGAAATTTCTCTTCTTAATATGTTGATATTCGCGGTGAAGAATGAACTCGATTTCATGCTTTTAAAATTTTGTCATTAATGCTCAGTAGGAATTAGGGCATTGAACTAGATAGACTATCATCCACTATGCATTAATTGCTCGGTGAAGATTCTGCAACTCGGCAAACATATGAATTCATACTACTCCGACCTTACTCGATAACCACATGAAATTAGGTTACTCCTGACCTTGCTCGGTGGTAACTGATACCAACCTTCCTATGATCCTGTTGTATCTTGCATACTGATTTGGATCTTTCTTTCTTCTCAATTCAAGAACTGTTTGGAATTTGTCTATGAAGATACAGTTCCAATGCTTCCTTGGAGACTTAGTTGGAATTGATAGAGCCACCCTCTTCATGAGTGACTTCATTACTTGGACTGGTTTTCTCGGTAGATTTAGGAATCCATTGTTGTCTCATCTACTTCCTGATGCTATCTACTTTTTCTTTCTTTTCATCTTCAACTTTGCCTATATTCATGCAATTTTTAGCTATATGACCAAGTTTAGTGCATGTATAACATCTTATGGTAGTATCCCTTTTTCTCAAGTGATGCCTTACACAATTTTTTCCAATGTGTCCATATTCTCCATAGTAATGACATCTACACCAAGTGTTGTAATCCCAACCAAATATTGCTTTCACAATTTGTTCTACCGGATTGGGTGTTTTAGATCTGCATTCTGATACCTTGTGACCTTGTTTGTTACATTTGTGATGTTTGCCTTCAAATCTTGGTTTCTCCTTGCATTCATTTGCTTTATGACCATGCTGATTGCAATTGTAGCATTTTCCATTGAATTTTTCTTTTCCATTGCTCCAACATTTGTTTGAAGTATGACCTATTGTTCCACAATGATTACAAGTAGGTTTCTGATTCTTTTGAGTACCTTGATTGGAGGATTCACCTTCCTCTTTGTATCCAAGTCCTACTTTTCCTTTTTGCTTATGCAGTTGATTCATATCTTCTTGAGACTTCATCATTCTCTCATTGATTTTCCTTTCAATGTTTAGGTCATTCACCAATCTTAAACTGATTTTCTTTTCAGATCTCAGCTCCTCTCTTATCCTTTCATTTTCTGATCTCAGAGTCAAGATTCTTCATTTGCATTGGAGACTTGATCAATAAGGTTTTCTAGCTGAAGACTTTGATTCTAGATTTCATTGTTCTTTCCATCTATTTCATCTTTCATCTTTTTTCTTTGTTCCAAGATTTAACAGAATCTTGTTGACTGAATTTCTTGTTCTCTTTTCAATTTTCTTACTTCTTCTTGCAGAGATCCATTCTTTTCTAGAAGTTCTTTGATTGCATTGTTTACTTCATCTGAGTTGCTTGAAGGGAAAAAGTCTTCAATCTTTTCTTCAAAATACTGATGGTCATTTATCTGATTTGCAAGTTCCTTCCTTCTTTTTAGGGATTGGGAAAGATGCTCTTTTGCTTCCTTGAGTTGAGTTATGGCCATTTCCAGATCTAGCTTTTCATTTTCAATTGTTTTGTTAAGTATGAATATCTCCATTTTCCTGGATCTTTACTCAAGCTATCAAACTTTATCCTGAGAACCACAAAGCTCTAATACCAATTTTTGGAAATATTCAAGACTAGCCAAGTTACTGAGAGGGGAGGGGCAAATCAGTAACTTCAAAACTTTTATATCAATTTTAGATCTTAACCATATTCCAAATAACATTTAGCTCATTGTTCTAATTGCATGCATGATAAATTCAAAACATAAAACATTCATAACACTTTGAACACACAGATTTGGTAACCCAGAAACCTTCCAAATAGAAAGTAAAACTGGGGTGGGGATGATACCCACAAAACTTCAATACTATAGTATAAAGTTTGTCGGTTAAGGCTTACAATGATCACTTCTGATGATCTACCCTGTTAGGAGCAATAAGCACTGCTAGGTCCACCTTGTTAGAGGATTTACAAACATACAATGAAGTATGCACTCGGTTAAGAGATTTTACAAAATACTGTTAAGTCTACCCTGTTAAAGGATTTGGGGGCTGAATCACCTGTTAGGATGAAATAGTAGATCTCTTACTTGCAACTGTGCTTGCTAATTGAGATTCTTTGATGTACTGATCACCTTCTATGATAGATATATCTCTTCTTCTCCTTATACTATTGTAGCCCTTTGTAATTCGCTTATCTCTGCCTTTGTTGCATCTTCACATATGCACATATTCTTTCCATTACACACTTCTCACTTTCTTCACTTTTTTTTTTACACCTTGGATATGATACAAAACATTGTTTATATATCAATCCAAAACAATTACAAAATAATTACAAAGTTGGCTCTTAAACAAGCTAACACAAATATTACTGAGTTGGCCCAAATATAGTTACTCAGTTACTGCAAAATAACTCAGTGACTTTATGATACTCGGCGTCCACTGCATTACTCAGCATTGTCATGCTCTTAGTAGAAGTGGAGGCTCAATCCATACTAACCACTCGATTGTAATTTCAAACTTGTTATATACTGGAGACTCGGTAGATATAGTGTCACTTGGTAAAAATTGAATTCCCTATTTACCATGTTGGCACTCGGTAAACACTGCTCATCTCATTACTCGGTTAACACTGCGAAGCTCAGTCTGCTCGGTAAACACTGTTCTGCTCAGTCTTCTCGATAAACACTATTCTGCTAGATGAGCTCGGTAAGCACACAGAGTCTGAATAAGTATTGTCACTAATGACAAACATAACTTAATGCCAACAGTTAGTTCATATTTTAATTGTTTTACTATTGTTTTGTAAAACTATTGTTTCAATTGAATTATGAATTTTAATTTGATAAATTTTGTTGTCAGATTATTTATATATTAGATGAATTTGAAAGCTAGGGTAAATTTGTATTGCTTTTAATTGATTGTATCTAACTAAAGTATATATATATCCTTGAGTATGTTAGTGATGCAATCTTTAGCGTGCATGTTTTATATGAAAACTTTTGATGCCCTTGGTCAATGTGACTTGTATTGATTTTTAGGGGTTGTAGTTATCTTTTTGCCATGTTGTTTGCCATGCATGCATAGTTAGTTTGCATAAGTTGTTCTAATCCTAGGTGGGTTTGATCCTAGTGGTTTATGGTCTTGCATGTTGAATCTAGTTGTAGAGATTCAAGAGTTGTGTTAACTCAGAGTTCTCATTATTCATGTGAAACCCTAGAGTAGGTCATCTAAGTGTATGTCAGGAAGTGGCTTGTGAATTGGTGTCAGAGCCCGGAAGTGGCTACCAGGAGATCCCATTACAAGTGGTTTAATAAGTGATAATTAATAAACATTGGAAATCTAAAATGAACCTAATAAGATATTTGTGCCTCGCCCATGCCTGATTTCCCAATTGAGTTTAACTAGGATGGGATTTGAGATGATGCTTGCCACGTATATGGACTGGATATGGCATAGGTAGTACCTTGTCTACACAAGAGGTTACTATAACCACATAGAGTCACTAGGGTGTCAGGGTCTGAAGGAACTACCAGGATAACCCTAGAGTTGGCTTAACCCTAGAGTTGGCTTATGTGATGACACTTCTTGTATGCATCTTAGGTTTCCTACGTGTATTGTATGCTCGAGTAGAGTATGTTATACCTTGTACTTTTTGGTATCCTTGAGTTAGAATCTTTCAGGACCTCTTCCTTGGATTGTTGTTGTTTGTTATCTGAGTGGGATCTGATGTTATCTCCTCAACATGGTGGGAGTGGACTGTTTAGGTTCATGAGGTCGGGTGGTAGTGGTTCTTTTACCATTTGAGATTCTAAAGTTCATGCACTGAGGCTAGATGATCCATGTTGTAGTTGTTCCTTCTTGTTCTTCTTTCTTCTTGTGATCTTGTATCATTGTTTTAGATTTTTAGAGTTATCATGTTGCATGTTGTTCTTCTTTTTAGTTATTGTATTTACATACCCTACAACATGTGTAGTGGATGCTGATTATTATGGTTACCATAAGGTACTATTTGTATTTATGTAATCATGCATATGATGTTGTATTTATCTTTCAGATGTATTCATGGGATTCATATCTTTATCTTATATTAATTAATTAACTCTTTCGTAATCTTCATCAAGGGACCCTTGAGAGTTGTAACCTATGTTAGTTGTTTATTGCTATGCTTTGCTTCCACATTGTAAACTTTGATATTATTGATTGTTAACTTTAAAAAAAAATTATTCTGCAAACTTAGTCACAAGTTTAGGTTAAGTTCTTCTAGGTTCCTTGGCGGGGCCTTATAGAACCTCTCTTGAGAATAGATGATCTTTAACTCATTGCTAAATTCGAAGAGTATTATTCTTCCAATAGTCCTAGATATTGCATGGATGATAAACTTAAGACAAGAATAAAAGAAAAGATGATTGAATCAGATGCCTTTGCTAGGATCATAGACATGATCCTATCATGACCTCCTTCTTCCAAACATCCTTCATCATCTAACTCTTCTCATTCTTCTTCATCTTCCAAGTCTTATCATGACTCTTCTAGACATTATTCGCATTCCTCATTATCCAAGTCTACTTCCTCCACTAGGTCTTCATTTTCTTCTTCTTCACAATCTCATTCCTCCTCTACTTCTCCCAAGAGTCTTACTCCTCACTATGAGAAATATGGTAGTCCTTATGATACCTCTTCTATGAAGAGTGACATACCCATTTTTTATGACACCTCTATTCCTAATAGTCCTCCTCATCATGTGCTTGTGCTTGCTAAAGGGTCATCCTATTGGGTAGATCATGATGGTGATCTGTATGACTCTGATTTTGAAAAAGACTTTGATGAGTTATGTGAATAATACCTTGATTATGATCCATCTACTACTATTGAGGACTATAAAATGCATTGCGCCAATTTCAAATGTCAATATTATAAGGATCATTCCTCTAAGAACTCTCATGCTGAAAATAAAGATGAAACTCTCAAGCAAGATCATGTTAATGATGAACCTTTGTCTTGTGATGGTCCCCTTCCATCCTCTATTTCCTCCAATACTCATACATTTTCTAAAGCTTCCAAGTCTTCCAAATCTATCACAAATCCTTCATCTAACAAAGATCCTAATACTTTTCATGTGGTTCCCTATAGTTATCCTCAAGGGCTATCTCTTAAAGAAACTCAAGATGACCTTCACTTGGATACAAATACTTTCAGTAATGCTAAACCTAAAGAGCCTAAGCCTTTATATGCTATAATGCCTACTTTTTCTAGTCCTTCACTATCTCTTCCAAATTCTTCCATACAATTCCAACATGCTTCCTTGTCCTTAGAAGTGGCTCCATGTCAAGAGGACTCTAAAAATAAAGAAAAGAACATAAAGAAAGATCAAGATCAAGAACCCTCCATTTCATTCAATCCTTTTCATGATGTCTCTCATCCATTTCATGGTTCTTTTGATCCTCTATGCCCTTCCTCATTCATTCCACCATGTCTTAAGTCTTCTCCTAGGCAAGATCAAGCTACTACTTACACTGTTGAGCTTATTGACAATTAAAATAACCTTACTACACTTGCGCTTTCCAAAGATGATACTTCCATTAAGGTTATTGAAAATGGTGTTGTTACTTCCAATTTTAAGCCTATTGAAAATCAAGAAAAAAATGGTGCACTTATGCCATCCAAAGCAACTTGTCAAGATCAAAATTTTCCATCTTCTTGTTCTACCACTCCATGTTCACTTCCACTTTCTACTCTTCATAAGTCTTTGCAAGCTTTGAACAATCCTATCTGATGTAGGAGCATCTTGGGTGTAAGAGCAATCTTGCATCACCCAAAAATATTTATGTTTTTGTATTCAATAAGGGCTATCTTGTGCATAGCTACTATTTATGGGAACTTGCTATTTTTAGTAAGTTGGTCATATGATCTCAGAATGTTTTGATTTTACATGTGGAGGTTCATCTCAATCATATCAGCCTGCCAGTAAAGTTTCATGGCTAGATCAGGTCTAGTTTTGAAGATATTGAAGATTTTCGGTATTGACAGCAGGGTACAGAAACTTTGAACTCAGTTTTGAAGGCTTTAGAGGCCCCAGATGAGGTTGAAAATTTGGGTGATAGGCGCTTGCACAAGTCAAGCTTGTAGAGTGCTTTGTGGCCTTTCTGAAATGGGGTTATAATAGTCCATCAAGTCAATTGGTGATGACTTATGGTCTCTGGAAGTCAGACCACCTGAAATGGCAGAAAATAATTTTCCTTCAAAATTTATGTTCAGGTTTCCAAAGTTATTTTGAGCCAACTTTTATGTAATAAATTGAAAAATAAAATAATTCTAAGTTTGGTCGGCCCTAAGGGCTAAATTTCTGGAACCTTCTCAGGCGGTGGAAAATGCCTATGTAAAGAAGGTCGTTAGTGTTGTCTAGGGCAGTTCTGGTAGTAGATCTGGCTATTGATTTGAGGATTTTTCCTATAGAATATTGTAAGAGAATGCCCATGTGGCTTTTCATATTGTAATTCTAAAAGTTTTTAATTCCACATTTGTGGAGATAATAAGAAGCCAATTTTCTATTCTTGCATATTGTTGTTGTTGTTTCTCTATTTATATTATGTGTTTGTGGTATTAAGGAGAGCACCCTTCATCACTATCAAAGAAGTTTCTCCTATTCAAGATGTTCACTATCCTATCACAAATCCTAATGCTCACTCTAAAGATTCTGATGTCCTTGGTTGTCATATAGATTTTTATGAAATTATTGATTATCCTTTTGCATCTTCCACTTCCATCCTTGGACTTCCTCCACCAATACCAAAGGCTTCACATCTTCCTTCCATCTTGGGCCCTTATGTCCCTTCACTTTCCCCTCCTAAATATCCTAATTCATCATCCGTCTTGGGTCCGTACATCCCTCCATCTCCTATATTTCCTCAAGATCGACATAGATGCATACCCTTAAATCCTTTTCATCCACTCACCCATCTAAACTAGTCATATCCTCCTTCTTCCACAAGTCCCAAGTCTTTTGGAAGTAACTTGAATGTTCAATACAAGAAAAGAAAAAAAATACAAGAACCCATCAAAAAAAGAAGATCATCATGTCTCCCCTAATCGACATGGAGGTAAAAAGTCAAAAGAGATATCTAAGATGAATACTACAAGACAAGTATGGGTTCCAAAATCCATCATTGAAGATATTCTCTCTAAATCATCAAAAAGAAATGAAAAGCCTAAGGCTATATGGATTCCAAAGTCTCTCTTGAAATAGTTTAATATTGAGCAACAAGTGAAGTTGACATTCAAGCTTCCAAAGTCTTCCACTTCATCTTCTTCCAAAAACATTCTTCCATTCCATGAGTCTGAACCGAAACCTCTGCTAAACATTCACCATATTCCTTCTCGTATTCCTTCATTCACATTTCCTCCATCCTCTCACCACCCTTCAAGGTGTGTCTTGATGTTGATCTTGCCTTCCTTTCCATCTACATTTTCACAGTCCTTACATTCATTATCCTTCTACCTTTTATCTTTTTTCCTCATTTGCCTATTCCTCCTATCTTCCAACCTCACTCGCTTTACATAAAACCTTATCCTCCATTTTTCTCTTCCATCTTCCTTTCCCTATCAGCATCTTTGAGCATATCATGTTGAATGCTTGGCATATCATGGTTTATCCTTTCAAGAAGCATTATCTAAAAATCTTGTCTTCTTCCAAAAAAATAAAATTCAAAAGAAAACAAAAAAAAATGAAAATTTTGAAAATGTGCCTTGGTGGAAACCTAGAAATAGGCACCTTGGTAGCAAAAGTAAAGAGAAATAAATTCATCTTATGGTGAAAACCACTCCCTTGTGGCACCTTGGATAAGTATCGTGATGAAAACCTAGCAATCAGGCATCATGCGTAGTTCTTCTACATATTTCATCCATTCTGTCTTCTCTCTTTGATCTTGGCAATTTTGACCTATACATGAACATTTGGCTATCTTATGAGCTATCTTACGATGATCTTGCTTTCAATCCATTCATGTTTAGCCTTCATATTTATTTTCCTCCATTCATTCTAGCCTTTCACTATCCTTTTCCACTTTGGTCTTGACCTATTAAAAAAAAGAGTAAAACACGATGCTATGAAGCCTCTTGACATGTCTACTCCTTTGGACTGCATCCTTTCCTTCTTTTGTACTACGCTTTTGTGACTTATCCTATGCTAGCTTTTCATTGCTTGTCCAAATGTGCTTTACATGACATTTTTTCCCTAGCTTGGGTACTCTTGAGGAGTTTTCCCTTGGGGATTTCTTCCCTTCATTCTCTTTCATTCTCTTGTCTTCCAGCTCTTCCACCAGCTTGCTAATCCCTCTTGTTCTCCACCTTCCTAGACATTGGGACTACATGATGTGATCTTGCTTGGGAGTTTGATGCCCATTCGATCTAGGGGCATCCTTTGTACATACTTATTGATCCTAAAAAAATTCAAAAAAATTCATATATGATGTTGAAAAAATCTTTAAAAGCATAAAAAGTATTGAAAAAATGAGCATCCTAGTGAAAACCTAGCAATAGGCGCTTTGATGTCTCACCAAAAAATTAAAAAAAAATTTTAAAAATATGGAAAAAGTGCCTTGGTGAAAACCTGGAAATGAGCACCTTGGTAGAAAAATACAAAAAAATTGAAAAAAGTCCTAAAAAATATATATATCAAGTGTTGAAAACTTGGAAACAGGCACTGCTTGAGACCCTTGCACCTATGTCTATCAGTCTTGCATGGTGCTCCTCTACTCCACTTTCCACTTTGCCTCTCCCAGCCTAGAATTGACTCTTGTCTTAGTCTAGGGGGCATACGTTGTTCTAGCTTATCTTGGGTCTCTTTGTGCGTTCGGGTTTCTTAGGCCACTTGGTTCCAATGGTGTTTTTCAACACCACCCCAACTGTGTTTTTCAACACTTTCCTAGTGTCAAGTGTTTCTCAACACTTATCAAATATCCTATCTGCAGTCTCAAATGATGTAATATTTCTCACTACTAGATGTGATACTCAAAGTTTGACTCTATGACCTACACACATGGACTTAAACACTTGACTTACTGAAATTTTCTTTATTTCTTTGTGTGATGTCTATGATGATTTCTTTGATGAGTGTTCTATCCCTAATAGTTTTCGATGATGCCGAGCTAGAAGACTGGGGCATGAGGACATGTTTTATTTTATTTCTACCTATGGGTATATTTTGTTGATCTTGGTTGTCATGAGCATTTATGCTTGTTCCACTTGACTCTAGGATCTACAAGGTATTATCCATGACTATTTTTTTTTCTACAAGTGTATGCTTATAGTCATCTTGACTTTCTTGTGTCTCGATGTGAGCGTAATCTTGCTATATCAAACTTAGGGAATCTCACTGCACTAGTCATCTTGACTTATATGTCTTTGGTGCCTAGGTGGGCTTTCCACATTCCTATCTGATATAGATCATATTTAGATCCACATAGTTATACTAGTGTGTATTGTATGATCTTGTGATGCTACCAATAATGCTTGATGATGAATATTAGAGTCTAATAGCTTTGTGACCTTGCAAGTAAACCACTTTTCATAATAGCTTGAATTTTTAGGTTCAGGTTAGTTAGTTTTGCATCTTGCATATGGAGAGAGCTCTCCTTTCATCTTTCATGGACCTATCGGTCAAATGCACTCACCTTTCACTTCTTCCTGATCACATCTTTTGCTTCTTGTCTTCCATATCACATCATTTTCTCTTCATTTCAGGATCGAAACCAAAATCTGAGTTCACCTTGATCGTCAAAATTGCATTTATCCTTCTTTTGCGCAATTGGCTGACCATTTGAGGCCTAATCCTTCAATCTTTATTGGGGCATCCTTTCCTTCTTCATCTCCATCTCTCTCACCCTTCTAGTCTTTCATTCATTTCATCTCTCTGTGAGGTCTTAACTAGGGCATATCTTCACTACTTGATGGTTATCCTATCATCTTTCATCTTTGATTATGATTTCTAGTGATTTGATCACGTTGCTCTTGCTTTTGCCTTCCCTCTACCTAATTTCACTTTCAATCTCAAGGGGGCAGACACATCATATCCTATTGGCTATTCTCCAAAGCATATGCTTGACCATTTCATTTGCTTTGATTGATCTATCTTTTTGGTTGACATGTTAGTTCTCGTCTCGAGTTCTGATATTGTCCATCTCTTTCCTAAGTGTTCAATACTATCACTACCAAGCTAACCATGCAATATTTTCTCTCTCTCTGCACTTCATTCTTTGGAGTCAGATCTCTATCTATTGCCTTCTTGGCTGATCTATTCTTTGACGTAATGTGTTTCCAGATTGATCACACATTAGTCAAAGAGGGGCAAATGTAATCATCTAAAAATGGTCATCTAGACTATTAGCCCCTTTTTCTAAATCATCAATTGCTTATTCTTGATCAAATCCTAGTTCTATCATTTATTTGATTTTATTCTATGGCATAACCATCTTATCCTAAGTCTTTATTTATTTAAAAGGAATTTCTTTCTCTTTTATTGAATAAAAAGCCCCCACTTTTCCTCTTATCCTAAGTTGCACAAATAAAGCATTATTCCTATTTTATAAAAAGGGAAAAAGCACTTTTTTGTCTCATATGGACACAAAAGTCAACTCTTATTTTCCCATTGGAGGATATTTGTGCACATGGATTGCTCCTCTTTCAAGCTCCACCATTGATTAAATCTTTTTCCTCTTAATCTCCATGGTCCATTCTTTCTCATTTCTTATAAAAGGAGAGCTCTCTTCTCATTTTAGGATGAATCTTTTGAATACTAACCTTATGCTGTAGGATTTCTTGGAGACTTTGGAGCTTTTTTGAAGACATTCTTGCATCCATCTCTCATTTCTTCATCATAGTTTCATATTTATGCTTTCATAGATTACCTTCATTTCTATGCTCTAGATTAGCTCACATAGATTAATTAGCTTGGATTGTAACACTTGCATCTTTCTTTTCAATTCTTAGCTTCCATTCTCATTTCTAGCATAGTTGCATTTCATTCTCATATTGATTCTTGAGGATATTGACATTCTTTCCCTTGTCTTCATTGAATCTCTCATTGCATGGTTTACTAGCAAGGTCATAGGCTTAATAGCTCTAGCTGAGAGCACACTTAATATCCTTGCACTCCATGCCTATGGAGCTCTAGGTCATTTTTCAAGGTTTCCCTTTCATGGATTCCTATGGAAATAAAGACTTAGAGAAGTGCACATCTTAGTGTGTACACATACCATGTCTTTCTTTTCTGGATCAACAAACCCTTCAGGTTGTTCTATGTAGACTTCTTCTTCAAGTATTTCATTCAGAAATGCTGACTTGACATCCATTTGATATACTTTGAATTTCTCATGTGTAGCATATGCAAGTAGCATTCTGACTCCTTCCAATCTAGCAATAGGTGCAAAGGTTTCACCATAGTCTATGCCTTCCAGCTCCTGTGCATATCCTTTGCATACCAATCTAGCTTTATTTCTTGTCACTTCTCCATTCTCATTTTGCTTGTTCATGAATATCCACTTAGTACCGATAACATTTTTATCTTTAGGTCAGGGTACTAAGGTCTAGGTTTTTTTCTTCTCTATTTTTTCTATTTCTTCCTTCATTGCATTAACCCATTCATCATTCTCTAATGCAACTTTCACATTTTTCGGTTCATAATCACAAACTAGACATGTACCTTGTCTTGCTTTGCTCCTTGTTTGCATGCCAGCTTGTTTGTCTCCAATGATTTGTGATTCAGGATGATGTCTTCTGAAAAAAATTGCTAGTTTTCTATCTCTTCTTTCATGTTCATCTTCTGTAGGTTCATTAGCTTGCTCAATATGGTCATCCTGCTTGTCGGTTTCTCTTTCCTGTTGTTCGGTGTTGTTTTCCTGTTGACCGGTTATCATAGGCTGTGGCTTCGATAGATAGTCTGAGTGTTCAATGTAAGTGAATCTACCATAGTCTTCTGGTTCCTTTGTACTTTCCTCTGTGTTCTTTTCATCAAACTCATCAACTCAGACATTAGTGCTTTCAATCATTTTATTAGTAGTTTTATTCAGACACTTATATGCTTTTCTTTTACTAGAATATCCTAGAAATATTCCTTCATCACCTTTTCTCTCATTTCTCTCATCTTTCATAATAAAACATTTGCTTCCAAAAATCCTGAAATAACTTACAGTCTATTTGTGTCCAAACCACAACTCATAGGGTGCCTTGTTGGTGTCCTTCTTTAATTGCACTTGGTTCAAAACATAAACTACTATACTAATAGCTTCCCTCTAGTATGTATGAGCAATATTCTTTTGCAGCATCAATGTCCTAGCATAATCAACTATTGACTTGTTCCTTCTTTCAGCAATCCCATTCTTCTAAGGTGTCCTCGGTGCACAGACCTATCTTTTAATACCATGCTCATTACAAAAATTAGTAAATTCATCAGAGATAAATTCACCTCCTCTATCATATCTTAGGCATTTCAATTCCTTACCAGTCTCTTTTTCTACCTTAGTCTTATACCACTTAAACATCTTAAATGCTTTAGATTTTTCTTTTAAGAACATAACTGTCATCAATCTAGTATAGTCATCAACAAAAAGAATAAAGTATCTATCACCATAATAACTCTAAGTTCTCATAGGACCACATAGGTCGATATGAACCAACTCAAGTATCTTCCTTATTGAATAGTCCTTACTTTTGAAACTAGATTTAGTCATCTTACCTTTCTGGCATTCATGACACATAACATGATTCAATTTTGACAAGTTAGGCAGCCCTCTAACTCTTTTCCTTTTACTGATCTTAATAATGTTATCAAAGTTCACATGGAATAACCTTTTATGCCACAACCAAGCATCTTCATTTTTCATCATCAAGCAAGAAGACTCATCAGTATCAAGATAAAATAGATTACCTCTTGATTGTGCACTAGTTCCAACTAGTCTTCCTCCATCATCAAATATTTTCACTTTCTTGCTTTCAAAAGCAACTTGGTAACCTAAATTATTCAATTGTGCCACACTTAACAAGTTATAGTTCAATCCATCTACCCAATAAGCATTATCACATTTTATCATATCATTTATCATTAAGTTTCCTTTACCTCTTATCGTATAAGGTGTGTCATTACCCATCTTAACTGATCCTCCATTGTATTCTTCAAGTAGATCAAACTTCCCCTCATCACTAGTCATGTGATGTGTACAACCACTATCTATGATCCATGTATTATTTTTGTTAACTTTAGAGATTAGTTTTGTTTCTATATATTTTCCTTCTTCTTCCTCCAAGTCATCTTTCATAGCAACAAATACAACTTCTACATCATCATTAGAATCAGATTCAGCTTCATTATCCTCAGCTATGAAACATACCTTTTTTCTTTTGTCATTATTGTCTCGGTTATCTCTGTTGTGTCGGTAGCCTCTGTTGACTCTTCTCCCATAGCTTCCTTCAGATCAGTCTTTGGATCTTTCATCATCTTTCTTATGTGGACATCTAGCAGCGATGTGGCCAACCTCTTTATAGTTAAAGAATGCCAAAGATAGCTTACCTTTATACCTTCCTTTGCCTTTGGGTAATCTTCAGGCCATAAGAGCTTCAAGTTCATCAAGCTCATCATCGGTATCACTATCATCATTTCTATCACTTCTGCTAGACTTACTGATCTTCAAAGAAGACATGAAAGCAGATTCCACAAATGGTACAACACTTTTATCAAATTTATCTAATTCAAAATTTGTAAGTTTACCAATCAGATTGTCAAGTGTAAGTACATTACCAGATGCAGACCTTGTCTCATGAATAGCAGATATTCTGATTAAATAAACTGGCAATAGGGTTTTGATTATTTTGCTAACAATTCTCTCTTCACGAATGACTCCATTAGATGCTCTAATAGCATGTACAACCTCTTTTAGTCTATTTATATATTGCACAATATTCTCACCTTCTTTCATCTTCATATTTTTGAATCTACCCCTTAAGCTCTCTTCTCTAGCTCTTTTAACATTTGCATCTCCACTGTAAACTTGAGAAAGTTTATCCCACATGGCTTTTGCAGTAGTGCAAATTTTAATATCTTCAAATTCAGCATTGGTATAGGTAGCAGCAATCTCCATCATAGTAATATTGTGTTCATGCATGTCCTTTAGTTGATCAAGTGTCAGAGGACCAGGGATCGGTTCTATATAACCATTCTCCATGAATTCTAGTGCGGCATTCCCAATTCTAGATATGTGCAACTTCATCTGACTCTGCCATACTACGAAGTTCTATTTGTTCAGCTTTGGCACTTCCCTCTTATACATTTTGAGATCTTTGTACTGAAGTCCTTAAAACTCTATTTCAAGCAACCAATGCTCTGATACCAATTTTTAGAATAACTAAGAGGGGGGTGAATCAGTTAATCAATGTCCCAATACAAAATATATAATCCAAAAACAAATACTTCAATTTATGTTGCTCGATAACTTATAATACTTTTACTATCTGTGCATTTACTGATTATCAGTCTAAAACTTATAACAGTTATCGATCAAATCAAATATGCAACATGTAAATATGACATCAAAACAAATATCACAATCAACACATAACACAAGAGATTTAACATGGAAACCCTGTGAAGGGAAAAACCACCTGGGACTGGCAACCCAAAATATTCACTCTTCTGAAGTGAGGTCGATGAAGACCCAACCCTATTAAAGGTTACAAACACACTTTTAGGTGTGACCTTGTTAGAGGATTTTAGACCAACTATTATCATCCAACTAGCAGTCACTCTAGGGTTGACAGGATAACAATGTTCATTCTATGAATGATACATAATAAGACTTTATTAGTCCACTCAATTAAGAGATTTGACTATGTACAATGGTTAAATATGTAACAGTAGGTGATCTGACTTAATACAACTTCAATTGTAAATTACAGATCAATATTCAACTCATACAAATCTTTTTGATCAATAAATCAATTCAGTTTCAATCAATGTTCAACTTACTGTCCATCGGTAATCACTCGTTATAGCTTAGTAATGCTATGTAGTAGGGTTATCCTTAACCAGTATGATCAGAATGCATGAAAACTTGTTCACGCAATTATTTTGTAGTTTCCTTTTCTTTCGGCATCACCACCTTGTAGTGAAATCTCCAGTTTCTTATATAGACATGTAAACTATTTTCTTCTGCTCCATCAGATTTTGTCACTTAATCATCTTCATTGATTTTGCCTCTTAAACATACCTTGGCACTTGTGTCAATAAAATGTTTGATTCTTGTCCTTTAGATCTTTCTTAAATTTTTTTAGCCATCGATCTATGTAACAAACATTATCTATTACCTCGTAATCATACACTTTACAGCTCATCAATCTTATCAACTAAACTAATCATTTGGTTCATTTTGTTCTTCTTAGTTAACAAAGAAATGCATCGGTGAACTCAAGCTTGGTTAACACTATGATCAGTATACACTACACTCCGTCAGTGTATACTGAAATGCTTCATAAACTGACAACATTATTTTGTGTCTTTCAGCTCTTTTCCTCATCATAGATGAATGAAACATAATCAAGTCAACAACATGAAGTCATGGACTCATCAACAAGTTACTCAATGTATTATTTATCCTCATCTATCATATACATCTTCCTCATGTAGATATTTATGTTCTTCATCTCTTTCACTCCTTCTCTACAAATGTTTCAGTATAGTAACTTACAAGATAAGTACTATCAAACTAGTTGACATCAATGACAACACAATATTGATTTAATCATATTACATATCTAATCAATTAGCTCGATGATCTTAAATCATAGATTATTCAATCATGTTCTAAATCAGTTGTAGTTCATCATCTTGACAAGGTTGTGTCATTTGATCTTATTGAGTCAAGTCTTTCTTCAGTTGTCTTCATCTTGCTTTCTTGCTTCACCCAAGGTTAATGGTGGAAACTAGAGCTTCCTCACACAAGAAATCTGGAGAAGCACTTAGCACCACACCTTTGACTATTCACAAGGGTCTCACTCTTGAGTATCTCTACAATTCTAGTCTTTACAAAGATGATGGTCTTGGAAACTTTTGATTGAAAACTGGTTATATCCCCCCTCCATCAACTCATAGAGGTAATCATCAAACCCCTCCTCAATCTATCCTAGGGAGTCCTAAAACACCTAGCATGTCTCATAGAGGGACACAACATGGGTCTCAAGGACCTCA
Organism: Chamaecyparis obtusa; assembly: GCA_027943335.1. NCBI lineage: Eukaryota > Viridiplantae > Streptophyta > Pinopsida > Cupressales > Cupressaceae > Chamaecyparis > Chamaecyparis obtusa. The sequence goes on from BSBK01010883.1 coordinate 226,827, forward strand.
TTCTCAACATGGTGTGGATCAAGAACCTACACCTTCTAAAATTGCTAAATATCAAAATGATGATGAATTCAAGAAAATGATGAGGCATTTCTCGAAAGAAGATAGAGAGGCATACTTTCTAGAGTTAGTTCATCAAGGAGCTAAACTTCCTCCAAATTTTAATATTGAAGATATCATTACACATGAGGAAGAAACTCCTATCATAGCCATGATGAAATAGATGGATGTCATGCAAGTCAAACTTAACAAACTTGAAAAAGAAAAGGAACCTAAAGAGTTCTCCATGGAGGCCCTATGCCCTTTTCCATTTGATAAAGACTTGTACATGCCACCATTCCCTAAAAGAGTGGAAATGCCTAAATAGGATAAGTATGATGGAAACTTTGATCCTCAAGATCATGTCAGAGAATTATGTACTCAATCAATGGAGTTTATGCATGAACCAACCTACCTAATGCATCTTTTCCCTTGATCTCTGGGAGGAGCATCCATTCATTGGTTCTCTAGAATGCCTCCAACTATCAAAACTTTTGAGAAGTTAATCAAACTGTTCTATCAACAATACTCCTACAATATTCAACATCTGCAATCTGAAACAATATCCAAGTGAACCATTCCTGACATTTCTCAAGAGATGGAGGAAGAAATTTTCTCTATACACTAGACCCATTCCAGAAACTGAGAAGCTAGAGATCTTCATCAACAATCTTGTTCCAAAAATCAACTACCCTTTACAAATGCAAAATAATACATCTTTTGATAAGATGGTAGATAATGCGATCAAAATTGAGAAGGTACTTGTGAAAAAAGGAGACATCACACTTCAAAAGGACAAGTATGAATCTGGATCTAGTTCTAAGGACAAGAACAAAAATTGGAATAAGAATAAAGATGTCACAAATGGCGTTGTTGATGCTATTTGTGCCCCGTCCAAGGCACCCACTTTCAATCTCACTGTTGGTACCCAAGCCATCAAAGCTTCTGAAGCTAACGCAATAGAGCCTAACAAAAATTCATATGATTATAAACTTGGGCTACAGATCCTAATCACAAATTCACTCCTCTTGGAGAATCCTTAGAATCTGCCATGAAAACTCTATTGGAAAAAAAAATCATCTACTTGCCTAAGATAAAAGTCTTTGATCCCGAACCAAAACTGAAATGGTGGAGAGAGAATGATTTCTATGAATTCCATCGCAATAAGGGTTATAAGACTAATAACTACATTCACTTGAAGCACATCATACAAAACAAAATTGATAATGTAAAAATCATGATTGATAATCATAAGACAAATAATGATCATACAGCATTCATGGAACCATTTCCTAAACATGGTAAAGAAGATTCTTCTTCTTAGCCTAATATGGGTGCTAAAGTCAATTATGCCTACTCTAGAAACAATGTTGTTATCAATATGGTTGAACCATGTCTATCTGAGCATTGCAATGTCATCACAATTGTGAGAAAATATAGAGAAAATCAATCAGCTAATGCAGTTACTCGATCACAAGCTCAGGCACATCTACAAGGACAAATATCATATTCATCAAATGTCCCTAAGGTGCCTTTCAATCTTTCATCTGCTTCTAAACACAAGGCTACATCTAAATCTTCAAATCCTAAAGACACAAGGCCTACATCATACAGTATTGTCCAACAACTTCAGCATACAAATGCAAAAATGTCCATGTTTGAGTTGCTTCGGATATCTCCAACTCATAGAGCCATTCTAGATAAAGCTTTGCTTGGATCCAATGTTCTTGATAACCTTGATTTAGAAAAATTCTAGACTATGGATGGTCATCTTACATCTCCATAGTGTATTTCCTTTTCAGAGGAAGATGATAACTCCTTGAGTCATCCGTATAACCAGCCCTTTCATATTGAAGTCTTGATCCAAAACCGTCGTGTCAAATGTGTGTTGATAGATGGAGGCGTTGGTCTAAACATTTGTTCTTTTAGCTTGATTACACAATTGGGATTTTCAAAAATGGCCATTGATCCTAGAAAGAAGATAACTATCAAAGCATATGATGAGCAAGAGAGATCTTCCAAAGGAACAATTGTCTTACCTATCAGAACAGGTTATGTTATCAGAGATACTATATGTCAAGTTCTTGATCTACATTTGGCTTACAATATCCTTCTAGGGAGACCCTGGATACATGAAATGAAATCTATTCCTTCTACATATCATCAGTGTTTGAATTTCCTTATGAAGGGGTAGAAGTGACGATTCCAGCTGATCTATACACAACTTGCAATGCATTGAAAGAAAGCATTGATAAACTTGTTCCTAATAATAGAGAATCTTCCACTAAGCAGCTAGACATTGCTTCAACATCCAAAATGGAAGACATTGCTAAAGAGGTTAAAATCAAAGAAAATGGTATAGGAGAATATACTATAGAGCTAGTCTTATCTTTGACATCTCTCCCTATCTCGCCTAAGTCCTATGGGAAAACTCTAAAACAGTCCAAACTAGAGTCTAAAGAACCTCTTGAGGCATATAAAGGAAATTTTATTGCAAAACAAGTATCTAAAGAATATTTTGAAGATGATGAAGTTGTGCTTGAATGGCTATACAAAGATGAACTTGAATCTCAAGTTGTTCAAACATGTGTATCTAAAACACCGAATATCCCTTCTAAGTCATATGGCCCAGGGGACAAGTTGATCACAAAAATGGGATATAAAGGGAAAGGACCTCTAGGACTACATGGTAAAGTTCTTCTATCACCTCTTGATCATCGTGGATGAGAAAAAAAAAATACAATAGGTCTAGGATATAAGAAGAAGCCTTTTTGTCTTAGCAAGAACTCACCACATGTCTTAGAACAGATTGAGCCATCCACAACAAATCAAATAAAGGGAGAAACAATAGAACAATCTGATAGTGATGATTCAGACACCACTAAAGATCTTATTCCTTATGAGTGTTTCCCTAAAGAAAGAAAAGACCTCCTTGAAGCTGATGATGATCCAATAAAAAGAATTAATGTAGTAGAAACACAAGAACCTACTATAGAGCAAGAGCTAGTTGCACCACAAGAACCAGCTAATCTCGAAGGCAATCACATAGATAAGGAGGAAGGTGGTAGTTATTTTGAGACAGATTCCCATGAGTATGAATTCAAATCAGAATCTGAGTGTAACCCTTCTTGGGGTATTCACCCTGACTTTACTCATGTTCTTAGATTTCCTAGAGGCATAGATGAGGAATCAAATGACTATGAATAGGGAGCCATTCCAGAAGAAGATGAGCTTATTACAGAGAAACATGTTAACTTTATTCACCAATATGCACCTAAACCCAATGTAAGTCTAGAGCGAAATGATGAACTTAACGAGTCTGATCCACCGATGGCTGAAGTGGGATCCCACAATGAAATTGAGCCTATTCATGAACTGAACATCTTAAGTTGTAATATCACCTTTGAACTCAAGCATCGGGTTAGGACCAATGATGATAGATCCATATCCGTAAACACTATTTCCCAATCTTTCACCACTTTGACTATCCAACATCCTGAACTTCTTGAACAAACCTCTACAAATTTGAGCCAAGGTATCTATACCTTTCCCAATGACTATGCCCTTGCTTGCTACCTCAATGTAGTTGAGCCTATGAGGACTTCCATCAGTGAACCAAGTGTTAGCAAGACGGAGTCAGCCATCAAGTATCTTTGTCAGAAAAATAAGAATAAAAATAAAAATAAAAGGAGTTCTAGGGGTGAAAACCACTTTGTGGTAGTCTCAGAACCTACAAAAGTAAAAATAAAAGATGTATCCAAAGGTGAAAACCTCTTTGAGGCACCTAAGGATGAGATATTTGATGTCCTTCTAAGTCATTTACAAGATAGATCTCCAGTTCTAATTGAGCCCACTCAATCTATCAACTTGGGAATAGCAAAAGAACCACAGTTGATTCATGTAGCATAATCCTTATCAAAAGAAGAAAAGAAAAAATTTACAACATTCTTAATAGAAAAGAAGATCAAATTTGCATAGAAATATTCAGATATGCCAGGGTTGGATCCTAATTTTAAAATGCACCATTTATCTATAGCTCCAAATGTCAAACCTATTAAGCAGGAATTGAGAAAGATGCATCCACATGTTGCACTCTTGGTCAAAGCTGAATTAGAGAAGCTACTAAAAGTTGGATTCATCTGTGTTATTGACTATGCTGAATGGATCTCTAATATTATACATGTTTCAAAACCAAACAAATCTATAAGAGTGTGCACAGATTTCAGAGATGTAAACAAAGCATGCCCTAAGGATGATTTTCCATTGCCTAATATTGATATGATAGTGGACATGACTGCGGGCTTTGAGATGTATTCTTTAATGGATGGTTTTTCTGGATACAACCAAATAAAAATTGCTCTAGAGGATCAAGAGAAAACTGCTTTCACATGTGCATGGGGTACCTTCTGTTGGAATGCCATGCCATTTGGGCTTAAGAATGCTGGTGCTACATATCAGAGAGCTATGACATCTATTTTTCATCACATGATGCATCAAACCATAGAATATTATGTTGATGATACTTTAGCAAAATCTATGACAAGATCTGAACATCTAAATGACTTGAGCAACATACTAGATAGAATGGAGAAATTTAGTCTTAGACTAAATCCTAAAAAGTGTGCTTTTGGTGTCACTTCTGGAAAGCTTTTAGGCTATATTGTTTCAAAGAAAGGAATTGAAGTTGATCCAGATAAAGTTAAAACTATCATGGAGATGCAACCTCCTAAGAATATTAGTCAAATGAGAACATTACAAGGGAGAGTTCAATCTATCAGACACTTCATATCTTAGCTAGCAGACATGTCACAACCTTTTACAAAGACATTACATAAAGGTGTGACCTTTACATGGAATGAGGAATGTGAAAAGAATTTTAATAATATCAAGAAATACCTATCAAATCCTCCTATCTTGATGCCTCCCATTAAAGGGAAGCCTTTGATCTTATATGTCTCCGCTACATATACATCACTGGGGGCATTGCTTGCACAACATGATGAGAATAAGAAGGAAAGAGCTATTTACTATATTATTAGAACATTGGTAGCATATGAAAAGAACTATTCTATGATTGAAAAGGCTTGTCTAGCTATTATCTTTGCATCACAGACACTGAGACATTATATGTTGGCTCATACCACACATTTAGCAGCTAAGATTGATCCACTAAAGTACCTACTAAGAAAAGTTGCCCTCACGGGTAGATTAGCCAAATGGGTCATGCTCTTAATTAAATTTGACATTGAATATGTTGAAAGAAAAGCTATTAAAGGCCAAGTTATTGTTGATCAACTAGCAGATGCACCTTTTTCTGATGACACACCAATGCAAGTGGAATTTCCATATTCCTCTATCATGAATCTTTCTTCTAGAGAATTGCAATTGATCTTTGATGGCTCCTATACATAGAATTGATCTGGAGCAGGCATTTTGTTTATCACTCCTCAAGGATACTCCATTCCTAAGGCATTTAGAATTAAATTTCCTTGTACAAACAATATTGTTGAATATGAAGCCCTTCTAAATGGTATGAAAATATCAATTGAGTAGAGAGTAACAGAATTACACATTCATGGAGACTCACAACTTGTAATCCATCAAGTCAATGATGTGTATCAAACAAAAGATGAAAATATCATTTCATACAAAAGAATGGTAGATGATCTAAAGAAATACTTCATATCTATCACCTTTGAGAAAATACCTAGAACAGAGAATAAGGTTGTCGATGCAATGGTAACATTATCTACTTTATTACAGCAGCCTGAACATGAGCTACGCTACAAGTTCCTAGTGGAAGCACTATCTTATCCTGCATATGACTCCCTTGATGCACTATTGTAGGTCATGATTCATCCCACTATAAAAACCTATTCTCCTATCTCAAAGACCAAATCATTCCCAATACCTTTAACTGCCATGAAAAGAGATACCTTATCCATAATGCCTCCCAATATGTTATCATTGGTCACAATCTGTACAAATGAGGTCTAGATGGTACACTACTTAGATGTTTAGAATGGGAAGAGTCTCAACGTGTGTTAGAGGAAGTCCATGATGGCATTTGTGGGTCACACTTGAATGGTTTAACACTAGCCCGAAAAATTATTAGGGTTGGGTACTATTGGTCGAAAATGGAGAAAGAGTCTATCAAGTTTGCTAAGAATTGTCAAAAGTGCCAAGTGCATGGCAACTTAATTCATGCTCCAAGGAGAGATCTAATTCCCTTCACTACTCAATGGCCTTTTCACTAATGGGAATTTGATCTTATAGGATCCATACATCCTCATTCTTCTAATGGGCATACCCACATTATTACAGTTACAGATTATTTCACAAAATGGGTAGAAACAGTCCCTTTAACATAAGTGATTGATAAGCAAATATCTATGTTCATCTTGAACTACATCATATGCCGGTATGGTATTCCACACTCTATAGTCACAGATAATGGTGGATAATTCAAGAACAAAGACTTAGATGATCTATGTGCCAAATTCAAGATTACATAGCATTGGTCATCTATCTACTATCCTCAAGGGAATGGACAAGTAAAGGCTTCAAACAAGAATCTATTGAAAATCTTGCATCATATAGTTAATAAAACAAGAAGAAACTGGCATCTCATGATCAATCTAGCTCTCTAGGCCTATAGAACAAGTATTAGAATGCCCACTGGGGCTACATCATTCTCTTTAGTTTATGGGTCTGAAGAGGTACTTCCTATTGAGGTTGAAATCCCATCACTAAGAATCAGAATGCATGGTCTAGTAACTAATGATGACTACAAAGTGTCTAGGTTGCAAGAACTTGAACTACTAGATGAGTGCAAACAAGCAATGTATGATCATTTCAGAGTATATCAGAAAAGAATGTCTAGAGGATACAACAAGAAAGTCAGACACAGAGAATTTTAGGTTGGCGATCTAGTCTTGAGAGAGAATCCTAAAAATAATCACATAGAGAATGCAAGAGAAAGTTTGAACCCAACTGGCTAGGTCCCTTTGTAATCACTACTACGTTTGGCTCTGGTGCCTATCAACTCTCAATGACTGAAGGAGAACAACTCCAAGAACCAATCAACTTTCTCCATCTGAGGAAATTCTACGCCTAAGGTATTCAATGTATGGTAAAATGTCCTGAGAAAATCTTAAAAATCTAAAAAAGTCCTGAAAAAATGAACATCTTGGTGAAAACCTAGCAATAGGCACCTTGATGACTCATGAAAAAAGTAAAAAATATCAAAAGTACAAAAAAATTAAAAAAATGAAAAATACAAAAAAAATGAGAAAAAGAAAAAGTGCCTTGATGAAAACCTGCAAACAGGCGCCTTGGTAGCAAAAATAGAATCTCTGCCAAGATGGTGAAAACCCAGCAAACAGGTGCCACTTGTTTCAAAATCCTCCATCTATTATCACAATCTTGGTCTTTCCTATCTTTCATTCTTTCTTTAGTTTGTACATATCTCCCGGTCTGTTCCTGCTTTCCTATTTTCAATAAGTCAGTCTGTACACCAATCAACTCAAGCATCTGTATCCTATCAATGCTTAACACTTGGGGGCAATCAATGTCATATCTTATGGCCTCTAATGTATCTTAGATGTGTCATATCTAGTTAGAGTCCTTTGAAGCTTCATTTGAGTTTGTCTGTCTGTCTCATCTCCAGAAAGGATTTTGCATCTACAACAACGCAATCAAACATCAAACTGAAAATAATCTATGCTTTTACATGCTTTTATCTCCTTGTATGCTTACTGATTCACATTGATATTTTTGCATATTATGTCCCTTTGAGCTCTTCAATGATGTCCTTTATAGGATTTAGAGAGTGATGACTAAGGGCATAATCTTTTCTTTGTCTTTTGCTTGTATGTGAAAATCTAACAACTCTGGAAATTCTGGATTGAAATGGTGTCTGTCTGTAAAAGCCTCTATCTTGAATTGGATGGCCATGAGTACCTCGACCATTGATACCTAGAAAATTCAAGGAAGATTGATCTCACTATTGTCTTTTTAAGTGATTTCTTTCTCCTATTGTGAAATGTGATCTTACCTAAGGATGTGAACAATAAAGGGTCACTACGGGTAATTCACATTGGATTTAGAATGATCTCTTGACTGTTTGATGTGTTTGTAATGCAAGGTGTATTCAGGTCATCATGAAATTTATGTTTTGATGCTTATACAAATTGCTATATCAAAATGGACATGATATTCAGGTCATCCTTGCATTTATGCCTTGGTGCTTATATCTAATCTGACATTTCAAAAATAAAATCAATATTCATATGTCCATGGTTGCCTAACCAGTGGGTGTCGTATTGATTCCTGCACATACAAATCAATATCCATATGTCTATAGTTTCATAACTAGTGGATGTTGTATTGATTTATCTAGTTACCTAAAAATTTCAATGATGACAACAAATCGACACATGATCAGTGACTAGGTCCTAGGTCCTAGGTTTGCATTTCATTCTGCATAACATTTTGCACTTTGCAGGATTGCATGATCTCACAAATTGCTACATACACATAAAATGCTTAATGATTCTACAAAAATGCTAAACATGACACAAGGACTGAGCATTGTATGAAGGTCCCTCCAATGAAACAGCAAGTAGAACCCATTTTCAGGATCAAAATCAAAATCTAAGATCGTTTATTATGTCAAAATCATGATTTAAAATTTTCAGACCCAAGACGTCTGACTGCTTGCATAATCAACCTCTAATCATCATAGAAATCTAGAATTCAACTTAACTATTTATCTCACATCAAACTATTAAAATTTCAACTTGGTCAACCATGGTCAAACTTGGTCTACTGGACCTCTAAACAATGCAGAACATGTTCTCAGACATGTATAACCACTTCTCAAATTAATTAACATGCTTCTAAACTATTCAACACTGACTTTTCTTTTTAGATTTCAATTTTTATCTTGAAGGGGGTTATGGTATTGCACATCATTCAAAGTCTGTAACTCAATTATGTCAATCAAATCTTTCTTTCAGTAATCAAGACAACAACCACATCTAGTTATTGATTCATCTAAAGTCCTCATCGCTTGGGGAAAATCTATTGATTCTTGGGGCATATCAGATTCATAGAGATCCATATCAATCTGGTATCCTAAATCTATCTTGTAAACTATATCAACTTTTTGTAACTATCGGTTCATTAGCATCATTTCCTTGTTTCTTCGTAACTGATGGGTTTAGGATGTGATACCAATATGATTCTTCTTTGAGGACATTCAGGTCTAGAATTGGTCACTCACTTCTTTGCAATCATAAGGTCCAAAATCAGGCATTTTGACACTCTTTTGTAATCATCAGTTTATTACTGCTATAGTTAACATTATCTTTGGTCAGTCAGGACCTAAATCTTAAATCTTGAATCTTTAAATCTTTCAATCGGTTTCTTTCTCAGAATCAATTAATCTTTCAAATCTTTCAAATCAATTTCATACATATATCAGACATAGGCTATTCTTTGAACCACTACGCTTTGCACAGTGATTCAAAGAGGGGCAAAATATAATACCCCAAAAATGGGCTATAGGTTCATTAACCTCCTACATCTTCAAATTCTAACGAAATCGATATCAAAGTCCTAACCTAAGGCACATCTACACATTATCAAATCCTAATTGATTTTATCCTAAATTTTGCATCAAGGAATATTCCTAGCAATATTCCTATCTATCCTAATTATTCTTTAATTTAATTATTATTTGGCGATAAATTCTATTTATCCTAAAGTTTGATTAATTGAATATTTTGAATATTTAATTAAATTTAATACTGCCACTTAATCATTTAATTGGATTTAATTAAATTATTCCTAAATTGTACTATTTAATTTTGACAATAAATCTAAAATCTCATGACTAATTGATTAAATTCTTATTTAATTAATTAATGTCAATTGTCAATATTTAATAATATAGTTTTTGAATAAAGTTTGATTTAATAATTGATTAACCCATAAATCAATTGTTTTATTTCAAAAATCAATTAAGTTGAGAATAAATCATTTTATTTTTAAATTAATTTGTAATTAAATCATGCACAATCAGAAAAGTTGGCAACTAGAGATTAACAATCAATTTTAAAATTGAAACTCAACATCTGATGATGAGTTGAAATTTGATCTAAACTCTATTTTGAGTAAAACACTTATTTTTGCATGATTTTTGTGAGTTAATTATCTTTGATTTCCTGATAACTCAAAAATTCACATGAGTTTATCAAGAGTGATTTATGGCTTTTCTCCTGCATCCTCAAAGCCCTGGATTTCTATAAAATCAAGGCTCAGCTCTTCATAATTGTCAACACTCAAATTTGCACAATTACTCTAGCAAATTGGCGATTGAAGGATTAAGCACTTGCGACAGGTGATTTGTGAGATCTTTCATAGTTGATCATAGCTTTTGCATAGTTTCATATCATAGTTTTCATATTCATCCATAACATTCTTAGATTAAATATGCATTCAATTTCATTCATTCTAGATTAATTTCATATAGTTTTTCATCCTATTGCATAGAAAATACAAAAATCTAGATTAATCTGCATTCATATAGTCTTTCTTATTTTGTATTCAAATCCTTTGTTTAGGTGTTGCATTGTCACTGATCTTGATTCCAATCTGATAACATCACCTAGTTAGCATAGTTTCAATTATTTGCAAGATTTCAATTTTTGCTAACCTCTAATGTTTTACTGAAGTGTTGTGTCTATAGCTAGGTACAAAATTCACACACACAATACCTAGGTACAGGTCAACACAAATGACCTATACCCTCAAAAATAGGCTAAAATTTGGCTAGCAGGAAGGTTACAATGTCAGGATCTCATAAGATTTGTTACAGGTACTTCCATCATTTCATTTGATAGTTATTCAGATTTGAAGTTTTTAATTTCCTATTTCATTCCTAAATGCATTTAATTTTTTTGCAACTAGGGTTGACTATATTTTAAATTATGTAGATTTGATAGATTTACATGAGATTTCCCTCAAAGGTTCAAGAAATGAAGGCGGAAGCAAGCGGGAAGTGACAGCATCAACCATCAACTACATTTTGACCAAGAAGGGTTGACTTTATAATTTGACTAAGTAAACAAACTCAGATTTTGATTTCAATATCCCAAAAATGGATTCAGGATGTTGAAATTGTCCAGGGGTGCAATTTTTGCGGCTTTCCAAGTGCTTTGAATTTTAGGTCAAAATCTATAATCGAGGCCTATAGGGGTCATTTTTAAATCATTTGTTGCAGTTGACTTTGAAAGCCCAAAACCTTCTAGAGAGCTAAAATGCTAGTTCTAGTCTGAAACCACTGAGTCACGCTTCGGAGGTGCCACAACCGGCCCCAAGCATATGTTGCACTAGTAAGTAGTCAATTCCAGCCTGTGATTTTGTAGATTTTAGTGAATTTTATTAGTTTTTTTTTTGCATTTTTAGGTCTTTTATCCTAGTTTATCATGCAATGAAATGGTTTTGTCGCATGTAATTCTAGTGTTCATCATACGATAAACTAGTTGCAAAAAGTGTATCGTATGGTGTATTGACTTTTATCATACAATTGGTACCCTCATATCATATGATATGAGGAACTTTATTGCACTGAGGAATCATATTGCATCATTCTTGGAGTTTCATCATATGATAAACTTAAGTCGGTTGTTTCATCGTATGAGCAAAATTTGCACTATTTTCCTTGGTGTCAAAATATGTCTTATGTCATAGTTGATTTGTAGTCTTGTAGAGATGCTTAGTGACTACTTTGTGATGCTTTGTATAGATGATTTTTTCTTATGATTTAGGTTTATTACTAATGTATCTCTTTGTGTTCATTATTGCAGCTTTGATTTCTTGACCCCATCTTCCAGTGCAAGTACCCATAGGCTTTGAGATTGGTTTGATACTTGGCACGGGATGATTTGGATGTCCTTGATCAGTGTGGGTTGGGGAAGCTCATTACTATGCCAGATATCCCTATGAATCATAGGTTGTTGACTTTATTGGCTGAGAATTTTTATAGTGAGCATAATACCTTTCATTTTCCCACTAGTGAGATCACCATTATGCCAGAGGACGTCTATAGAATCCTTTGAATTCCTATAGATGGAGAGCTTATCTTTTATGATTAAGATTTGACAAAGGGAATCATGGCGTTGAGGCAGATCTTTACTGATCACACTATCCTAAACTACCACATCACCTGGGATTACATGATTTTGTTAGGAATGAATGCTGAATATATCCTATGGGGGAGTATTTGCAACCATTCAGTAGCAATTGTTGTTGCATGCATGATTGTGATTGTCATTGATGTCAACATAGTGATCTATTGAAGATTAGCAGAGAAGCAGATAGTGTTTGTATTAGTGCACATGGGATATTGAAGATCAAACTATGAATAGTTGAGGACTTAATCTATGATGTTTCCTAAGATGATGGTTAAGAGTGCATATAGAAATTCATTTATTCATGATAGTTATATGTAATTCAGTGGAAGCAGTATTTAGGCAGTGTTCGTGAGAAGTAGTTTGTGGAAATCGGATGATATCTCCTAATTGGGATATAATCTAACCATGTCAGGTTGCACAAATGATGAAGAAATTATTATTATGACATGGACATGACAACAAGGTTAGAGGTCACATGAGTGAAGAATTATATTTATTGGAAGCCGGCAGTTTTGTATAATTGTAAAATATTGTGTAACATGTGGAAGATTTTATTTTGTAATTGGTATGCCTACTCATTTCTAATTATTTGAGTGTGGTATAAAGGAAGGAATATTTTCCTTATTATAATGTAATAATTGGTAGTATTTTGTGAAAGTGAATTGTAGATTTGAGAAATACTTGTTGTAAGAGGATATGTGAAGTACAAAGATCTAGTATTGAGATCTGATGAAGCAGTTGGTGCGATTTGGCACAGTCAGAGAAGTGATAAGTTGTTGAGATCAGTAATCTTTTGGTATTATTTTTTTGAGTAATACAAAGATTAGTTGGACAGTGTGTTCAGTAATCTTGCCCTTGAAGCTGTTTGGACAATGGGTCTTTTTGTCTTCCATAACTCCTAACTAGGTTAGAATCTTTTAACTAGGATTCAAAATCTCCTAACAAAGATTCATATGTACTAAATGTATTTCATAAGGCTCCTAACAGAGTCCATCCTCTCACAAGTAACTTTCATAGTAGTGCATCTTTTGTGGGCATCATTCCCACCAGGGTTTACTCTTTGATCAAGAGGTTCCCTAGTTAACATATCTTGTGTTATTGTGTTGTTGTGTATGTATATCTTTCTATGGTTGTTGATTACATTTCTTACATGGTTGAAATGTATTAAAGGTGATAAAAGTTGTATTTATCTAATAAGTGATTCACCCCCCCCCCCCCCCCCCTCTCAGTTATCTTGGTGGACTTTACTTTCTAACAATTGGTATCAGAGTGGCAGGTCCTTGAAAGAAAAGTTTAACAACTTAAGGAGATCCATGGCGAGTCATTTCAAGAAAGAAATCCCTAAGTTTGATGGAGTAAATTTTGATAGCTAGAAAGAAAAGATGAAGACACATTTTCTTTGTTTAGGACCATGATATTGGTTAATCACAAAGAACAAGAAGACTATCATTGATGAAGAAAAAATTGAAGAATGTACTAATGAGGAGAGAGATCTATTCATGTGTAGCATACTTGCCAGAGAAGCACTCTTATTAGCCCTTCCAGAAAATGAGTACAATCAGGTAAAATATCTAAAAATATCTCATGAAATTTAGTTAGATTTACAATTAACTTTTGAAGGTGATGAACATGCAAAGAAAGTCAGATTATATAATTGGATATGTGCATTTGAAGATATAAGAATGATGGAAGATGAATCTTTTAGAAGCTATATTGGTAGAATTTCATAAATTGTTGCAGGTATAAAATACTGTGAAGGAATCAAGATAGAGAATGAAGTGATATGGAGAATTCTAAGGACATTGACTCCTACATTTAAGCAGACAACATAGATGATTGAGAAAGTTATACTGTGTACTGAGAATTTCACTAGAGAAACCCTTCTTGGAAGACTAGAAGCAACAAAGATGAACTTGAGATAATCTGGAGATCTACCTAGAATGGAGACAACATTCAGTGCACTTAGTATTCACCCTACTTTGTCAAGAAGCATTAGTGTAAGCATATATTATGCTAGTGGAAGTAGATCCAGGAATGAAGAAGACAGGAAGATTGAAAAAGGAATTGCCTTTCTTGTGAAAAGAGAACCGGACAATAAGAAAAAAATTTAATGTTGAACTTGTCAAGAATATGGTCATTTTGCATGAAATGCCCTAAGAAAGTAAAGAAGTATAGGAAGAACTTTAAACCTAGAAGATCTAAAGAATGTTATTATGCTAATGATGAAGAATTTGAAGCTAGTATGGAGAAATCTCTAAGTGAAAGTGATAATGAGAATGATGATATAGGATTTGTAGCAATAAAAGAAGAAAACCCTGAAATAGAAGTTAAGGAAGAAAAATCTTTAGTTTCTCAAGTAGAAAAGAAATTTGATTGGATTATAGATAGTGGTTGTTCACATCATATGACTAGAGATATGAAGAAATTCATAAAGTTTAACAATTATGATGGAAGAATTGTTAGAGTTGGAAACAATGCACCTTGTTTGATATAAGGAATAGGATATATTACTCTTGATGGAAAGACTAACACTAATGATGTTTACTTTGTGGATGGATTGAAACATAATCTTTTGAGTGTTGGACAGCTAGTTGATAAGAGATATCAAGTTTGGTTTACTAAGAAAACTTGTGTAATCAAAGATAAGGATGGTAATTTGATTGGAACTAGATCAAGAACCAGAGGTAATGTATTTCAGTTGAATCCTACTGAGATGACATGCTTGATTACTAAGATTGATGATAGTTGGTTATGGCATAGAATATTTTGTCATATAAACTTTGATAACACTGTGAAAGTAAGTATTACACTTGTAGTAAGAGATTTGCCTAAAATTATGAAACCTACTAACATGATTTTCAAGGAATGTGTTATGGCTAAATACAAGAGAATCTCATTTCCTAGCAAGAAGTTTACAACATTAGAGAAGTTGGAAATTGTTCATACAGACTTGAGCGGTTCCACAAGGACTAGAGGATTCTCTGGTGAAAGGTATTTTATGATTCTTGTTGATGACTTTACAAGAATGATGTGGATTGCATTTCTTAAAGAAAATTTGGAGGCATTTGATAAGTTTAGAGTAATTAAGAACAAAGTTGAGAATGAATCTGGAATGAAAATTAAATGTTTAAGATCATATAGAGGTAGAGAATTTACTTCAAAAGAATTTAACACTTTTTGTGAAGTGAATGGCATTAAGAGATAGTTTTCAGCCCTTAGAATACCTAAACAAAATGGTATTGCAGAAAGAAGAAACATGGCAGTAACTGAAGCAGTAAGAGCCATGCTATTTTAAAATGATTTGGCAAAGATATTCTAGAGAGAAGCAGTGAATACAGTACTATATACAATGAACAGAGTATAGATCAGAGTAGACACAGACAAGACACCTTATGAATTATGGTTTGGACATGCACCATCAGTTAAGTATTTCATAATTTTTGAAATTTAATGTTATATTAAGAGAGATGATGACATTGGAAAGTTTGACCCCAGAAGTGATGAAGGTATATTTCTTGGTTATTCATTGAGAAGAAAAGCTTATAGATGTTTCAATAAAAGAACTAAAACTATTGTTGAGAGCGCAAATGTTAAAGTTGATGAAAAGTTCAAAATATAGGAAATAATGCTTGATTATGAATCAGATGAAGGAATTCATCCTAGAAATAATCTAGAAAATGTTGAATTATTCTATGAAACTGACAATGATTTGTAGAATGAAAGCTACATTGAGGAAATCCTAGAACCTACAGCTGAAGCAAGAACTGAGACAGTGACACCTAATAGGAATCTAACAAGAAATCATCATGTTGAGCAGATTATTGGAAGCATAGATAAAGGAGTTCTGACATGAAATAACGTACAAGAACAATTGTGTTTAATTTCTCAAATTGAACCTAAATCTACTAGTGAAGCCTGTGAAGATGAAAATTGGGTTAAAGCTATGAAGGAAGAACTAGATCAAATTGAAAAGAACAAGACTTTGGAGTTGGTCCCTATACCTAAAGATAAGAATGTTATAGGAACTAAATGGGTATTCAGGAACAAGATGAATGAACAAGGAGAAGTTGTAAGGAATAAAGCAAGACTGGTATGTAAAGGATACTCACAGCAAGAAGGATTTGACTATGAAGAAACTTTTGCACCTGTAGCAAGAATTGAAGCAGTAAGAATGTTCTTGGCTTATGTAGCCTATAAGAAATTTAAGGTTTATCAGATGGATGTGAAGTCAGCATTTATGAATGGAGAGTTGGAAGAAGAAGTTTACATTGAGCAGCCTGAAGGTTTTCCCTTAAATCATGAAGGAGACAAGGTATGTAAACTAAACAAATCTTTATATATACTTAAACAAGCACTTAGAACTTGGTATGAAAGACTGGATAAGTATTTGATAAAATTAGGATTTACTAAAGGCATAGCAGACAGTAACTTGTATATGAAAGAAATTGAAAATGGTTTGTTGGTTGTTTTTTTTTTGTTGATGATATTATCTTTGGAGGAGAAGATGAAGATAGTGATAAATTTGTAGATGAAATGAAGACTGAATTTGAAATGAGTATGATTGGTGAGATGAAATATTTTTTAGGATTGCAGATAACATAGAATAGTGAGGGTATCTTCTTATGTCAAACAAAGTACTTGAATGACTTATTGACGAGATTTGGAATGGAGAACTGTAAGCCAGTTGGAACACCTATGGTAACTGGACACAAGTTATCTAGCATAGATGAGACTCTTGCAGTTGAACAGAAGAAGCACAAATCTATGATTGGAGGATTGCAATATTTAACTCATACAAGACTAGACATATCACATGTGGTTGGAATTGTTGAAATATTTCAAGCTGATCCTAGAGAATCACATTATGTAGCAGTAAAAAGGATACTGAGGTACCTAAGAGGCATAATTAAATATGGACTGTGGTATGAAAAATTTGATAACTTTACCCTATGTGCATATACAAATTTAGATTGGGGAGGTAGTGTTGATGAAAAAAAGAGTACAAGTGGTGGAGCATTTTTCCTTGGAGGAAGACTGGTTTCTTGGCTAAGAAAGAAACAAAATTTCATTTCATGGAGTACACTAGAAGCAGAATATGTAGCAGCGGCAAAAAATTGTAACCAGATAATATGGATGAAACAAATGTTGAAGGATATTGGAATAAAATATGATGAGCAGTTTGTTAGACACTATGATAACACCAGTACAGTTAGTATGTCTAAGAATCTTGTACTACATTCTAAGACAAAGCATATAGAAATAAAGTATCATGTAGTGAGAGAGAAAGTTACAGAGAAAGAAGTCAGAGTTGAGTACATAAGCACAAAAGAGAAGATTGCAGATATATTTACAAAGCCTTTGCCTAAAGATACATTTGAGTATCTGAGAGGTATGCTTGGGGTTATGCCCCAGCCTACTTTTGTGAAGCGATGCAGATTGTTGCATCGGTCCAGTGGTATATGAGCCTTATCTTTTTTCTAGACTAGATATTGGAACTTCCTCTATGGGGGAGTATGTGTTTCTGAGTTGAGTCATGAGGACTCTAGTGAATGTATTTTCTAAAAAGTGTCTTTTGACATTGAAGTTATTGTTGATATAGTGATGTAGCATTTGTCATTGATGTCAATGGGGGAGAAGGATACAAGCAATATAAAATGGAAAACTAAAAGAATTGAGCAGGAAAATGAAGCAATATTTGATTAATGAAGAGGATTTGAAAACATTTCAGAGCAGCAGTGTTGCAGTGTTGGTATTCATGGAACTTGGATATTTTTTCATCTATGTTGTCATCAATGCCAATGGGGGAGATTGTTAGGAATGAATCCTAAATTTATCCTATGGGGGAGTATTCATAGCCATTCTGTATCAGTTGTTGTTACATTCATGATTGTGATTATCATTGATGTCAACACAATGATCTACTGAAGATTAGCAAAGAAGTAGACAATGTTTGTATTAGCACACGTGGGATATTAAAGATCAAGATATGTGGATTTGAGGACTTAATATATGATTTTTCCTAAGATCATGGTTAAGAGCACATACATAAATTCATTTATTCATGATAGTTATGTGTAATTCAGTGGAAGCAGTATTCAAGCAGTGTTCCTACGAAGCAGTTTGTGGAAATCAGATGATATCTCCTAATTGGGATAGAATATAAGCATGTGAGGTTGCACAAAGGATGAATACATGATGATTATGACATGGACATGACAACAAGGTCAGAGGTTGCACAAGTGAAGAATTATCTTTATTGGAAGCTGACAATTTTATATAATTGTGAAATATTGTGTAACGTATGGAAGATTTATTTTATAATTGGTATGCCGACTCATTTGTAATTATTTGAGTGGTATAAAGGAATGAATATTTTCCTTATTGTAATGTAAGAATTTCTAGGATTTTGTGAAAGTGAAATGCGGATTTGAGCAATACTTGTTGGAAGAGAATATGTGAAGTACAGAGATCTGGTATTGAGATCTCATGAAGCAGTTGGTGCAGTTTGGTACAGTCAGAGGAGAAGTGATAATTTTTTGAGACCAGTAATATTTTGGTATTATTTTTTTGAGTAATAAAAAGATCAGTTGGACAGTGTGTTCAGTGATCTTGCCCTTGAAGTTGTTTGGACAATGGGTCCTTCTATCTTCCATAACTCCTAACCAGGTTAGAATCTTTTAACTGGGATTCAAGATCTCCTAACAAAGATTCATATGTACTGAATGTATTTCATAAGGCTCCTAATAGATTCTATCCTCTCACAAGGAAATTTAATATTAGTACATCTTTTGTGGGCATCATTCCCACCGGGGTTTACTCTTTGATCAAAAGGTTCCCTAGTTAACATATCTTGTGTTATTGTGTTGTTGTGTATGTATATCTTTCTATGGTTATTGATTACATTTCTTACATGGTTGAAATATATTAAAGGTGATAAAATTTGTACTTATCTGATAACTAATTCACCCCCCCTGCTCCCTCTCAGTTATCTTGGTGGACTTTACTTTCTAACAAATTCATCTGTATGGCCAGTATTATCTGTTGGCATGTGTCTTAGTAGGGTTGATTAATTTCAGCTCTACTCTAAATCACAATTAGTAGGGGTTCTAGCATGGCTAAGGTCATATTTTGTATGAGATGCTTAGTAGGCCTCATAGATTTAGCTGGGAAGCATGCTTACTATGCCACATGTGTAAGGAGATACATGAGAATGTCTATTGGCATGGTAGGACCATGGTTGATAGATTCATTATTTTGCAAATATGGGTGTCAAAGAATGTCCCCATTTCTTGTCCAATTACATGGGCTTCCCAAGGAGTGTGTATGCCTTACATTTTCATTATATAGGTTACATTTATCACACAATTTTTGAAAGACTACATTTTGCAGACAATAGTTAGATGATATGATGATAGTATTATGGTGACCATATATAAGTGGTGAGAGATGGACAGGGTCTATTTGAGAGTATTCATTTATGTTTACCAGCAGGCCATTGATTGGTAGGTAAGCTCTTATGATTACTATTATTGTTGCATTTTTCACCTCGATATAATTTTACACTTGAGTGCTAACATATATCATAAATTTGCAACTGTGCTTCACCGATGGAGCGATTTTGTATTAGCAGGGTCTACCATTAGTTTGGTCAATGGAAGGTCACACTGATGGAATTTGTGGTATACGTCTGATATATGGATGAGGAGGCTAACTGGGGGCTACAACCTACTTATGTTATTGTTATATAGGAGCTGAGGGACCTGGTTGGTGTCAAATGTGAGTACCTTCCCACTGCCACAGATGTTAACATCACCCCACATATAAGAAACATATGATAGATCACCCTTTCCCTAGATTCACTGATCTGACCGAGTGAGTACTAAGGCTAGATGAGAATCTGGTGGATGAGCCTCATAGGGGAGGAGTAGGGAGAGGAAAGGGAGGTAGGGGTAAGCAGATCTAGGTGATAGTAGTAGCATACCATAAGTGTCAAGATAATAGAGGCCACAAGGAGAGAGAGAGAGAGAGGGTCTCTAGGGGAAATCAGGGTTGTTGTGACCATGGAGGAGGAGCTTCCAGAGGAGGGGGACAAACTTTTAATGTAGAAGGTGGACCAGGGACACCTTCTTAGGAAAGACTAGCAAGGGATACCTCTGGAGGGAGGAGGAGGCAACAACATAAGAACCATCAGTCGAGGGACTGAGAGTAGTGAGTGTAAATTATGGTAATCAACAAATCATGAAGCTATAGAAAGATTTGATTGAGGCACAAATACAAAGGGTAGTTGTTGAGGCCCAACTGGTAGAGTGAGATAGATAGATACAAGATAGGGATTGTCATATCTGTGAGTTGCAGAGTGCATGTAATTAGATCCAACAAACGACCACCTACCAGGATTTTTTGGCCATCTTATTATTATGCTTTATATCAAGGCAATAACAGATGTAGCTAGGGCACCGTCATATTCTTAGTGTGTAGTGTAGTAAAAGGTAGTCATTCCAGCATCAACACCTACAAGAGCATATGCCCCTCCTCCTCCACCCTAAGATTAGGTAGAGGGAGGGAGCCATTATAGATTCCCCTTTCTCATCTTATCCCCTTCTCTCATATTTTGATGTATTCATTGCTGTATCTACATTAAGGATGCAACTTTTTTATACTCAAGATACCCTTTTGAGATATGTGTGTGTGTGTGTGTGTGTGTTATCTCTATTTGAGCATTTGATATTGTCTTTAGTATCAAAGTGGATTAGTCAGTTATCTATGTTGATCAGTCAGTAAAAGAAAGAATTACAAGTTATATTATGCTAGTCAGTTAATCAAACAAGCCTTCATACTGAGTATTCATAAGGCAGTACTAAGAGCTAAATGGAAATAGGCTTAACTAGGCACCAGAGTAGTTTTACTGAGCATCAGAGTATACCGAGCATTGAGCATTAGTAAACACCAAGCACACTAGACATCGAGCACCAATATAATTACTGAGCAGTATTGACTATGTTTATTGAGCGATCTAGGAAATGGCATAGTAATTTGTTATGGCACATTTATCTATGTAAATGGTTACAACAGATTCATTAAACATTTTACCAAGATCGAGTATTATTTATTGTAGATGTAATCATTAAATGTGATGATGATCCCTACGTAATAGTCAGATCTAGGTTAATTTTGTATACCGTAGATCTTAGGTTTTTCCTAAGAAGATGTAAACCTAATTAGGTCATGATAGTTATGGAAATCATAGCAATTTGCTATATAATATTAATTCGTGTCATTTTGACATAACAACAAAATAAGGAGAAGGAAGAAGTGAATCAAGTAGCAGATCTTGAAGCAGTAGCCAACTTTAAGACATCAGAACTTAGACATGATTTAAGCAATATTCAGAGATACAAATTCAGTTTATTTAGAATCAGTCAAGGCTATTGAGAAGAATAGAGGATAGACTACTACACATTAAGGTGATATTTACTAAGTATATCATAGATCTAATTCAGACAAGTTTAGTTGTCATTTACAGATACTTTATGTTATTCTCTAATCATTGTAATAGAGTTAGCAAAATCTCTTAATAGAGTAGACTTAATAGTCTGATTTTAAATCTCTTAACCGAGTACGTACTCAAGTAGTGGTGTTTAAATCCTTTAACAAGGTAGATCTAGTGGATCTTATTGTTACTCCTAATAGGGTAAGATCACCAAAAGTGATCACAACTTGTAGCCTTAACTGACATACTTTATTATCTGCAGTAGTGAAGAATTTTTGGGTGTCATCCCCACCGTAGTTTTTACCTTCTCACAAGGGTTTCTACGTAACCAAAATATTTGTGTTATGTGATTGAATTATTTTTTTTTTCATGCGCTGTACATTTACAAGTCATTTGATTGAATGTTATAAAAAATGGATTCAGTTGGATATATTAGTTACTACTATTTGCAGATTGAGTATTCAGTAAAAAAAATTTGATGGTATTGATTCACCCCTCCCCTCTCAGTTCCTTATCTTTCCATTCCAACAATTGGTATCAGAGCTAGTTCTCTTATTGGAAGGTTTAATCACTGAAGAGGAAAGATCTAAACATGGAGAGATACAAGTTGGAAAAAACTATAGAAAATCAAAAGATTCAAATGCAAATTCTTGTTGAGCAATACAAGCAAGCTAAGGATGCATTGAAAAAGTTACTGGTTCAGAGAAAGAACATGGCTATTATGGAAAGTGAGATTAACTATCATGAAGAAGACATTGATGATATATTTGAGAATATAGGATCTAGTTCAGGTAGTATTTCTGATGGTTCTGAAAGTGCAGTTTCTGATTTATCTGAGAAAAATCTTCATTTGATTGAACAAGTGAAAGCCCTACAGATCGGTCAAGAGACACAAATGGAAAGAATGATTGATGTGATGAACAATGCTAAACAAGATGAATAAGAGAGAAATTTCATTGTTGAAGATAGAAGACAAATGACTAAACAACTACAAGTAAAGGAAACTGAGATACTGAGACTTACTGAGCATCACTTTAAAATATCCAATCATATGATTGTTGTAAGCTAGGAGATCAATCGAGTGAATAATGAGTTATCAAGGAAAATTGAAGATATTGGAGTACTTAGGGAAGAAAATGAAAAACTAAGAAATGAAGTGAAGATGCAGCAACAACATAATGAGATGATGAAAAGGGCTGAAGACAATTCTAAGAAAATTGATGATTTTCTTATTAGTCAAAGAGGACTAGGAAGCACTACTGGATTAGGCTACACCAAGCAAGAAGAATCATCTAAAAAAGTTGATCAGATGAATAAAAACTAGAATCAAAGACCTAAGACACTGACATGTTATCACTGTGGTAAACCAGGCCACACTTAAAATGTTTGCAGGAATAAAGCACAAGGTAAACCTAAAACCACTCTTAAGTTCAATGGTCATTGCTATAATTATAAAAAGTTTGGACAGCAAGCATATTAATGTAGATCTAAGTTGAATAGGACTCCTAACAAACCCTACATGGAGAAACATTTTCACACTTGCAACATGCATGGACACATCTCACAAGAATGCAGAACAAATATGAAGCAAGTCTGGACACCAAAAGGAAAGAATAAATCCTATCAATTGATAAGACAAGGTAATGCTTACACTTTGGATTATAACACATGGGTTAATTACATAGTTTTTGGAAGGTATAGACATATTGTAGCTAATTTCATGAGGAAGAGATGGGCTACAAAATTGCGAAGCTGGACAAGAACTGGAATGGCGTGCTTACACTATCACAAAGTCGGTCACCTAAGTAAAGATTGCAAAGACCAAGCACCAAAAGACCAAGTTTTTGAGAATGGAAATACAATTGCATATATCATGAGAATAAGAAACACTATGTGGAGAAAATCATCAAATGATAATGTTGAGTCAAGCAATGCAATCGGTGAAACCTCATCCATTGGATTGGGTGACATCGACACCTCCACCTAAGCTAAAAAGGTATGTATGGAATTGACATTTCAAGTCGATCATATTTTACATATAGTTCCTTATATTAGATGTGCACATACCAAATCTGCATGAATTGAGATGCATTATGGTTTTATAATTTTTGGACTTTAAAGAGTTTACAATCGGTATATGCTAGACCGAGTGAGGAGTTACCTCTCGGTGACTATTTTGTAAGGTTAATCGAGTATCAATATTAACTAAGTGAAAATTTATATGTTAACTAAGATGTTGGTATTTTGTGGTACTCACCGAGTTTGACAGTTGTCATCAAGTTGTGAGTAGGTCGAGCATTTATTGCAAAAGTTTTAAGCAGGAATTTAAAAAATTTATAAATACATGATGAACTTAGTTCATTTTTTTCACCAACGTTTATGAAGAGCAAAGAGCTTCCAGGGTGATTTCGTACAAAGGATTTTCAGAGTATTTGAGTGTAGTTTCAAAGTCTTCTGAGTGATTTTGTTGACATTTTTGTGTAAGTTATGTTATTACCAAGCTATTCATACTTGTACTTACCGAAACCCTAAATTAAGAAATCATGGCGTCCACATCAAAAGTGAACAAGTCTAAGTTTGCAGAGGAGGAGGAATTCAACCTTATTATTTCTGCAACATGTAAAAAACCTCAATACAAACTTCATCCTGAAGTTCCTTTGAAAATTGATCAAACAGGAGCTTTCTCAAGCATACTACCTAGGGTTTTACTAGTCAAGGACGTGTGGTCATACATTCACTACAAGATAGGAGAAATTGGAGATTTTGACATGTATGTACCTTATCAGAAGCTATGTGGAGAAGATGGAAAACTAAAATCTGATTACAAGCAACTGGAAGTACTAGGTTTGGTGAATGCCCTAAATTTTCTGAAAGATTTCAAGAGCGAATGGATTAGGGTTGTTCTCAGTCAGTTTCATGATGTAAAGTTTTGGTTGGATGAGCCTGTTAAAATAACTAATAAAATTATTCATGTTGTCATCGAGTATCCTACTGTAATACCCCAAAAATGGGCTATAGGTTCATTAACCTCTTACATCAACAAATCGAATGAAATCGACATCAAAGTCCTAACCTAAGACACATCAGTTTATCAAAAACCTAATTGATTATCTTAATTTTGCATCGGGGAGTATTCCTTGAATATTCCTAATTTATCATAATTATCTTTAATTGAATATTATTTGGCGATAAATGTCATTATTTATCCTAAATTTAATTAATTGAATATGATGAATATTTAATTAATTAATTTAATACTGCCACTTAATTATTTAATTAGATTTAATTGCTTTTATTCCTAATTAATATTGTTTTTATTTTGACAATAAATCAAAATTCCTATAAACAATTAATTGAATATTTATTTAATTGATTTAAAACCAAAGTTGTCAAATTTAATGATTTAATTGGAATAAAGTTTGATAAAATAATTGATTAACCCATAAATCAATTGTTTTAATTCAAAAATTAGTTAAGTTGAAAATAAATCACTTTATTTATTAAATTAATTCATATTAAATCATGCACAATCAGAAAAGCAATCAACTAGAAATCAACAACCAATTTTAAATTTAAACTCAACATCTGATGATGAGTTGAAAAAAAGAACTAAACTCTATTTTGAGATAAAAATTGCTTTTGCATGGTTTTTGTGAGTTTATTTATTCTTAATTTCTTGTTAACTCAAAAATCAACCTAAGTTTATCAAGAGTGATTTATGGCTTTTCTCAATGCATCCTCAAGCCCTAGATTTCTATAAAAACAAGGCTCAACTTGTAATGTCCCCACCAGGGAACCCATAAGGAATCAGGTCTTATGACCAAAAATTGCAACTAACAAAATATTTTTTTCCTAATATTACATCATTACTACTTCACATTTACATTCCTTAAGGTTCCCTTAATGAATTCATTTGCTAACATATTTACATCACTTATCCAAATTGAATTTCATTTCCATTCTTTACTTTCACATTTTAAAACTTAAGAGATAGGGTAAGAAATAAAATTTCATTTACAATTATATTCCTTACTTTATATACTAATTTCACTTCTCCTTCCTACACATTGAATAACTATTCCTTACCACTATATTTTAACCTTAGCGTAATAAACATTTTCTTTCATTGCAACATAGGAGAGATAGAAAAGATAATTTCAACATGACATAATATATTTCCAACTTTGATCTTTCAAATAACAACCCTTGAAACAAAGCCTAAAACTATCCCTCCGAATTACATGGCTTTGCTTTTCAATTACATCTTTCTGATAATAGATCTCATTACAATAATAAGTACATGAATGGCCCAAATGCATTACAATATATATTTTCATCTTTCCTTTGAATAATACGTAATACAAAATACAAATATATGCATCAATGCATAAATTTGAACGCATCCAAGTCACAAACCACGAACAAGACCTCGAAAGATTTTTTCCACCCAACCATGTGAAACTAGTGAAGTTCCACCCCTCGTGCTAGGAGATAGAACCAAGATACTCACAAGGCCCTAAGAAATCTAAGGCTCAAAATATAAAGAAATCCAAGACTCAAAAAGAGCATAAAATATCATCATACTATAGCACAGAGGTCAAGGTTCTAGGATACCACCTAAGTGAGTGTCATCACACAACCTATGTATTGGGATCCACCCTGGCAACCATGTAACCCCGGTCCCCCCTTTATGAATAGGGATCCACCTTGGCAGTTACCCATGGTCCCGGTACTTCAACAGGACTATGTGGCCATTAACATGTTTTCTTTCATTATCTTTTATTTCCCCCCTTCCCAGATTCATTATTAGGTTATAACTTTTTAACTTACCCACCCATAGGATCATCTGGTAACCACTTTAGGGTTCCAACTCCTATGGTGAGCCACTCACCTAGGGTACCTAGTCCCCTACCCAAAACATGACAAAAAAATTGCAATATTTCAAATGCTTTATTTCAAAGGTGTAGGAATCTCTCCTATGTACTCAGACCACTAGGATGAGCCCTAACCTTAACCATAAACAACATAAGAATAGTAAAAGGATGTCACATAATCAAGACACCTTAAGTAAAATATTATGATCAACTTAAAATAATAAAATAAATCATTCAGAGAAGTAAAAAGATGCAGACAAAGACCATGATCAAGGTTGGAAGATACAAACCAAACCCCTAAGCCAAACAATTATCCAACACTGAAATCCATGACTCTAAAGTTTCCACATTAGGTCCAAAGAGAAAATAAAAGTAATATAAATTATAAATCAATAAATATTGATGGGTAGAAGATTATACTATAAACTAATGAACCTGCAGGGATCCATGCATTGACTATTTCTAGAAACATTTATATGACTATCATAAAAAAATACAGTCTCAGTGCGGTAAGCATAACTTTTTTTTGAGCCATTGGATCTTCCTAATTTTGATATATGTTGGAAAAAACTAATTACACCCATTCTCACCGGAGCGATTTTCTAAATAATATTCGGTTCAAAATTTATTTATAACATAGTATGGGTATATAAAAAAACAAACCAGAATACTTTGTCTAATTCCTATTAATATATTTTTTATTATCATCCTATTTACAAATCATTTCACAACATAAAATTTGTAGATCATATGAATAATATATATATATAATAATACACACCCATATGCACAAATAAATATACCAAATTATAATCATAAAATTAATTATAGACTTCCAAGAAGAGTTTTGACAAAGAAAATAAACTATGTCATTAAACTTCCTGCACACGGTATGTTTTTTTAACAATATTTAATTCATAATATATATAACCAAAAAATATTGAAATATCATAAGAACATACTATTGATTTACATAATTCACACAAACACCCTCAAATACACATAGGAAAGAAGGTGATTCTTCTTGGATCCAGATCCTACCTGGAGTCCTACGGAAAAACTTCACAATGTCTGGAGCACACCTCTGCAAGTCCTCCAAACCTTGAGTTAGATGGTAGCCTCTTGGAAAGCTTCCTCTGGAAATCAAAATCCAAGAAATCCACACACTTTCCCTCCAAACTAAAACACTCTCAATCTCACAAAAAATTACAAATAACTTCTGAAAAAATATCAATGTAGAAAACTTTAAAAACCTTCCAAAAACTCCAATTCTCCCTCAATCCCCAAAATACAAATATTTATCCTTCAACTATTTAGTTGGAGGAGTTTCTTTACGGGAAGCAACTTCTCCAACTTCCATAGTTGGTTGGAAGAACAACCAAATTATTCCTGTAAATGACTTAACAAAGTTTTAATAAATTTAATTAAAATAGCTTTAAAATAAAACTATAGCAAGAAAGTCAAACAAATAACTCTCAAGAAAAACACATAGCACACATGGAAACCAACTAGCCTAACTCCTAGGAGGTCTCGAGTTCAACTCCCTCCTAGATAGCTAGTTTTACTACAAAAAAGCATTTACTTTTATTATTACTATTATTAATATCATTTTCACTCTTTATTTATTTATACACTTTATTTAATTCTCCTTATTTAATTATCATAAAGAACATACCATTTACTCAATCAATAAAAACATATAAATATTATTATTTATATAAGCATGGGTATATGCGTGTGCACCCACATATACACATACCTATATAACATAATTATAGAATAATTATTATCCATATAAACAAGGTTAATTCTAACTCATAACATAAACTCAGACCAATATTGAAACACATGACCACAACATAAACTTCATTCTACTTTACCAACTAGGGTATCAGCCTAACAGATATCTAAGTCCATGGGTAACCTCAAGAGTAGCTTGGTTAAATCTCCACACAACAATAGTTTAAGGATTTTGAAGGCACGCTCAGACCTGTGTAGCCAGGTGGAGACAATGTCTGGTACCTGCATCCTGCATCACCAACTAACATGCATATACATATATATACACAAACAATGGAAAATAGGGAGGGAGAGTTTGACATCATGTGGACCTCCTATAGGAGTAACTATGACTACCTCTCCTCATCCTACACTCACATCAAACAATGTAATCATCTGAACATAAGGGGTTAGCAGGGTTAGATCCATCATAATATAAATGAAATGTAAAACGTTTTAGAGATAGTCTATTTCTAATCATTCATCATTTTATTTAAAATTATTTAATATTTCATAATTAACTCTATTTACCAAAAAAATATGAAATCAAATGTTCCATCATTAAATAACATAATCCAAATATATAATCCAAAGTACCAAAGTAATAATCTTGTCCATCCAAAAATATGTAGATACTAGGGTGGGCATTACACAACTCTTCACAATTATCAACAATCAAATTTGCACAATTACTCTGGTGAATTGGAGATTGAAGGATTAAGCACTTGTGACAAGAGATTTGTGAGATCTTTCATTGTTGATCATAGTTTTTGATGCAGGAGCATCTTGGGTCTTTGAGCAATCTTGCATCAACCAAAAACATTTCCTGATTTTCATACTTGTTTGTTGTTGTTTTCTTTATAATTGTTGTATTTTTTGGTTTCATGGTGTGAAAATCTTAAATTGTGTTGAGGACCTATTTAGGAACCTTCTCCTATGAGCACATAAAGTTTGGATGGACTCTTTCAAAGTTACAGTTGTTTTCCTTGCCATCGGAATTGCGTTTTCCTACAGTTTTGGTGTTGATTGTCCATAGTGGAGATCTTGATTCTTAAGGAATTAGCCTTTTCACTCTTAATTACTTTAATAGGACCTAAATTACTATCATTTCCCAAGAGCACAATCCCTAATTCATTATGAGTAAAAAGTTATGCTCATTTTGCCCCGGGACCTATTTTCTGCCAGTTTTTGGGTGAAACGTGTGGTGTTTCTTCTTGTGATGTTTCATGTGATCAAATGGGATCTTTCTCCCTTAAATTCATGTTCTTGGGTCATTTGAGGGCCTAAATAAAAAGTTTCATCAATTTATATTCATTCTATCATTAGTTTTGGTTTAAATCTTCCAGACTAGACCTATAATGTAATTAAATGCCTGACTAGCCGACTTGTGGCTTAGCTGGCTATATAAAGAGTCTTGATTGATGTAGTAGGGATGATGGAGGTATATCTAGGAAGGATTATCAAGATACAACATTGGAAACAAAGATAGGATGTGAGCTATAATTTTGAATTCATAATTCTCATTGTATAAGGCCAAAACCTGGAAGGCCTCACAGTCGGGCATGTTGAAAGAAATAATATAATTCTCTATTGCTGCTACCAGCTGATTGCCTCATATCCATTGTGAGTTCCATTTCTTTCATGTGATATTATATTGCTTCCATTGTGTAACTCTGAGCAGGGCTTGTTTGTGGATCCAAGTGGAGTCAATTCTGCTTGATTCTGCGTGTATCTACCCCGCCCTTGCATCAAGTGGTATCAAAGCGAGTTCTTTCTTGTGGATTGGATCATGGAGAACCTTATTGGATTGGTTGTAGGGTGGAAGATTTGATATCTGACCTATAACTTGTAGAAGGTTACGATCTTTATGGAACTTGATTGTCAAGATGGTTCGTGGTAGAGGGAATGATAATGCTATCATGGATATGTTGAGGCAGATTTCAACTAGGCTTGAAGCTATAGACACAACCCAAAGAAAAGAAGCACATCTTGAAGATGTTAGTGATGAAGAAGAAGAAGCAGCACCTAATGCTAAACCTAAAATTGAACAAGATGAGGAAAGACTTTTGAGAGTTTTGTCTAAGGCTAACTCCAGACCTACAATTGAAGTTGCTTTCTATGATGGAAGACTTGAGACCTATGCATTGTTGGATTGGATCTCTGAGATGGATAAATAATTTGAGTATGAAGGTACTCCTAATAATAAGAAGGTTAAGATAGTAGTCACAAAGTTGAAAGAGCATGCATCTCTTTGGTGGGATCATTTGCAAACTAAGAAACAGAAGAGAGGAAAAGAAAAGATCAAGACATGGATGAAGATGCTTGGAAAGATGAAGAAGAAGTTTCTTCCAACTGACTACCAAGTTAGTTTGATGAGAAAGATGCAAAATATGAGACAAAAGGACATGAGTGTGAAAGAATATACTGAGAAATTTTACAAATTGGATATCAAATCTGGACATGTGGATGATGAAGTTGAGAAGGTGGCTAGATATCTGAATGGCCTAAGGACATCTATTCAAGATGAGATCAGCTATGTGAAGATTGATAGTGTGGAAGAAGCATACCAATTTGCTTTGAAGGCTAAGGAAATATTGACAAAAAGACATGATCAAAGACAAAGAGGAAGAGGTGGAAGATTTTAGAGAAGTAGAGGAAGATCTTATGGAGAAAGTAGCAGATCTAACAATGCAGCACAAGATAAAGGATGGAAAGATGAACCTGCTAAAAGAGGTAATTACTCTAGAGGTAGCTATACCGATTACTCTAGGAATAATAATAATGGGAAAAGAGAAGAGAAATCTTGGTTTAAAGGTACTTGTTACAAATGTGGTGAAGAAGGACATAGAGCTTTTGAATGTACTAACTCTGGAAAGAAGACTAGAGGTAATGGTAGAAATAATTTGGCTTGTGAAGAAGTTGAGGAAATGTCTAATGAACTTGAACATGGTGAGAACTTGATGCTAAGAAGGATCTTGTGGAATGAAGAATCTGATGAGGAACCTATTTTGAGGAAAATTTTGTTCAGAACCAAATGTAAGATCGCTGATAAATGTTGCAAGGTAATCATTGATAGTGGAAGTTCTGATAATTTGGCATCTAAAGAGCTGGTTAACAAATTGCAGTTGCAAAGGTTGAAACATCCTAAGCCTTACCATATTGCTTGGATCTAGAAGGAGCATAAACTACTTGTAAGTGAACAATGCCTTGTTAAATTCAAAATTGGGAATTATCATGATGAAGTCTTGTGTGATATTATGCCTATGGATTTTTGTCATATTCTTTTGGGTAGACCTTGGCAGTATGATAGGAAAGCTTTGCATGATGGTAGATTGAATCAATATACTATTTGGATGGATGGAAAGAAACAAGTATTGTTGCCTTTGATAGAGAATTTTGATGAAAGTCAATGTACCATAGTCAGAGTATGTTTGGTTGATGGTAAAAATTTTGCAAGAGAAATGAAAGAACAAAATGTTTGCTTTGCTTTAATTCCAAGAAAGACTGAGAAACAAGATGAGTTAGAACATGAACTTGAGGTTAAGCCTTTGTTGAATGAATTTCATGACATCATTTCTGATAATGTACCTGATGGTTTGCCACCTATGAGAAGTATAAGTCATTGTATGGATTTGATACTTGGAGCTAGTTTTCCTAACAAAGCACCACATAGGTTGACACCTAATGAAAAGACTAAGTTGAACAGACAAGTGCAAGAATTTCTTGAAAGAGGTTTGATTAGGGAAAGTTTGAGTCCTTGTGCAGTACCTATTGTATTAGCACCTAAAAAGAATGGAGAATGGAGAATGTGCACTGATTCTAGAGCTATAAACAAGATAATGATAAAGTACAGATTTCCTTTGCCTAGGATGGATGACATAATGGATAGTTTGAGTAGAGCAAAGTATTTCACAAAGATTAATTTGAAAAGTGGGTATCATCAGATTAGGATCAAAGAAGGGGATGAATGGAAAACTTCTTTTAAGACTAATGGAGGTTTGTATGAATGGTTGGTTATGCCTTTTGGTTTGACTAATGCACCTAGTACTTTCATGAGGCTAATGAATGAAGTTCTGAAAAGATTCTTGGGTAAGTTTGTGATTGTATATCTTGATGACATTTTGATATTCAGTAAGAGTAAGGAAGAACATCTTGAACATATCAGACAAGTATTGCAGAGATTGAAGGAAGACAAGTTGCTGATTAATTTGAAGAAATGTTCATTTATGAAAGAGGAGATTGTGTACCTTGGTTTTGTACTTTCAGCTGATGGATTGAAGATGGATCCTGAGAAATTAAGAGCTATACTTGATTGGCCTACACCAGAGAATGTTGGAGAGGTAAGATCATTTCATGTATTGGCAAGTTTTTATAGGAAGTTCATCATAAATTTAGTTCTATTTGTAATGCTATGACTGAAACTATGAGAGGAGATAAAAAGGATTTCAAATGGACACATGGAGCAAAAAAGAGTTTTGAAACATTGAAACAAAGA
The DNA here is from genome assembly GCA_027943335.1 of Chamaecyparis obtusa. Classification (NCBI taxonomy): domain Eukaryota; kingdom Viridiplantae; phylum Streptophyta; class Pinopsida; order Cupressales; family Cupressaceae; genus Chamaecyparis; species Chamaecyparis obtusa. Next base: position 259,701 of record BSBK01010883.1, read on the forward strand.
ATTGCAGAGTTGCCTACACTTTCTTTTCCTAATTTTAGTAAAGTTTTTCAAGTTGAATGTGATGCTAGTGGAAGTGAAATTGGATCTATTTTGAGTCAAGAAGGAAAACCTATAGCTTTCTTTAGTGAGAAGTTGAATGATGCTAAGAGAAAATATTCAATTTATGACCAAGAATTCTATGCTATTGTTCAAGCTTTTAAGAAGTGGAGACATTATTTGATGCCTAAAGATTTTGTGTTGTATACTAACCATAAAGCTTTGTAATATTTGGGAAGTCAGAATAAGTTGAATCAGAGACATACGAAGTGGATTGAGTTCTTGCAGAATTTTTCCTTTTCATTGAAGCATAAAAGTGGATAGTCAAATAAGGTTGTTGACGCCTTGAGCCGAAGAAGAAGTTTGCTAACAGAGATGAAAGTTGAGGTACTTGGTTTTGATGATTTGAAGTGTTTGTATGAGACTGACATTGATTTTTTAGAACCTTGGAAAGCTTGTAAGGAACACACAGTAAGTGATAAGTGGACTGATTATTTCATTCAAGAAGACATGTTGTTTAAGGGAATTTAGTTGTGCATACCTAGAGGATCTATGAGAGAGAACATAATAAAGGAGAAACATAGTGGTGGACTTGCTGGACATTTTGGGATTGATAAGACTATGAATTTGATTTTAGAAAGATACTTTTGGCCACAGATTTACATAGATGTAAAGAGAATGGTTAGAGGTTGTAGAATTTGTCAAGTAGAAAAAGGAACTAGTCAGAATGTGGGATTGTATACACCTTTGTCTATACCTGGTAGACCTTGGAAAGATGTGTGTATGGACTTTGTTCTTATTTGCCTAGAACTCAGAGAGGTAATGATTCTATTTTGGTAGTGGTTGACAAATTTTCAAAGATGGCTCATTTCATACCTTGTAAGAAGACATCTTATGCATTACATGTAGCTGAATTATTCTTCAAGGAAGTGGTAAGATTGCATAGTTTTCCTCAATCTATTGTTTTAGACAGAGATACTAAGTTTACTGGTTACTTTTGGAGAACACTTTGGAAGAAGATGAATACTAATTTGAAGTTTAGTTCTACATTTAACCCTCAGACAAATGGATAGAGAGAAGTTGTGAACAAAAGTTTGGGAAACTTGTTGAGATGTTTAGTTGGAGATAAGCCTGCTAATTGGGATTTAGTTTTGGCACAAGAAAAGTTTGCATATAATAATTATGTGAATAGAAGCACTAAGAGGACACTATTTGAGATTGTTACTGGATTTCATCCTAAGGGGACCATAGAGCTGAGAGATTTACCTACTAAAACAAGAAGTGTTGAAGCTAATCATTTTGTAGAATACATGAGAACTTTGCATAATGAAGTTAAAAAGAATCTGGAGGACAGTAATCTGAAATATAAACAAAGAGCAGACAAGAGAAGGAGACATAAATCTTTTGAAGTTGGATATGAGGTTATGATTCATTTGAAAAAGAATAGATTTCTATTTGGTACCTACAACAAGCTGAAAATGAAGAAGTTTGGACCTTGTAAGATTCTGAAGAAGTTTGACAGTGAAAATGCTTATGAAGTGGAATTACTAGAGGACATGGATATATCACCTATATTCAATATTGCTGATGTCTTTGAGTACTTTGAATCAAATGATGAGATAGAAGATGATCTAGATTATCCTAAGAAGAATAGAGATAGCATTGAGAAGATCTTGAACAAAAGAGTGAGTAAGAGTTAAGAGGAAAAGACCATGGAATATCTAGTTCAGTGGAAAGATAAGCCAGTTGAAGACAATTCATGGATTACACAAGCTAAGTTGGATCTTTATGATTCAAGTTAGAATATGAGTAGTGCCTGATGTGGACATCAGTTCTTTATTTACCCCAAGTTTCTGATGCAGGAGCATCTTGGGTCTTTGAGCAATCTTGCATCAACCAAAAACATTTCCTATTTTCTGTTGTTTTCTTTATAATTACTGTATTTTTTGGTTTCATGGTGTGAAAAGCTTACATTATTCTTAGGACCTATTTGGGAACCTTCTCCTATGAGCACATAAAGTTTGGATGGACTGTTTCAAAGTTACAGTTGTTTTCCTTGCCGTCGAAACTGCATTTTCCTATAGTTTTGGTGCTGATTGTGCATAGTGGTGATCTTGATTCTTAAGGAATTTGCCTTTGAACTCTTAAGGAATTTAAGAGGACCTAAATTAATATCATTTCCCAAGAGCACAAGCCCTAATTCATTATGAGTAAAAATTTATGCCCATTTTTCTCCGAGACCTATTTTCTGCTAGTTTTTGGGTGAAACATGTGGTGTTTCTTCTTGCGATGTTTCGTGTGATCAAATAAGATCTTGAACCCTTAAAGGATGTTATTAGGTCATGTGAGGACCTAAATCCAAATTTGAATCAATTTATATTCATTCTAGCATTAGTTTTGGTTTAAATCTTCCATACTGGACCTATAATGTAATTAAATGCCTGACTGGCTGACTTGTGGCTTAGCTGGCTATATAAAGAGTCTTGATTGATGTAGTAGGGATGATGGAGGTAGATCTAGGAAGGATTATCAAGATACAACATTGGAAACAAAGATATGATGTGTGCTGTAATTTTGAATTCATAATTCTCATTAGATAAGGCCAAAACCCAAAAGGCCTCACAATCGGGCATGTTGAAAGAAATAATATAATTCTCTGTTGTTGCTGCCAGTTTATTACCTCATATCCATTGTGATTTCATTAATTTCATGTGTTTTTATATTTCTTCCATTGTGTAATTCTAAGAAGGGCTTGTTTGTGGATCCAAGTGGAGTCAATTCTGCTTGATTCTACTTGTATTTACCCTGCCCTTGCATTAGTTTTGCATAGTTTTCATATCATAGCATTCATATTCAATTCATAGCATTCTTACATTAAATCTACATATCATTTCAATTCATTCTAGATTAGATTCATATCAATTTTTTCATCCTATTGCATAGAAAATATAAAAAAATAGAATAATCTACATTCATATAGTTTTTCATTCTTTTGCATTTCAAATCCTTCGTTTAGGTGTTGCATTGTCACTTATTTTGGTTTCAATCTGAGAACATCATACTCGCACCTACTAGAAGGCAGTAAATCACCTGGTTAGCTTAGTTTCATTTATCTACAGATTTTGATTTTGCTAACCTCTAATGTTTTACTATAGTGTTGTGTCTCCAACTAGGTACAATTTTCACACACACATTTTTGGCACCCACCATGGGACCCTGAAACGGGTTTCCATTTCTTCTATATCAATTTCTATCTATTTTTTGTCATTTTCTAATCAAACCTTGGATTTTATTCTCTCTACATACATTTTTCATATAATTTTTTGTCAGAAACTTGTGCCAAAACCTTCTGGAGTGTCGTATGACATTTGGCAATTTCAAGGCTCATATTATAACTTATAGATTATCATTTGGAAACTTCTTTGTCATTTGAATAGATACCCACTATCATACAAGTTTCCAAACAGTCGTACCAAAGCTAACCCGCAGTCATATGGGATTTGGATTGTTGTATGAGAGGTAACCCATTTTTGTATGAGTTTTGATACCAGGGTTCAATTGTCATTTCAAATTTTTGGGCAGTTTGTCAAATTTGATTTTCAGATTTGGACTAACAGCTAACCCTAACAATTGAACTATGTTGTTTCTAATTGATCTTTGCTGATTTTGATTGGAAAAGCACAACTAAATTGCTAAAACAGGTAAAATCTACTAAGCGTGTTGCAAGGAACTTTGGTATTCTTCTCAATCTGATAACACTTCGATTTGGACATAAAATGAACTCTCACATGTCAAGCTTGTGTGAATTTTCTTGCTTTCATATCATAGACTTCATTTTTGGGCTATAAAACAAACATAGATTTGCTTTCTGCATATCTAGTACACATAGTAAATAGGCCCTATGAATACTATTTTTGGATGATCTTGAGAGAGTGGGCTTCTTTCACTTGTTCATGCATGTGAAGCTCTTCTTGATGAAGGATCCCCTTGTAGGTAGGGAGGATACTAAGATTGTCTTGCGTTCTACTAGATTTTTGAGGCTTCATCTTTTGATTGATACATTCTCTCTCTGAAGAGATTGATATACCATAAGTGGTTGACATCATAGATCTTGGTGAGATAATTTTAGTCTTAGCATGTCAGATTAATCTATCTTCTTTGTTTTGGTGAAGTGAAGAGGCTAGTGGATTATGCTCTACTTCCTTTTTGGATAGTACCAGAAACCCAGATCCTTGAATCCGATCTAGTCCTCCTATGGTATCTTTTGTGAGTCACCTTTAGAGAGGGTTAATTTTAGAAGACATTCCCTTAATTGGGTCAACCACGTGGATGGAACCTCAAGCGGTAATAGCCATTTTCATCATGGTAGCAACAACCACTATATAAATGTCCTTGTGGAGGAAATCTTCACAGGTGTGGTCTCTTGTTGGGCTGTTAGATCTCCCTAGCAGCTCTTGATTGATTAAATTCTTGGACTGTGTCAAAACCCTGGTGTGCCTAGATTGGAGTAAACAAAGCATGCCCTAAGGATGATTTTCCATTACCAAACATTGATATGATAGTGGAAATGACTGCAGGCTTTGAGATGTATTCTTTAATGCATGGTTTCTCTGGATACAACCAAATAAATATTGCTCCTAAAGATCAAGAGAAGACTGCTTTCACATTTGTGTGGGTTACCTTCTATTGGAACGTCATGCCATTTGGTTTGAAAAATGCAGGTGCTACATATCAAAGAGCTATGAAATCTATCTTTCATGATATGATCCATTGAACTATGGAGGATTATGTCGATGATACTTTGGCAAAATCTATGATAAGATCTAAATATCTAAATGACTTGAGCAAGATACTAGATAAAATGGAAAAGTTTAGTCTCAGAATGAACCCTAAGAAGTTTGCTTTTGGTGTAACCTCTGGAAATCTCTTAGGATACATTGTTTCAAAGAAAGGCATTGAGGTTGATCTTGCTAAAGTAAAGGCTATAATGGAGGAGATGCAACCTCCCAAAAATATTAGTCAAATGAGAACTCTAAGAGGGAGAGTACAATCTATTGGGAATATCATTTCTCAATTAGCTGACATATCATAGCCTTTTACAAAAACATTACATAAAGGTGTGACTTTTGCATAGAACAAGGAATGTGAAAATAACTTTAATCATATCAAGAAATATCTATCAAATCCTCCTATTTTGATGCCTCCTATTCAAGGGAAGCCTTTGATCTTATATGTCTCCACCATAGATACATCACTGGGGGCATTGCTTGCACAACATGATGAGAACAAGAATGAAAGAGCTATATACTATATCAGTAGAACATTGGTATCATACAAGAAGAACTATTCTATGATTGAGAAAGCTTGTCTAGCTGTGATTTTTGCATCACAGAAATTGAGACATTATATGTTGGCTCATACCACACATTTGGTAGCTAAGATTGATCCACTGAAGTACCTACTAAGAAAAGCTACCCTCACAGGTAGATTGGCTAAATGGGTGATGTTATTAAGTGAATTTGACATTGAATATATTGAAAGAAAAGCTATCAAGGGCCAAGTTATTTCTTATCAACTAGAAGATGCACCTTTCTTTGATGAAACACCAATGCAAATGGAATTCCTAGATTCCTCTATCATGAATCTTTCTTCTAGAGCATGGAAGTTATTCTTTGAAAGATCCTATACATAGAATGGATCTAGAGCAAGCATATTGTTCATCACTCCTCAAGGATACTCAATCCCTAAAGCATTCAAAATCAAGTTTCCTTACACAAACAATATTGTTGAATGTGAAGCCCTTCTTAATGGCATGAAGATAGAAATTGAGTGGAGAGTAATAGAATTACACATTCATGGAGACTCACAACTTATGATACATCAAGTCAATGATGTGTACCAAACAAAGATGGAAAGCTAATCCCATACAAGAGAATGGTAGATGATTTAAAGAAATATTTCATATCTATCACCTTTGAGCAAATACCTAGAATAGAGAATAAGGTTGTAGATGCTATGGCAATGTTATCTACTTTACTACAGCAGCCCGAACATGAGCTACGCTGTGAGTTCCTGGTGGAAGCACTATCTTATCCTGCATATGATTCCCCCAACACCCACATGATCTACCCTATTGTTGGTCATGATTCATCCAGATATAAAAAACTTTTCTCCTATCTCCAAGACCAAATCATTTTCGATACCTTTAACAGCCATGAGAAGAGATACATTATCTGCAATGCATCCTGATATGTCATCATTGGTCATGATCTGTACAAACAAGGTCTAGATGGTATGCTACTTAGATGTTTAGAATGGGAAGATTCTCAACATGCATTAGAGGAAGTCCATGAAGGTATATGTGGGTCACACTCGAACTGTTTAACACTAGCTCAAAAACTTATTAGGGCTAGGTACTATTGGCCTGAAATGGAGAAAGAGGCTATCAAGTTTGCTAAGAACTGTCAAAAGTGCCAAGTACATGGAAAATTAATTCATGCACCAGGAAGAGATCTAATTCCCTTCACTACACAATGGCCTTTTCACCAATGGGCATTTGATCTTATAGGATCCATACATCCTCATTCTTCTAATGGACTTACCCATATAATCACAGCTATAGATTATTTCACAAAATGGGTAGAAGCAGTCCCTTTGACTCAGGCGACTGGAAAAAAAATATCAATGTTCATCTTGAACTACATCATATGTCAGTATGGTATTCCACACTCTATGGTCACAGATAATGGTGGACAATTCAATAACAAAGACTTAGATGATCTATGTGCCAAATTCAAGATTACACAACATTGGTCATCAATCTACTATCCTCAAGGGAATGGACAAGCAGAGGCTTCTAACAAGAATCTATTGAAAATCTTGCACCATACATTTAATAAAATAGGAAGAGATTGGCATCTCATGATCAATCTAGCTCTTTGGGCCTATAGAAAAAGTATCAAAATGTCCACTGGGGCTACACCATTCACTTTAGTTTATGGGTATGAAGCAGTACTACCTATTGAGGTTGAAATCTCATCACTAAGAATCAAAATGCATGGTCTAGTACCTGATGATGACTATACAATATCTAGGTTGCAAGAACTTGAACTACTAGATGAGCTCAGACAAGCAATGTATGATTATCTCAGATTATATCATAAAAGAATGTCTAGAGGCTACAACAAGAAAGTCTGACACAGAGAATTTCAAGTTGGCGATCTAGTCTTGAGAGAAAATCCTAAAAATCAATCACATAGAGAATGCAAGGGGAAGTTCGAACCCAACTGGTTGGGTCCCTTTGTAATCACTACTACTTTTGGCTCTAAAACCTATCAACTCTCAATGACTGAAGGAGACTAGCTCTGAGAACCAATCAACGTTCTCCATCTAAAGAAATTATACTCCTAAGGCATTTAGTCCTTGCAAAATGTCCTAAAAAAAATTAGAAAAATTAGCAAAAGTCCTAAAAATATGATCATCCTTGTGAAAACCTAGCAATAGGCACCTTGATGATTCACAAAAAAAATCAAAAAATATCAAAAGTACAAAAAAATTGAAAAAATGAAAAATACAAGAAAATTGAAAAAATGAAAAATACAAAAAAATGAGAAAAAGAAAAAGTGCCTTGGTGAAAACTTGGAAATAGGTGCCTTGGTAGCAAAAATAGAATCTCTACCAAGATGGTGAAAACCCGGTAAACGGGTGCCACTTGTTCAAAACACTACATCTATCAGCACAATCTTGGTCTTTCCCAACTTTCAGTCTTGCTTTAGTTTGTACATACCTCCCAGTTTGTTTTTGCATTCCTATCTTCAATAAGTCAGCATGTACACCAATCAGCAAAAGCATCGATCTCCTATCAATGTTCAAACCTAGGGGCAATCAATGTCATATCCTACAGCCCTCAGTATCTCAGATGGGTCATATCCAGTCAAATTCCTTTGAAGCTTCATTCGAGGCAGTCTGTCTATCTCCTCTCTAGAAAGGATTTTGCATCTACAACAATGCAATCAAACAATAACACAAAATGAAAACAATATATGCTTCATGCTTTTATCTCCTTGTATGCTTACTGATTCATATGGATATTTTTGCATATTGTGTCCATTCGAGCTCTTTGATGATGTCCTTTACAGGATTTAGAGAGAGATGACTAGGGGCATAATCTTTTCTTTGTCTTCTTCTTGTATGTGAAAATCTAACAACTTTGGAAATTCTGGATTGAAATGGTGTCCGTTTGTAAGAGCCTCTATCTCGTATTTGACGGCCATGCATACCTCAACCATTGACACCCAAAAAATTCAAGGAAGTTTGATCTAACTATTATCTTTTTTAGAAAGTTTTTACTCCTACTATGAAATGTGATCTTGCCTAAGGAGGTGAATGATAAAGGGTCACTATGGGTAATTCACACTGGATTTGGAATGATCTCTCAACTATTTGATGTCTTTGTACCACAAGGCATATTATGGTCATCACGATGTCTATGTTTTGATGCTTACACAAATTGCTATATCGAAATGGACATGATATTCAGGTCATCCTGGCATTTGTGCCTTGGTGCTTATATCTAAACCAACATTCTAAAAACAAAATCAATATTCATATGTCCATGGTTGTCTAACCAGTCGGTATTGTATTGATTCTTGCGCATACAAATCAATATTCATATGTTTATAGTTTCCTAGCTAGTGGGCATTGTATTGATTTATCTGGTTACCTAATAAAAGTTTCAATGATGAGAATGAATCGACACATGATCAGTGACTAGGTCCTAGGTCTTAGGTTTGCATTTCATTTTGCATGTCACTTTACATTTTGCATGTTTGCATGGTCTCACAAATTGCTTGAACACTTAAACGATTCTTCAAAAACAAAAATGCTAAACATGACACAAGGACTGGACATTGTATGAAGGTCCCTCCAATGAAACAGCAAGTAGAACTCATTTTCGGGATCAAAATCAAAATTTGAGATTGTTTACTATGTCAAAATCGCAATTTAAAATTTTCAGACCCAAGATGGCCAACTGCTTGCATAATCGACCTTCAATCATCACAAAAATCTAGAATTGAACTTAACTGATTATCTAACATCAAACTATCAAAATTTCAACTTGGTCACCCATGGTCAACTCATGGTCAAACATAGTCAAACTTGGTCTCCAGGACCTCCAAATGATGCAAAACATTTTCTCAAACGTGCATAACCATTTCTTCAATCAATTAACATGCTTCTCAACTATACAACGCTAACTTTTCTTGTCAGATTTCAATTTTCATCCTGAAGGGGGCATGGTATTGCACATCATTCAAGTTTGTAAATCTAATTATGTCAATCAAATCTTTCCTTAGTAATCAAAGACAAAAACCATGTCTAATTGCTCACTCATCAAAGTCCTCATTGCTTGGGGCAAATCGATCATCACTTGGGGCATATCAGATTCATCGAGATCCATATCAATCTGGTATTCTCTTTATCTTGCAAACCGTATTAGCTCTTTGTAACCATCAGTTCATTAGTGTCATTTCCTTGGTTCTTCATAATTGAAGGGTTCAGATGTGATACCACTATGATTCTTTTAATGATCAAGTCTGGAATCAGGTCACTCACTTCTTCATAATCATAAGGTTCAGAATCAAGCATTTTGACACTTCTTTGTAATCACTAGTTCATTGTTGATATAGATAGAATCATCTTGATTCTTTGGTCAACCAGGACCTAAATCACAACATCTTCAAATCTTTCAATTGGATTCTATCTCAAAATTAGTTAATCTCTCAAATTAGTTTTCAACATCAAAAATAGATTAATCTTTGAACCACTTCGCTTCACACAGTAATTCAAAGAGGGGCAAAATGTAATACCCCAAAAATGGGCTATAGGTTCATTAACCTCTTACATCAACAAATCAAATGAAATCGACATCAAATTCCTAACCTAAGGCACATCTGCACATCAGTTTATCAAAAACCTAATTGATTATCTTAATTCTGCATCGGGGTATATTCCTTGAATATTCCTAATTTATCATAATTATCTTTAATTGAATATTATTTGGCAATAAATGTCATTATTTATCCTATAGTTGATTAATTGAATATGATGAATATTTAATTAATTAATTTAATACTGCCACTTAATTATTTAATTAGATTTAAATACTTTTATTCGTAATTAATATTATTTTTATTTTGACAATAAATCAAAATTCCTACAAACAATCAATTGAATATTTATTTAATTGATTTAAAACCAAAGTTGTCAAATTTAATGATTTAATTGGAATAAAGTTTGATAAAATAATTGATTAACCCATAAATCAATTGTTTTATTCAAAAATCAGTTAAGTTGAAACTAAATCACTTTATTTATTAAATTAATTCATATTAAATCATGCACAATCAAAAAAGTAGTCAACTAGAAATCAACAACCAATTTTACATTTAAACTCAACATTTGATGATGAGTTGAAAAAAAGAACTAAACTCTATTTTGAGATAAAAACTGATTTTGCATGGTTTTTTTGAGTTTATTTATTCTTAATTTCTTGTTAACTCAAAAATCAACTTGAGTTTATCAAGAGTGATTTATGGCTTTTCTCAATGCATCCTCAAGGCCTAGATTTCTATAAAAACAAGGCTCAACTCTTCACAATTATCAACACTCGAATTTGCACAATTACTCTAGCAAATTGGCGATTGAAGGATTAAGCACTTGCGACAGGTGATTTGTGAGCTCTTTCATTGTTGATCATAGTTTTGCATAGTTTTCATATCATAGCATTCATATTCAATTCATAGCATTCTTAGATTAAATATGCATATCATTTCAATTCATTCTAGATTAGATTCATATCAAGTTTTTTATCCTATTGCATAGAAAATACAAAAAAATAGAATAATCTGCATTCATACAATTTTTCATTCTTTTGCATTTCAAATCCTTCGTTTAGGTGTTGCATCATCACTAATTTTAGTTTCAATCTGAGAACATCATACTCTTACCTACTAGAAGGTAGTAAATTGTCTGGTTAGCTTAGTTTCATTTATCTGCAGATTTCAATTTTGCTAACCTCTAATGTTTTACTGAAGTGTTGTGTCTCCAGCTAGGTACAATTTTCACACACACACACCTACCACTAATAAGGTAAAGGCATTTCATAGTGCATCTAGGGCAGAAATTGAGAAGAACACGGGAGCCGAGTGGGACGACCGAGCTATGAAAATTAACACAATCAAGGACCATGAAGTAAAATTTGCATCTCATGTCATCGGTTATAAGATTTATTAGTTGAGAAAATTTAATAGTGTGCCATGTGGAGCCGTTGACATTGCGTTCAAAATGATAAATAAAGGTTTCCAGTTGGACCTTGTCAAGCTTCTTTTGAAGTAGATTGAAGAGAACATGAAGACAATCCGATTAGTGAAGTCTAACACATGTAAGTTTAGATCCCTGCTAGTTTGCATATACTTTTATGTGCAATGATTTTTCCTATCAGACGGTAATATAGAGTGGTCAACTGACAAGCCTATCATAGTACAAATTACATATTTGAGTAAAGGCTTGGGAAATAATATTAATAGTATTTTAGATAGTTATTTTGAATAATTCAAAGGTAGAATGAATTCTCATAATAGAATTCCAAGGCAACTAGTAGAAGATTATGAGAAAGATATATGTTTTCTAGTTGACACCGATCAAATATTGATTAAGGTTGTGGAGCCTAGGAAAAAATGGTTAGCCCCTATGGGATATGAAATAGACATTGATTTTTCTTCCAAATCAATAAAATCTTTATTGCCTATACCGAAGGATGTTAATGCAGAAAGGTTTGGAACTTATGAAGAGGCCAAGACGAGGATTAAAACAAGCCTAGTTATCAGTAAAATAACAAAGAAGTCAAAGAAAATGATGAAAAATCTTGTAAATAAATTTGATGATGATGCTAAGTCATCTAAGAGTATACCAGTTGAGGTAGCAACCGAAGGTCAGTTACTTCTTTCTGAAAAACCACATGATAGTGAGGAAACCAAGTCAGACAATGATGTAGAATCTACACTGGTTTCTACTACCCCCACTCCAAAGAAGAAGTAGTTAGAAGTGCAGAAAAGGGCATGAACAAGGTCAACTCTAGCTTCACCTCCACTGAAGAAAGGATTTGTAAAGATATTAAGGCCAACTACAACTACACTGATGAAGACATATAAAAAGAGAGGTACTAAAACTACTATTGAGGCACCTAGTAAAAGAAGAAAGTTAATTAGAGGAAAAGATGATTTAGATGATGATGAAGATGATAATTATTAGTTTAAAGTCATTGTAAATAAGAGTCGATCAATAGATGAGGTAGTTGAAGAGATAATTGACAGCGGAGGATTAAGTGATCCTGAAATTAGTCAGTTTGAGTACTTGTCAGTCAAGGATCAGAATAAAATTGAAGAGGCTATTAGAAGAAAGAATTTCACAGAAATGGTCCTATGCCTTGAATACTGAGAAAAGAATGAGGGAACAATCCCTAGTTTTGGCAATTCCTACATTGACAATTCCTAAAGTTGAGGAATTGATGAGCAAATATTCAAAGAGATTTCAAGTAAAGAAATAGGCACTACAGATACTTGATGAAAATATGGAAAATATGGATGAGAATAGTCAACTCATTTGGACTTCAATTATATAATCTCGAGAAGAGTCAAAAAAGATGGCCTTAGCTATTATTCCTGAGAAGAACTTGAAGAGAAAAGGTAAGGGAATTCATGTTGATGATGCAAATCTGGCACTAAAATAGAGTATTGATATATCAGATACCAAGGTACCTGATACAACAGATGCCACCGAGGAAATGATTTTAACTCAAGATGTACCCAATCAAGTTGAAATCCAAGGGATTGATAATAATGCACTTGATGTACTCATTGAGGACATTACAGATGGTGATCTTGATGACATTAAAGATGATGAGGATGCTACCATTGTTGGAGCTAAAGCATAAGATGAGGGACTCACTACCAAGCCAACAATAAGATCTATATCAGGTGATCTTCCTATCCTGGTGGAAGTAGTTGAAATAATTTCTAAGGAGAAACCTGAAGGCCCAATCCCCAAGCAACCAAAGGACACATTAGGGGAACAAGAGACAAGTGCACCTGCTGAGACAGAAGAACCTAAGGAAAAAGAGGCAGAGACACAGGTCCAAGATGACCTAAAGACTAACAAGACCACACCACCAGACACTACATCTGAAGCTCCCTCCATTTCAACTGACACATAGGTTACCGAGGAGCAGAAGAAAGAAGATAATGTGTTTACCAAGAAAGTAATGTCGAATGTTGAGGTAAAGGACATTATTCCTTTTGTTAAGAATTTGTCACAAGAGCTGAAGAAGAAGAATAAAATCATGGTAAATAGCCAATCACACTAGATGAAGTCATTGTAATACCTGACTGTGACCCGAGGACTTTAGACCTCAAAGAGTTGAGAAAATATGGGGAACTATGCATAAGGAAGACAACTCGAGAGAAGCTGAAGAAAGAGTGCAAGAGAAAGAAAATTCTTGAGAATGTAAGAGACATCTTGAAATAGGTTGTACCTGAGGTCTAGATAAATGAAGAAACACTGATAATAGACCAACTTTCCACTCTTGTATAGGGAATAAACACCCCATATATTGATGCAGAAAAGAGACTTGAAGAAAGGGCATAATCAAAGATACAAGACAAATTGGCAGAAAAGATCAACCAGGAAGTAGCAATTAATAAGGTAAAGCTTTCTGAGGTAATTACTGATGTATAATCTATTACTCAAAGCATAATTCAAATGTTAGTTAGGTTTTGCACTGTGGAGAGTTTCACTACTGAGATAAGTGAAAATATTAAAAATCTAGATACCGAAATCCAAGCTAGTGCAAATGCTTCCTTAACCAAGCCGGATGCTTTTCATAAGCATATCCTTAAACTTTAAGAACTTAGGCAGTTAAGAGAAGAGTTGAGGAAGCAGGAGGATAAAATAAGTGACCAAGTCATTGAGATACAAGAAGAGTTGCTTCCCCAATTGAAAATAATTGAGTGACATATTGTCAAAGCGTAAGCTTTAGTTTCAACACCAAAAATTTCAGTGTTGGAGAACATATTTGACATGCATGCACAAGTCAGTCTTGAGAACCTTTCTCTCACCAACTTGAAAGAGGAATGGGAAAACCTCTTAGATTCTCTGAAGAAAACCCATAAGCACATTTTTGACAAGATGTAAGTACATATTTTTGAGTTTTGGCATTAATCTCAAAAAGGGGGAAATATAATGTATATGTCAAATTGTATAATTATATGCTAAGTGTACTACATACATATCGGGAGCATGCACCAAGGGGGAGTTATGCAAGTTTTGAAGTTTTTGAATAAATTTTGTCATGTATATATGAAGTAAGGATAGTGAAAGATATATCAGTGTATATACATTACAAGTTTTGATACTGATGCCAAAGGGAGAGATTGTTATCTCTATTTGAGAATTTGATGTTTTCCTTAGTATCAAAGTGGATCAGCCAGTTATCTATGTTGATTAGTTGGTAAAAGAAAGAACTAAAAGTTATATTATGCTATTTGGTTAATCAAACAAGCCTTCATACTAAGTATTCATAAGGCAGTACTGAGAGCTAAATGAAAACAAGCTTAACTGGGCACCAGAGCATTTTTACCGAGCATCAGAGTATAACGAGCATCAAGTGTCAATAAACACCAAGCACACTAAACATCGAGCACCAGTATAATTATCGAGCATTATTGGTTATGGTGTATTTAGTTTCTGGATTCGATTGTGTAGGTTTTTTTACCATCAACGTTTCGGATCATACTACATGATCCATCATCAGGATGGCAAAGAGCAAGAGCAAGAGGAACATGAAATGGTAGAATGTAGATCTAATAGATAATAAAAGGAGGGAGAAGGGAAGAAGAGAGAGAGAGAGAGAAGAGAGGTACACAAGGATAGAAAATAAATAATCTAATAGATTTGATTATTGGTTATGTTTACCGAGCGATCTAGGAAATGGCATAGTAATCTATTATGGCACATTTATCTATGTAAATGGTTACAATGGATTCATTAAATATTTTACCAAGATCAATGATTATTTATTGTAGATGTAATCATTAAATGTGATGATGATCCCTATGTAATAGTCAAATCTAGGTTAATTTTGTATACCATAGATCTTAGGTTTTTCCTAAGAAGATGTAAACCTAATTAGGTCATGATAGTTATAGAAATCATAGCAGTTTGCTATATAATAGTAATTCATGTCATTTTGACATAACAATGAAATAAGGAGAAGGAAGAAGTGAATCAAGCAAAAGATCTTGAAGTAGTAGCCATCTTCAAGACATCAGAATTTAGATATGATTTAAGCAGTATTCAGAGATACAAATTTAGTTTATTTAGAATTAATCAAGGCTATTGAGCAGAACAAAGGATAGACTACTACACATTGAGGTGATATTTACTAATTATATCATAGATCTGATTCAAACAAGTTTAGTTGTCATTTACAGATACTTTCTGTTATTCTCTAATCATTGTAACAAAGTTAGAAAATCTCTTCATAGAGTAGACTTAACAATCTGATTGTAAATCTCTTAACGGAGTACACACTCAAGTAGTGTTTTTAAAATCCTTTAACAAGGTAGATCTAGTCGATCTTATTGTTACTTCTAATAAGGTAAGATCACCAGAAGTGATCACAACTTGTAGCCTTAACCAGCATACTTTATTATCTGCAGTAGTGAAGAATTTGTGGGTGTCATCCCCACCACAATTTTTACCTTCTCACAAGGGTTTCTCCGTAACCAAAATATCTATGTTATATGATTTAATTATTGTTTGTTTTTCATGCACTTTACATTTATAAGTCATTTGGTTGAATGTTACAAACAATGGATTTAGTTGGATAGATTAGTTACTACTATTTGCAGATTGAGTATTCAGTTAAAAAAAATGAGGGTACTGGTTCACCCCTCCCCTCTCAATCCCTTATCTTTCTATTCCAACAATATATATATATATATATATATATATATATATATATATATATATGATGGATATTCTTGGTTACAACTGTTGTCTCTTTATATTTATGTGTTCTATCTTTTATCTTTGTGATGCCCATGTATATTTTCATTTGATGGTTGATGATTCTCTTTATGTGCTTGTTGATATGTCTCATGTCATGCTTATGATGTTGATTCATATGTTTACTGCATGCTTTTATCACTAATGTTGTATAGTGTAGATGTTAATGGTATTTCTACTTTCTACATTGATATCATATATGCTCGGATATGTATTACTCGTATCATGTTGTGCCTTTCCATGCTCAGCTATATGTGATAATAAAACTTAGCACTCTAGACCCTTTTATGATGATGTTGACCTTGATTCTTGTAAATATTAGTCAGATTCAATGAAATATGTCATATTTGAATTCCTCAATGGAGAGAAAGGAAGGATGTCTCAAGGGAGACCAGAAATGCACAACTAAATGGACTCCTAGAATGAAATACATCTTAAGAAACAATTCAAGTAACTGATCTTGTATCCATTCATTTATCATAATTTAAGTGTTTTAGAGATGCTAGGGGTGATACAACCTTCACTAGTGCAAGAGTTACCATGAAGATATGAATATAACCCTATCGGATAGATGTAAGATTTGAATGTAAGCATCAAGGCATAAGAGCCAAGATGACTTGAACATGGTTTCTAGTTTGATATTGTAAGATTCCACTTGTACCAAGGCATAGCCTATGAAGATAACCATGAGTGTCATATTACATATCACACACAATCAATAGACAAGGAGATAATTCCAACCGTACCTAAGTATCTAGATAAAATGGGTCATGGTATGTGTGGCATTCCAATCGTGATTAAGGCTCTTAGCATAGACACCTACTTTACGAGACAATTTAGGATCATTGAAACCAAACCACAAGAATAAATTAAAGAAAATATGCCATGCCCCCAATCATGAGTCTCTAGTCAGGTAGACATCATCAAGAGACCTTAGAAGGCATAACAAGCTAAAATCAATGATAACAAACAAAACACAATAAAATAGGTTGAGTATATCTTAATCATTTTAGTTTTCTAAGATTAATGTTTGTGTTGGGTGTTAAGGAACACCTTTTTCCTTGTGTCAAAGTGCATGTATGAGATGAAAAAAAGTGCAAAATCTGATATGTGTTGAGAAACACAACAATGTCTAGATTCGTAGTGTTGAAAAACACTATAGGATTGGGGTGTTAAGAAACACCAATTTGTATGTCAATGGAAAAATTTCCTTTGGGAATGACGGATATACTAACCCAGGTTAAGCTTGAGAGATCGATCAAGTGGTAAAGCAATGACATCTTAGATAGATAGCATATGATTGCCCCCAAGTGACAGCTAAGAACTAAGGAAAAAACTAAGACCAATTCTACTCCATGAGGGCACAAAGGAGATACGATGAGAGAGATGGAAGAAGATAAGGATGATGAGAACATGAGAGATCAACCACATGTTGATAAATGGAGCACTAATTAAAAGTGATGCCTATTTGCTAGGTTTTCACCACTTAGAACTTATTCCATTTTGCTACCAATGAGCTTGTTTCTAGGTTTTTACCAAGGCACTTATTTTTTCCTTTTTCTAATTTTTTTTTGCTTTTTTTCATTTTTTTATTTTTACTTTTTTTTTAATTTTTCACTTTTTTTTGGATTCATCAAGGTGCCTATTTTTTAGGTTTTCACCAGGATCATCATTTTTTCAGGACTTTATACACTTTTTAGATTATTTTTCAAGACTTTATATGCTTTTTAGAATTTTTTCAAGGCTTTATAAGCTTTTTAGTATTTTTTCAGGACCATAAGTTGTTCTACAAGATGTAGAATGTCTAGCTATAGAACCATTTCAAGTGGAGATCATTGATAGGTTCTTTAAGAACATCACCTTCTAGAGTAGCTAGTTGATAAGCTCTAGAACCAAATGTTGTAGTAATGACAAAAGGAACCAGCCACTTAGGTTCAAATTTTCCTTTTTGTTCTCTATGTTGTTGATTTTTTGGGTTCTCTCGCAAAACAATATGACCAACCTAAAATTTGCAATGGTGTACCTTCTTTTTATAGCCCTTAGATATTCACTTTTTATAGACCCTCAGATAGACAAATGCTACTTTTATGCGTTCATCAATTAAGTATAGCTCTTGAAGTCAAGAGATTATGTAATCTTCACTTGTGACAAGTCCATATAGTGATACCCTAAGTGATGGTATTTTGACTTTGATCAGTAAAACTACCTCAAAACCATAGACAAATGAGAATGACATAGCCCCTATAGGTGTTATGATGCTTGTTCGATAAGTCCATAAAGCTAGATTCAACTGTAAGTACCAATCCTTCTAGATTTATTAATTATTCTATGCAAGATCTTGAGGATTATTTTATTTCAAGCTTCTACCTGTCCATTCCCCTAAAGATAGTACATAGAGGAGGAATGATGTGTGATGTGAAACTTAGCGTAGAGCTCATCAATTTGATTATTTTTGAATTGTCATCTATTATCTATGACAATTGAGGAGGGGATTCTATATATGTAGATGATGTAGTTGGTTATGAACAAGGCCACCTATTTACATATTGCCTTGATAGGAGGTACAGCCTCAACCCACTTATTGAAGTACTCAGTAGTTGTAATAATGAACTTGTGTCCATTGGATTATGAAGGATATATTTGACCTACAAGATCAAAACCCCATTGTTGAAATAGCCAGTGAGTAATAAAAGGCAATAGTTCCCTTGTAGGAGTGTGAATCAAATTTCCATGAAGCTAGCATTTTTTACAAGTTTTAGAGTATTGAATAGCATCATTTTGAGTAGTGCCTAATAAGTGTACCATTAAGACCTCTCCTAAATAGTTCATTCATGATGATGAGATACTGGGAGGCATTTTAGATGAGATTCTATTTTTCATTCTAGGAAAGAAAATCAGTGATGATGTGGTCTTTGAGGAAGGAATAGATCTGGCCATAATTGGAAGTGTCAGGAGAAATGATAGTGTAGACAATTTAGGAATCAAGTGTGTCATGTGTAGGGAAAGGGAGTTCTTCCATCGAGAATTCATAGCAAAACTGATGTTCTTCTAATTGTAGCATTGAGGCTAAAGTAGCCATAGCGTTCGCTACTCTATTCTCTACATGCAGTATCTGTTAGAAGATGATGAATACAAAGTACTTCTTTAATTCATTAATTAGGTGTTTGTATGGCAATTTTTTTTATCCTTAGTTTGATATTCAGCATTGACTTGATTGATCACAAGTTGAGAGTCTCCATAGACATGAATTTCTTCAAACTTCCATTCAATGGACAATTTGAGTCCATTATCCAACCCTTCATATTCTACTACATTTTTGGTGCATGGGAAGATCATTTTATAAGCCTTTGGAATCTTGTAACCTTGGGGAGAAACGAAGATAACACCATCCCCCACACCTTGTTAAATGAATGAGCCATCAAATTGCATCTTCCAAGGATGTTGCATTAATTTTAGAATGGATGTTAGGAATAACAATCCACAATACAACTGAGAGGGGGGGTGAATTAGTTGTATGAAAAAATATTAAAATTTAAACTTTGAATAGAAGCAATATCAGATCCAATGAACACAATGAATGCCAACACAATAACACAATATTTTGGTGTCGGGGAAACCCTGTTAAAGGTAAAAACCATGATGGGAATTAGCACCCACCAATGATGTACTAAGAGTATAGTATCTTTGTTAGAAGATATAGCCCTATTAGGAGCTTATTGAAACATTACAGTACACAGTCCTTGTTAGAGGAGAGACCCTGTTAGGAGTCAAGAAAGAAAGGGTGGGCTCACTGTTCAAGCTCATTGCCCAAAGAAGGTTAAATCCACCTTCAAAACTCATTGTTCACAACATAAGTGTATATGAGGAAATACACAATCCTTGTGAATTGTTCGACAGTAACTACCTTTTCTTGATCAGTTCCAATGAAGACACCAGTAATCCTCTACTCTACATCTAGAAAACACAAGCTCGTAGCTTTCACAATCTCCTTTACATCACATACATTCTCACCATATCTTTTCCAAAGAAAAGATCTTACATATATACCCTATTACATTCTACATGATCAGGTCGGTCGATTAGGCTTTCCTAATTACATAAACAATTATATAAACCCTTGCTAACATACACACAATATCTAAAACAAGTATATAATGATTATATTAAAAAAATTAAGGACTGACATTCTTAATTCATATTCACCAAACAAAATGCACACTACATCACTGAAGTCAGCTCCCAAATAAGTCTTCTCCATATCACATGCCATAGCTAACATCATCCAACTTTCTATACCTTGCGTTGATCAATGAACATTGTTCAGTACCTTTTCTATCATTCCTTGAGCTCGCATACACAGAATCCATTCCTTTTGAAAGATATACTAGAAATATAGAGACTCAATCTGTCAACTTCCACTTTCACTATCCAGTAACTAGTATCCACTAAAAAATCTATAACTAATTCAATATACAACATTACATGATGTAATCTTGGATATAATATCACAACATCTTCATGTACTCTTATCTAACTTCATACGTTCTGAAACATTTGTACAATGTATGTACACTGTAGTAACCAGCATGTTCTCTTCACAGAAACATATGTTGACATCAGTGACAAAACACTAATGATAGCAGCAGCAACTCAAGCATTTCTCAATGTAGTGATTAAACATATTAAATGTAGCAACCATTCCCTAATACATTACCAATATCCAACAATCTCCCCCTTTGGCATTGATGTCAACATATGGGAAAATCCATTGTCCCACAGATTTATCAATCCAAAGTTTTGTAACCAAATAGTACTCTCATAGTACACCTCCATACAATCTCCCCATACAGTAGGGATTTTCTTATAGAAACACTCCCCCTTTGACAAAAATGGCAAAGGGTGCCATGAGTCATCAACTATTCTACACAACTTCCTTCAATGACCACTCCCCTGAGGAGTAGATCCCTACATCCAATCTAGGATATGATAAGGCTCTGAAAACCTCTGGACTGATGCATCCCTACATCATTTAATTCTGACTAGGAGGGGCCTAAACCCCAAGCATACCTTTGAGATACTGAAAAGTTCCTTTTGGTAATGGCTTTGTAAAGATGTTTGTAATCTTTTCCTTTGTACTAATATACTCCAACTTTTTTTCCTTTTCTGCCACCTGGTCTCTCAAGAAGTGATACTTGATAGAAATATGTTTAGTCTTAGAATGCATCACTGGATTCTTTGGCATATTCATTGTACTGGTATTATCACAGTGGATAACCACAGGCTCATCAAAAGTTATTCCAATGTCCTTCAACATTTGTTTCATCCAAACAATTTGAGTGCAATTAATAGCAGTAGAAACATACTTTGATTCAACGGTAGATTAAGCTATACAATCTTGCTTCTTACTTAGCCATGAAACCAACTTTTTCCCAAGGAAAAATACACCACCACTAGTACTCTTCCTATCATCAATATTTCCTGCCCCATTAGCATCAGTATAAGCATGAAGTTTAAAGCTATCATTTCTATCATACCATAAACCATAGTCTATTGTTACTTGCAAATATCTCAATATCCTTTTCACAGCAGCTAGGTGTGTCTCTTTAGGTTCTACCTGATATCTAGCCACAATCCCAATAGCATTAGCAATATATGGTCTAGTGTGGGTTAGATATTGTAATCCTCCAACAATTGATCTATACTTGGTCTAAAAAGCATACTTTGATTCATCATCAGCTGCCAACTTATTACCAGTCACCATGGGTGTGCCAACTGCTTTACAGTCTTCCATTCCAAACTTTTTCAACATTTATTTAAGATATTTAGTTTGAGAAATAAAAATGCCATTTTTACTCTAATTTATTTGTAGTCCAAGAAAGAATTTCATTTCACCTATCAAGGACATATGAAATTCATTTTCCATCTCTTTAGAAAATTTCTCACATAGATCATCATTGCCTCCAAAGATAATATCATCAAAAAAAACCTCTATTATCAAAACTCCATCTTCACTAGTTATTAAATACAAATTACTATTAGCATTACCTTTTTTGAATCCAAGTTGAAGTAAGTATTTGTCTAACCTTGCATACCAAGCCCTTGGAGCTTGCCTCAGCCCATACAGTTCCTTCTTCAACTTGCATACCATGTCTCCATCTTTGCACAAAGGAAATCCATCAGGTTGTTCTATATATACTTCTTCAAGATCCCTGTTCAAGAATGCAAATTTCACATCCATTTGATATACCTTGAAGTTCTTATGTGCAGCATAAGGCAATAATAATCTCATAGCTTCTATTCTAGCTATAGGAGAAAATGTTTCTTCAAAATCTATGCCTTCTTGTTGTGAATAACCTTTACATACCAATATTGTTTTGTTTCTTACTACAACTCCTTCATTCATTTTGTTTCTAAAAACCAATTTAGTCCCTATTACATTTTTGTTCTTAGGTCTAGGAACCAATTTCCAAGTGCTATTTTTCTTTATCTGATCTAATTCTTCATTCATAGCATTTATCCAGGATTCATCTCCATAAGCTTCATTTGTATTCTTTGGTTCAACTTGAGAAATCAAACAAATTTTTTCTCTAACCTTTGATCTAGTCATTACTCCTTTATTAGAATCACCAATAATTTGATTTTTAGGATTATTGTTCTTTACATTCCTCAAAGTCTTAGGAACCTCAGTAGCCTCATTTGTGTCATCATCACAAGTCTCATTTTCACATTCAATCTCAATAATTTCTTCTTCTTCTGCAGCAAAAGCCTCTTTTATCTCTGTAACCTGATTACAGTCATACATTCTCTCTTGTATCTGAAACCTTTCATCTATATTCACAGTGTTACTTTCAATCATCTTCCTTAATCTCATATTGAAATATTTGTGTGCCTTTCTCTTAGTATAATAACCAAGGAAAATTCCTTCATCACTTCTAGCATAAAACTTCCCTATCTCATCATCTCTCTTGATATAGCATTTACTACCAAATATTCTAAAATATTTTACAGTAGGAGTATGATTACACCATAATTCATAAGGATTCTTATTTTTACCTTCTCTAATTTGAACTCTATTCAATGTGTACACCAATATCCCAATAGCCTCTCTCCAATGCATATGAGATACATTTCCTTCAAGAAGCATTGTCCCAGTAGCATCAAGTATAGTCATGTTTCTTCACTCTACTATCCCATTCTGTTGTGGAGTCCTAGGAGAAAATGTCTTTATTTTTATTTCATGCTCTTCACAATATGAATTGAATAAGTCTAAAGTAAACTCTCCACCTCTGTCTAATCTCAAAAATTTTATCTTTAAACCTGATTCATTCTATACTTTTTCCTTGAATATCTTGAATTTATCAAATGCTTCTGATTTCTCTTTCAGGTAAGTAACCCGCATCATTCTAGAAAAGTCATCAACAAAAAGTATGAAATACCTTTCACCATAGTTTTATTTTGTCCTTGTAGGTCCACATAGGTATGTATGTACCAGATCCAACTTTCCTTTTGATATATATGCTTTTCTTTTATAACTGCTTCTGGTTTGTTTTCCCATAACACATTCTTTGCATACATTGTTAGATGATTTCACAATATTTGGTAGATCTCTTACTGCATTAGTCAAACTTGCCTTCACAATGTTATTAAAATTAACATGACAAAATCTTATGTTCCATAACCAACTATCATCTACCTTCACAAAAAAACAAGAGGCTCCAAATATATTTAATTCAAATACATTACCTCTAGATTTGGTACCGGTTGCAATCATTTTTCTTGCCTTACTTATGATAAAACATTTACCATCATTGAATTGTAATTGAAACTCTTTGTCCATCAACTATCCAACACTCAACAACTTATGCTTAAGTCCATCAACAAGTAGTACATTATCAATATTAGTTTTTCCATCTAGATTAATAGATCCTACTCCTATGATAGGTTTAGAAAGATTGTATCTGAATCTTACAACACCACCATCATACTTCACTAATTTAACAAACTTGTTTTTGTCTGTAGTCATATGATGTGAACAACCACTGTCTATTATACATTTAGATTTCTTATCAACATGAGATACTAAAGTCTTTTCCTCATGTACTGGCTCATCTTTAATAGAAACAAATCCAATTTCCTCATAATCTAAATCATCATCATTAGAAATACCTTCACTAGCATAATAAAATTCCTTATCCTTGGACTTGAAAAACTTGGGCTTGTACTTAGGAAATCTTGTAGGACATCTAGATACAAAATGACATACCTTATTGCATGAAAAATATTTCAAAGGTAATTTTCCTTCAAATTTACCCTTACCTCTCTTTTCTCTTCTAGCAATCAATGCAACAATTTCATCCATCTTTGTTTCTTCTGCTAGTATATGTTCTAGTTCTTCAGCATATTCTCCAAGCTCTTCTTTTAGGTTCTCATTGCTTGTGCTCAGAAGTGCAAACATTGTCTTCTTATGTGCAGATGTCTTAAATGCAAACTCAACTCTAGGTACAGAATCTCCCATTTCAATAGCTTCAAAGGTAGTTATCTTTGCAATCAAAATTTCTCTACTAAAGTTCAGATTCAAAGGTATAGTCTCATGAATAGATATAGCCTTAAACTTGTAAGTAGGTTTCAATGATCTAAGGATCTTCACAACAACTTCTTCTTCATCATAAGTGCCTCCATAGTTTCTGATTCCAACCATAACTTTTGTAACCCTTTGAACATAAGCCCTAATGTTTTCATCATCATTCATATGTAGCTTCTCCATCTTTGTTTTCCAGTTCTATAACTTCACTTTTTTGGTATACTTGTCTCCTTCATATAGTGCTTCCAATCTTTGCCAAATCTGGTGTGCCAAATCCAAGTCTTTAACTTTAGTAGATTCTCCTTCAAAGAGTGCATTGATCAATGCTTCCCTTGCAACCATGTTGTATGAAAATACCTTATTTTCATCATTAGTAGATGATGGAAAATCATTCTCAGTCTTCATAGCTACCTTATTCTTTGTAATCAACCAGTAGTCAATGCCCAAACATAGAAAATGAGTTTGCATCTTGTTCTTCCAACTATCAATGTTTTCAAGATCAAACTTTGGACTATCCTTCCTATAGAATTCCATCTCCAAGATCACCTCAAGTTTTTAAGATTTCTCTCTAAGGGCCAATAGCTATGATACCAATTGTTAGGAATAACAGTCCATAATACAACTGAGAGGGGGGTTAGTGAATTAGTTGTATGACAAAATATTAAACTTTAAACTTTGAATAGAAGCAATATTAGATCCAATGAACACAATGAATCCCAACACAATAACATAATATTTTTGTGTCAGGGAAACCCTCTTAAAGGTAAAAAACCCGATGGGAATTAGCACCCACAAATGATGTACAGAGAGTATAGTATCTTTGTTAGAATATCTAGCAATTTTAGGAGCTTAATGAAACATTATAGTACATAGTTCTTGTTAGAGGATGGATCCTATTAGGAGTCAAGAAAGAAAGGGTGGGCTCACTGCCCAAAGAAGGTTAAATCCACATTCAGAACTCACTATTCGCAACACAAGTGTATATGAGAAAATACGTAATCCTTGTGAACTGTCTGACAAAAATTATCTTTGCTTAATCAATTCCAATGAAGTACACCAGTAATCCTTTGTTCTACATCTAGTAGACACAAGCTCATAGCTTTCACAATCTCCTTTACATCACATACATTCTCACCATATCTTTTCCAAAGAAAATATCTTACATATGTACCCTATTACATTCTACATGATTAGGTTGGCCGATTAGGCTTTCCTAATTACATAAAAAATTATATAAACCTTTGCTAAGATACACATGGTATCTAAAACAAGTATATAATGATTATATTACAACAATTAAGGACCGGCATTTTTAATTCATATTCACCAAAAAAAAATGAATGCTACATCACTAAAGTCAGCTCTCAATAAGTCTTCTCCAGATCACACACCATAGATGACATCATCCAGCTTTCTGTACCTTGCACTAATCAATGAACATTCTTTAGTACCTTGTATATCATCCCTTAAGATCGCATACATAGAATCCATTCCTTTTGAAAGATATACTAGAAACACAAAGACTCACTCTGTCAACTTCCACTTTCACTGTCTAGTAACCAGTCTTCACCAAAACATCTGTAACTAATTCAATATGAAACATTACAAGATGTGATCTTGGATATAAGATCACAACATCTTCCTATACTCTCATCTGACTTTGCACATTATGAAACATTCATACAGTATCTGTACACTGTAGTAACTAGTCTGTTCTCTTCACATAAATATATGTTGACATTAGTGACAAAACACTAATGACAATGGCAGTAGCTCTAGCATTTCTCAATGTAGTGATTAAACATATTAAATGTATCAACCATTCCCCAATGCATTAGCAATATCCAATAATAGATTCATCAGGAAATTCAGTAATGAGAGGTTGTGTATCTTGTAAAGGTGCATCTTCTAACTGATCCACCAATACTTGTCCCTTTATTTCTTTCTGATCGATGTATGTGATGTCAAACTTGCTAAGAAGCATCACCCATTTTTCTAATTGTCCAATTAATATCATTTTGATTAATAAGTACTTGAGAGGATCAATTTTTGCAACCAGTTGTGTGGAGTGTGATAGAATATAGTGTCTAAGTTTTTTAGAAGAAAACAATACTGTCAAGAAAGCCTTCTCAATAACTATATAGTTTAGCTCATAAGAAACCAATGTTTTTCTTATATAGTAGATCGCTCTTTCACATCCTTAATCATCGTGTTGTGCAAGAAATTCTCCCAAGGAAGAAGTGGTAGCTGATATGTAGAGTAACAAAGGTTTTCTAGGAATAGGAGCCATGAGCACAAGAGGATTCACCAGATACTCTTTGATTTTTTGAAAGTTGTTCTCACAATCCTTATTCCATTGGAAAGTCATACCTTTATGCAAAGTATTAGTGAGGGGTATTGCCATGTCAGCTAGCTATGAGATAATCACCAGATGGATTGTAGCTTACCTTGTAGTATCCTTATTTGAGTGATATTCTAAGGTGGTTGCATTTCTAGTATAGATTTCACTTTAGTAGGATCTACCTTAATACCTCATGTTGAGACAATGTATCTGAGAAGCTTACCTGAGGTAACCCCAAAAGTGTACTTTTTTGGATTAAGTCGTATCTTGAATTGTTCCATTCTCATGAATATACTATCCAAATTAGAAAAATGTACATTCCTAGTATCATGTTTATCTAATGTGTCATCCACATATTCTTCAATGTTCATGTACATCATATCATGAAATATAGTCATCATTGTTCATTGATATGTTGCACCAACATTTTTTAGTCCAAAGGGCATGACATTCCAGTAGAAAGTACCCCAAACACAAGTGAATGTTGTCTTTTCTTGGTCTTAAAATGAAATGCATATTTTATTATAGCCATAAAATTCATCCATCAAGGAATACATCTAGAAACCAACAGTAGGATCCACAATCATGTCTATTTTAGGCAGTAGGAAGTTATCTTTAGGACAAGCTTTATTCAGATCTCTGAAGTCTGTGCATATTATAATTGATTTATCATCTTTTTAAATAGGTACAATGTTGGAGATCCATTTATCATAGTCTATGGCTTGTATAAATGTAGCTTTGAGTAAAATTTTGAGCTCCACTTTAACCAATAGTGCTATGTGAGGATGCATTTTTCTCAGCTTTTGTTCCACTAGTTTTATGCCTGGTGCAATAGATAAGTGGCGCATGATGAGATTCATGTCCAATCCCATCATATCAGAATAAGACCATACAAAATTGATCATCTTTTCTTTAAAGAATTGAATAAATTACTTCTTTTCAACCTTGGACAGAGATTGTGCAAGCTGTATAATTTTTGGATTCTCTGTTGTACCCAAGTTTACCTATTGTGTAGGTTGTATAAGCATTGACGATCATCCCTAAAAATGTTCAGGGAGGATATCAAGTATCTCATCCATAGGCACCTCAAAGAGGTTTTTATTATTGGATACATCTTTTATTTTTATTATTTTTGGATCGAACACTGCCACAGAGTGGTTCTCACCATCAAATCACCTCTTCTTTTTTCTTTTGTTTTTGTGACTAAGATACTCGATGTCTTCCATTGACATGTTACCACTTGTTGCACTAGTGGAAGAGGGAAGAGGCTCAATAGTATGGAGATAGCATGAAAGGTCATGATCATTGGAGAAGGACAATAAGTTAATGGGATAAGAAGTGTTCCAGTCAATCAACTCAAGGTATATGAGAGGTAAGGAACAAACAGGCTCAAGGGAAATGATTTTGATATCATTATCATCATTCATGGTTGTCAAAGATAAGTCAATAAAGTTATCTTATCTAGAGTTGTTTCAAGTGTGATTCATCAAAGAATCATTAGAGGAGTTACGAGATGTTTTATGTGAACCTAACTGTCTCAATCTATCCCCAAAATAAAGATTAAGATCTCATTCAACCTCCTCTCTTTGATGTAGGAATATTTATAGAGGGACCATCATAATCCTAGATCTTGAACCAAAGTTTCAGTTGGTATTCTGAGGAATAACTATAGGAGGACTAATGGCAAGAGACTCTTCTTCTTTGGATGTAGATGGATTAGGAGGTATGACCACAGGCTCTATATCTAGGTGATATGGATGATCCTCTTGATCCAGTCGTGTGTTATAACTTTCACCAACCTCAAAAGTAAAAGTAACATCATATTTGTGAATAACATCAACCTCAAGATCTATCATAGCATTAGAAAAATAGTCCCATTCATACTTGTGGGAATTAGTTTGACTACTAACAGATTATCCAAGGTATTGAACTATGGTCATAGGAGCTCCTTCAACATGACTCTCTTGATTTGTAGCTTGTTTCTTGATTTCATCTAGATTGAGGTCGGCTCTATCAAATTGGCTATCTTGAGTGTCAGCTATTTGATTGGTCACTAGGGTGTTCATAGCATGAAAGCATTATCCATAATCCAACATAGGTAAGTATGGTGACCTATGCTATATTAACTCTCCAGATGAATCAATGAGTCAAGGTAAATTGAGGATGTGGGTGATTTTAACAAGCTACCCCTAGTTAGGGTGTCTTTCCTCTGTATAATCTTAGTTTTTTTCAACTTCTTGTGATGTAATTGACTCATGTTGATTAATTTATTCCTCAGGTATAGTCTCTTGGTTTGTAGGGACATGTGGTAGTCTTTCATAAGTTCAAGGGATAACATCCTCATCCTCATCATTAGAGTCTCCAAGTTTATCAAATATAGGTCCACTTGCATATGATGGTGCAAATTTCTGTTCATAGTACCCTATTCCATTTTTGTCCCTAGGGTTACAGAATTCACTATGTAGGAGTTCAATAATGATTTTCCTTTTCAAAGAGGACTTTTCCCATCATATCTTTTTTTTTTGCATTAGTTGATAGCCTACACCATACTTCTCAAGATAAATTTCAACATATTTCAGTTCTTGCTTAAATTCTTAGCCTTTATAAAGCCATTATAAGAAAACCTTCTCATTTTATTTTTGAAGAGGCACTTTTTACTTTACCATACATGTTCATGAATTGTTAGAGTAGAGAAGTTAATAGGTTGAAAATAAAGAGTTGGTTTCCCATAAGATCTAGGTGAAATGGGTAGGTTGATCATAGAGCATGAAGTATCCAGCTTCTTTTCTCCCATTCCATTCTCTTTTATACTCATATTCTTTCCTAAGTCATGGAGTATTTCATTTTTTCATCTCTTAGACTCCTAATTTTGTAGGGCTTCCATATTGTGTGAAACCATGCTTTCAATTTGCTTCACATTGTTGCAGGTATAGGCTGATTCTATAAGAATTGTAACCTTGATGCCATTGTGAGGAAACTTGATACATTGATGGTATGTCAATGGGACTGCCTACATTTCATGGAGTCATGGGAAACCAAGAAATATGTTGTATGTGAGTGGAAGATCTAGTACTTGAAAAATAACATCTCGTTGAACAGGACCCACTTGGATGGGTAATCCTACCATACCTTTAGAAGAGTGTTCCTCTTCATCATATGCTTTGATTGTAATTTTTCACCTATGATCGATAGCATGCTCTGAGAAACCAAGATCCTTAACCAATTTTAACATGCATATATTCAAAACCTGCACCTCTATCTATCAAAACATGTTTTACCTTGTGCTTATGTATGAGGACTTCCATATGGAGAGGCTAGTTGTGATGATGACTAACAGATTTATCATCTTCTTCTAAAAAGGTCAAGTAGTGTGGGGGAGTAAGATGACTAACCATGGACTAAAACTTGTCTATGTCTAGGTCCTTAGGAACATTAGACACTAAGAGGGCTTGATCAAGAATCTGCTGATGCGCAGGAGAGATTTGAAGCAACTCAAGAATTGATATCTAAGCTGATGTGTATTGATGTTGATCAACTAGATTATAGTTACATGTTGTAGATGAGGTAGTTGTATTTTTGGACCCTTAGGTCATTGGTTTTTTAGAAGAGGATGAGGTGGAAGAACCTGCTCCTCTCAGAGTGACCTTACCTTGGGATTGAGTCACTGCATTAGAAGATTCAACATGAATCTTTCTCTTGATCTAGATGGAATTAATAGTATGGTTAGAGGAATCAAGCATGTGGGTCACATTTTCATTATTAGAGTAAGTATAACTCACCTTATTATCTTTTGGCTTAGATGATTCCATCTTTTTGTATTTAGGAAAAGGCTCCAAAAAAGCTTTATAATCAATATTCATCTAAGGGGTACCAATCACAATGGTCTCATTATCAATCATATCCTAGGTCAAATGCTTGAGCTTCATGCAGTCATTAGTTTTGTGGACTTTATTGTAATGGTAATCACAATAGTGGTTATGGTTCCACCACTTACGCTTAATCCTAGGATCATAAGGATTTGATTTATTAGGCAATGTGATGATCTTATTAGTCAGAAGTATTTTTAGAGCATTCTCAAGTGACTCTCCAAGGAGAGTGAAATATCTCTTAGGCCTAGGGACTCCTGGCCTATCTCTATTAATTTCAAGTTTAGAGCTTGGTCTTGGTCCAGAACTTATGTTTATCTGTGTTATGTGGATTATTAGAAGAATATTTATGTTCATTATGTTGTAGGGTAATTTCCCCTTTTCAAACAAGGACATCTTCTATGCAAATAGAAGTCTCAAAAAAAATTTCAAATGAGGTGTGAGTTTGCATTTTCAATATATATTTCATTTTGGGGACCAGAGTATTTATAAATATATCAATATTCTTGGTCTCGGGAATTTGATGAGGGTATCTATAAAATATCCTTCAGCACCACTAAAGGAATGTAATGAAGAGCTCTCCAACACATTACTTTGTGTTGCACATGTCAAGCATGGTAACAGTGTGAGAGATTTTATAAGAGTATTTTTGGATTAAATTTTGAACAAGCTCATCAAAGGTCTTAATGTCAGGGGAAAGCAAGGTGAACCATCTCATATCATGACCACCAAGACTTCAAGGAAAGAGTCGCATGAGATATCTTTGTTCAAGCATAATCTCCATATTAAGTGTACAAAATTCTTTCACATGGTCCTGGGGATCTCTATTGTCATCATATTTATCATACTTAAGAATTTCCAGCTTGGGTGAGAAATGTAGTATACAGAGGCCTTTGCTAAAGGGGAAAGGACAAATAGTTTCAAGCGAGTACTTGTTCAATGATTGGTCCTTCTCCTTTCTAAGTTGGGAGAGCTCACGTTGCAAATCTTGGAGTTTTTTGTTAAGGATTTTGATAGGAGATTCTTCCTCCTTGATTTCTTATTGCAGTCATAAACATTTTCACAACTTCAGGCTTCACCTAAAGAGTGAACACTAGCATCAACTCACAAAATAGATATTCTAATGAATACTTGAATTGATGCAGCATGCATCTTACCTTAGTGAATAATGGATAGGGGAATAACCCCTAACTTACCTCGGAGATACTCAAAAGCATCCTTCGGTAGTGGTTTGGTAAATATATCAGCTATCTATTCCTTTGAATTTACATACTCCAATATCACATTCTTTCCATGTACTTGCTCTCTCAAGTAATGATACTTGATAGAAATGTGCTTTGTCTTTGAATGCATCAGCAGATTCTTTGATATGTTAATAGCACTTGTATTATCATATAAAATTTTAACTAGATCAATAACCTCTTCTTGCATACCTTCAAGTAATTCCTTGATCCACACAATGTTAGAAAAACTCATAGATGCAGCAACATACTTAGCTTCGGTAGTAGACTGTGAAATGCAACTTTATTTATTTCTTAACCATGTCACTAATCTTTCTCCTAAAAATAAATCTCTACCACTTGTATTTTTTTGTCATCAATGTTTCCAGCCCAATCAGCATCAGTATACACCTTAATATCAAAATCTCCTCCTTTTGTGTATAGCAGATGAAAATCTTCAGTCCCTTTCAAATATCTAAATATTCTTTCACTGCAGACATGTGTGTCTCCTTTGGATTAGCAGAAAACCTTGCAACTATAACAACTGAATGTGCACTATTAGGTCAGTTGTGAATAACATACTATAGCCTACCAATCATGTATTGGTAAAGTGTTTCATTTACTTCCTTTGTGTCATCTTCCTTTGACAATTTAAAACTAGTAGCCATTAGTGTTCCCACTGGTTAAAGATTCTTCCATATTGAATGTCTTTAGGATCTTCTTGATATACTTTGATTGTGTTATGTAGATCTCATCTTTAGCTTGTTGAATTTGTAGTCTAATAAATAATTTAATCTCTCCAAACATAGACATCTCAAAATCCTTTCTCATCTCTTCAGAAAATGGTTTAGACATTGTTTCATTTCCTCCAAATATAATGTCATCAACAAATATCTCAGCAATCAAAACCTTATCAGTACTATCACATTTTAAATATAAATTTTTTTTATCACTTGTCCTTTGAAATCCAATCTTGATTAAATATGAGTGTAGTCTTTCATACCATGCTCAGGGTGCTTGCTTCAATCCATAGATTGCCTTGTGTAGTTTGTATACAATATCTTTGTTATAATTCTCAAAAAATCCTTCAAGTTGTTCAATGTACACTTCTTCAAGAATTCCATTTTAAAATGTAGACTTAACATCCATCTGATAAAATTTGAATCCTTTATAGGCAAAATATGCAAGTAATATTCTTACACCCTCTAATCTAGCAACAAGGGAAAATGTCTCACCATAATCAATACCTTATTCTTATGCATACCCTTTGCATACTAATATTTCTTTATTTCTGATCACATCTCCATTCTCATTGAGTTTATTCCTAAAAATCCACTTTGTTCCAATCAAATTCTTATCCTTAAGTCTTGGTACCAGTGACCAAGTGTTGTTCTTCTCAATCTGATCAATTTCTTCTTTCATTGCATTAATCCAATCTTCATTTCCTAGTGCATCCTTGACTAATCTTGGCTCAAACTCAGAAATCAAACATGTATTATCTTTCAACTTACTTCTTGACATGAATCCTATGTTCTTGTCTCTGATTATTTTTCTCAATGAGTGGTGTCTTCTCACATATTTTGCTAATACAAGCTCGGTAGATTTTTCATCAGTGTTTTCATCTCTCGGTGGAGGCTCAAGTTGCTCCTTGATTTCTTATTGTTGCAACTTAGTTGCATCAACTGAATTACCTTCTTGTACATAAATAAATCTTTGATAATCCTCAGGTTCCTTTTTTCTATCTTCTTCATTCCTTTCTACAAATTCATCAATCCTCACATTTGCGCTTTCAACAATTTTGTTAGTAGCCTTGATCAAACATTTATATGCTTTTCTCTTTGATGAATATTCTAAGAGTATACCTTCATCTCCTTTAGTCAAACTTTTGATTTCTAGAATCTTTCAATATGTAACACCTACTTCCAAAAAAATTTTACTTACATTCAGTGTATGCCCATACCAGAGTTCATAAGGTATTTTATTTGTGACTTTCTTCAATTGTACTCGGTTGAGTGTGTAGACAACAGTACTTATGGCTTCTCTCCAGAATATTTGTGCAACCTTCTTGTCAATCAATAATGTTCTAGCACAGTCAACTATAGATTTGTTTCTTCTTTCAGATATACCATTTTGTTGTGGAGTCCTCAGTGCAGATACTTTTCTTTTGATTCCATTTTCATTGTAGAAGATAGTAAATTCATTAGAGATAAATTCACCCCCTCTATCTAATCTTAAACATTTCAGTAGTTTTCCTATTTCCTTTTCAACTCTTTCTTTATACCACTTGAACATTTTGAATGCATCAGACTTCTCTTATATAAACATAATTGACATCATTCTTGAATAGTCATCAACAAATAAAATGAAATACCTATCTCCATAATAGTTGTGTATCTTTATAGGACCACAAAGTTTAGTATGAACTAATTCCAAAATACCATTAGATGAGCAAGACTTACTTGAGAAACTTGATTTTTTCATCTTACCAATTTGACAGTCCTTACATATCATTTTATCAGGTTTTCTTAATTTTAGTAGACCTCTAACTCTATTCTTTTTGCTCACCTTAATCCTGTTATCAAGATTTACATGACATAGTCTTTTCTGCCATAACCATACATCTTCAACTTTGACAAACAAGCAACACTTTGTAGTAGTATCAAGATAAAATAGATTTCCTTTAGATTGTTCACCAATTCTGATTAGATCTCTATCAATACCATAAATCTTCACTTTTCTATTCTGAAATTCCAGTCAGTGGCTAGTATTGTTCAATTGTGTAACACTCAAAAAAGTATAGTTTAGACCTTTAACCTAATATGCATCATCAAATATGATCTTCTCATTTGATATAATGGATCCTTTACCTTTAGCAATACATGGAGCATCATTACCAAATCTGAAAAATCCTCCATCATACTCTTCTAGGTTCTCAAACGTATCAATATCACCAATCATATGATATGAACATCCACTATCAATTATCCATGTGTCAATTTTACTTACATGAGAAATAAGGGCTTTTTCATCCTCATACTTTTCTTCATCTGATTCTTCCTTAATAGAAATATAGACAACTTCATAACTATCTTTTGTATCATCATATTCATCATCAGTTACACCTCCTCAGCTAGGTAGCAAGACTTCTTTCCTTTATCCTTGTAGTCTCTAAATCTTCAATATCGGTTGTCCTCCTTGTCCCTTTTATCATTCTTTTCATTATCAGGATATCTAAATACAATATGGAGAATCTTTTTGCAATTGAAACATTTCAAGGGAAATTTACCTTTATACTTTCCTTTACCTCTCAGTAGTCTCTTAGCCAACAGTACTTCCAACTCTTCTTGTTCTTTCTCTTCAGTTTAGATGTTGTCATATTCACTTCCACATGAACTACTATAATTCACTTCCACATAACTAGAGGGGTATTACACCCATCAAGATGAAACTGTAGACTATCTGATACATGTAAAGCAATTAACCCCATTTTATCATCCATCTTATTCATGTGTTGCATGACCTTGAAAGGCCTCTATAAAATTGGCTGCACTGCGTCTAAACAAGACCACAACCCTTTTGACCGGAGAAGCTATGTCATCAGGGATTTACATGTGTGATAGTTATGAGGGGTCAAAAGTTATAGAGAAGAAGAGGTCCTGACCATATTTATAGAAGGGGTTTTGTTTTGATATAATTTCAAGTTTACCAAAGTAAATTATAGAAAAGTAGTTCATGTGGAAGTGACTATGACAACATCTAAACTGAAGAGAAAGAACAAGAAGAGTTGGAAGTACTGTTGGCTAAGAGACTACTGAGAGTACTGTTGGCAGATCTGAAAAGGCAAAACTTCAAACCCCTGCGAGCACTGTACTTTGACTTGCAAGCTTGTTTACCTATGATTACTATCCATATCTATGGTTATTTTCATCATAAAAATTCAAAGGTACACATGATTTCATTTGAATTTTTTTTCTCTCTCATTGTAAGCAATCTTTTATAGCTTCTAAGGTTCGGTTTCTTGAATTGTGGGGGGTGTTTTATTTCTTGTTTTCTATAATTTACTTTGGTAAACTTGAAATTATATCAAAACAAAACCCCTTCTATAAATATGGTCAGGACCTCTTCTTCTCTATAACTTTTGACCCCTCATAACTATCACACATGTAAATCCCTGATGACACAGCTTCTCCGGTCAAAAGGGTTGTGGTCTTGTTTAGACGCAGTGCAGCCAATTTTATAGAGGCCTTTCAAGGTCATGCAGCACATGAATAAGATGGATGATAAAATGGGGTTAATTGCTTTACATGTATCAGATAGTCTACAGTTTCATCTTGATGGGTGTAATACCCCTCTAGTTATGTGGACCAAGCTTAACATCTTGTTTGGTACAGTAAATGACTTTAGGGAACTTCAGCTTGAGGCAGAGCTTACCTCTCTTGTACCATATCATTTTCCATCCATTGAGGACTTCTTGATGAAGTTCAAGCAGTAGAGGTCTTTATTACAAGGATGTGGAAAGACTAAGACCAACATAGAGTGTATCTACCTAATTATGTCAAATCTTCGGGGAAACTTTTAGATTTTATCCTCTACCTTCCACTCTACCATGGATGCATTCGGTCAAAGATTCTAGATGCCCACTTTTTAGGTGTTCTATGATCAATTGACTAGAGAGAAGACCAAGCTCACACAGTTGGATTCTTAATCTGGAAATAAGAACCAAGCTTTGGTTTCTCAGACTTCTAAGGGGATACAAAAGCATAAGCCCAAAATAGATTCAGTTGGCAGTGAGAATTCCTCCAAGCCACTTCAAAAATGGAGTCTAATAAATCCACTCCTAAGGGTAAATCTTCTAAGTCTGGTGAATCTTCCTCCAAGACTAAGAAGTTCACAAGTGAACCTTGCAATTTTTGTGGCAAGGAAGGGCATCCATTTTCCAGGTGTTGGAAACATCTTGAGGCTCTAAAGGAAGCCTTAAAAGAACACAGTATTGCTTCTCCATAGCCTTCACCTACTCCTAGAGGTAAAGGCCATGCTCTTTCTACATGAGCATTATCTTCCACTACTACATGGATCATTGATTCAAGTGCTTCACACCATATGACACCCACACCTAGTTTGGTTACCTCACTTGCTCAAAGTGCTACTACACACATTGCAGTTGGTGACTTACCACAAATTTCACTGAATGGTGGTGTTAGAAATAGGAAATACTAAGAGGGGGGTGAATCAGTATTTCACAAACTTTTACTTTTTCCCAATTATGGATATAAAAAATTAACTTGAAGCTTGCAACACAAATTAGACTAAGAAAACTGAATAACAAGCATAGAAATTGTTAGTATAGAGATTTTCCTTCCTAATAAAATTATAACTATCTTTAAACTCTTTTGCCCATATAGAAGGAAAAACCAATACAATGGTTGAGTTAGTCACTCATGACTAAACTCTCTGCAATTAAAGGAGAAGGTACCTTATATAAAGATCAATCTTGATAATCCATTTATTTGAAAAGAATGAAAGCAATAAGAATAAATATACTTTTGACCTGAAAGTAAGAAAGGATTTTTCAATTCCTCATATAAAATGACTATAGAAAGATTTACGCTCTGAGAAAGATCCACATTCATCTAAGCCAACTGACTAAGATTGCAAGAAAAATATTCCCAAAATGATCGATCCAACATATATTGAAATAAAGTGAAGAATGGATAAATGATCATAGAAAATACACATAGATTATAGCAACATGCATTTAGTTCCAACTGAAGTCAAGATACATGTAATAATCAGACCAACTGATCTAAGAAAGATACTATTATATGTTATTAATCAACTGATAGCATATCATATGTTCCAATCCAAAATAAAACCATTCATAAAAAGTACTTGTAGTAAATATTAAAACAACTAAGTTTATGTAACCAGAGAACCGAACCTTTCAAGGTCTCTCAAAAATTAATATATAGCCACGAAGGGCTTGATCAATTTTGTAACTAAAAGGCTATTCCAAGAAAATGAAACTAAAATCTTCAACCACTTGGAACTATCCTATCATAAACTAATCGGCTGATTATCTTTTCTCAGCATCTGCATTGGTGGTAGCATCAACTGCTTTGTGTGTGGAACTCCACTCCTCGA
Source organism: Chamaecyparis obtusa (assembly GCA_027943335.1). Classification (NCBI taxonomy): domain Eukaryota; kingdom Viridiplantae; phylum Streptophyta; class Pinopsida; order Cupressales; family Cupressaceae; genus Chamaecyparis; species Chamaecyparis obtusa. The sequence continues at coordinate 298,011 of BSBK01010883.1, forward strand.
AGGCCATCGCAAATCTCTCCAACATGACTTGGTTCGGTGAAGAAACCAAATCGAGCCTTTGTTCCCAAATACATTTACATTTTTGTAACTATTCCAACTTGATCTCGAGAGTCTTTATTTGTTCATCACCAAGAATCGTTAGTGATTACACCCTAGCTAAAACTGAGCAATCATGAGCCACCATTTCTTTAGCATCTTTCAACCCCTAAGCTTTTTCTGTGAAGGATTCCCTCATCTTTGCTACATCAATTCCAACCTTAATTTCATTCTTAGCCAGATTGTAGAGGTAATCGACATGATTGTTGAACACTTCTTCAACACAAGCTAGCACCTTCAGAATTTGACCAGACTCTTCAATACCCTGATCAAAAAGTGAACACTACCACTCTTCATTAACTTTAGCAACAAATAATAGACTAGCATCGGCCTCGGGTATTACTTTCTCAATTAAAAACTTGTCTATACCATAGAGAAAGGCTTCGTCTAGATTTGTTATTTCTATTTCCAAACTATCTCTCTTTACTTCCCAAAGTTTCATATTAGCTTCAATAGTAGCTACCAGAGAGGAAGACCTTTTGGCAATATCTTCATAAGCCTATGAAAAACTAGTGACCTTCTCACCAACTTCTCCCATCCAACTGTAAAATGCTTTAGATAGAGACCTCTCTTTGTCTACTTGATCAAGAAATTTCTGATTATTTGAAGACTTGACATCCAGATTTAGAGGGACTATTGCCAGAGGCTGAGGAACAGGGTTCTGTAACTACTATATGTATTTGGCCATCTCACAAGGAGCTTGCTTAATCTTCACTTTTTCTTCTACATCCTTCAGGACTCGGTGATTAATCTTCTTATTTGAAGAGGTCAAAATCTTCAAATATGTCTCCCTAGAAGCTACCCCTAAGTCTATTTTCTCCAAATTAAAATCCTTTTCAGTGACCTTGGCATTAGCCTTATAGAATTAGGCTTGAATATCTTGGCAACCCAATGACCTATATCTGGGTCTACATCTACCATAGAGTCTCTCTTCGGCTTCTTCATCCTTGAGGATTTATCAAGATACTTACTGACCAAGTGACCAATAGGAATTGAAGTAGGAACAATGTTTCTCTTATTTTTTACTGATAAATCCAACCAGTTCAGAGTCTTTGGACTTGCATTTTGTAAAGAGATAGCAGTGCCTAGATTGTTTGGAGTGACTAGATCTTGTTGACCTGGGTTCCCACTAACTCATGTTGATACCAAATCCATGGTTGATACTTTGCTTCTTCTCAGTCTTTTGAATTGCTTTACACTGGGTTCTTATGTGTCTGAATCAAGAATGATGCAGAAAGATGAATCTGGCTTCTCATTTCTTTTACTTCTTCACCTAGTAAACTTTACCATGCCATCAGAAACTAGTTCTGAATCTTCAATATTAGGGACTTCTAGAGGATCTGTGTTACCTGTAGATAGCAACAGTTCAATTTTTTATTTGAAATAGAGGAAGGTTCAATCTTTGGAATTCTCAAACTTCTTTTGGTTCTCAACACAAGGGCCACCTGATTCATCTTCTTTTGAGATTTGAGCCATCGTTCTATTCTTTTGAAAACCTCTTTGGTTAAGGATTTTATATCTTCTTCCTCTCCTTCAGTCCAATCAACTTTCCTAGTGACCACTTCTGTGTTTGATCCCATGCATTCTAATCCTAATACACCTTCATCCTCATCTTTTACATTTTTAATGTTTAAAGGAAGTTTTAAAGTAAAAATTTGCCTTAAAGAAAACCTAGAGCGTAGTCTCCTTGTGACTTCAACTTCATCTACACAGTCATCCCAGAAGACTTCCAAGTTTGGTTGGTGTAGGAACATAGCATCAACCCTGAAATGATTCTCCACAAAACCATTGTTGTCATAATAGTTTCTAGCTTGGTATGGATGAAGATTCATTTCTTTTAGTTTGTTTATCAAGAAGGAAAAATCATGCATCAACCTGAACTAGTAATGCCCCAATTCATGTGGGAAGAAGGCACCAATAACTCTTTTGACCTTGTACTTCTTTTCCCCCATTAGCAACTATCTCCCTACTTCCAGTAATACACTTGTCTAAACAGTACTTGGGAAGTTTCATAGGAGCATCACTGAAACCTCCCACTCTCAAATAACTAAAAGTAGGGAATTGAATATAAAAGCTTCCATAAATCTTAATGAATTCCATGGCTTCTTCAGATATCCTGCAACTAAATTTTCCTCTCAACTCAAAGACTAGTTTGGACATAAAGGTATCTTGTACCTTCTTAAAACCTATAGGATTCCTTCTTTTCTACAATAGGGGATGATATTCATAGATTTTCATGCTACTATTCCATTCCTCATGTGGTAGACCATCCTAGATTCTATAGATAACAAGGACATAAAAGAGATATGAAGACATATAGAAATTTAAAATCAAAGCTAGCTAAGAGAGACTCTCATGCAACTACTATGCTATAATTTTAGCCCAATCAATAGCATTGCCCATGTCTAAAATGGCCTACACAAAAATGTACATCTAATGTTCCCAATTGGTATCTACGGGGTTACCTTTTACTCTATTTATCATTACTGTTATATCTCTTACTTCTCTGAACAAATGGTCCTTCCTAAGAGGCATTAGTAAGCGGGAACCTCCTTTTTCTGGGTTTAACAACCAATCCCTAGCTATGTTATTTTTATATTCTTTCTTATTTTTGTCAAAATCTACCAGGTCTTTTTCAATATTCCAATCCCCATAAACCTTTTCTAATAGAATCTTAAATGCAGCCATTATTACTTCTCTGTTTATATACACTAGAACCTCACCACTTCCCATATTGATGCATCTATCAGCCCTATTATACCTGTTACAGTATTCCATAACTAATTCTAGGCATGGAAGTACTTCAAGGAATCTGGCTGCTTCAAGCAGACCACTCTCTACAATCCTAGTAGCTATGGCCTCACCTTCTTTTTTTCTCAATCATTGCACAATTTCCCTAATGTCATCATCCACTATAACCACGTCTCTCATCTCAGGTAGGCAACTACTGATAGGAGAAAATTTATTCTCCTTTATGAATTTTACTTTTGGGGAAAACATGGTGAAATAAAATTTGCAAGACTCCTATGAACACTTGGATGAATGCAGAAAGCAAAACCCAGCTCTTTGCCTTTTTTTTAAAAAATGAAGAAGCTAAAAGAAACACAGGGCCAAGGTTGTTGTAAAACTCACCACTTTCTACCTCTTGACAATTTTACCTCGCCGCTCCAAGACACCTCCAGAAGATAAATAGATAGAATGAAGAGACAAAAGAGGAGGGAAAATAAATATACACACTTTTCTTCGATTCCCATCAACTCCAGAGGATTACCATGCAATAAATTTTTCCACTGCAATAAATGCTAACAACATGTCACACACACTTCATTTTGATGAGGAGATCACTTGAGCTGAGCTGGCCTTGTTCTTCCAGTCCCATCAATTATTTCAATGTTAGTATGCAAAGTTTTGGCTTGTGGCTTCTTTACTTTGGTATTATTACATCTTGAAATCTGATCCTTGAACTATAAAAAAGAGTTCAAAGTACAAGATTCATGATGCTTTGATTTATGCGTGCACGTTACAACTGTGGTGGGCCCTAGGAAATTTATGGCAAGCTGTGAATTTTGTGAACCATGACACTAAAGCTTTGACATGGGAAATTTCAATACAAAGTTGTAAAGTGCGTATCGAAATATGAACTTTGAACCATGAATGAGGGGTTCAAAGTTCAAGATTCAATTTACCAATGATGAGAGAAAACATGACCATCACAAAATAGCTTAGGCTTTAATGTGAAAATGCTTTTACATGATGCATCAGGAGAATGCATTTTGAACTTTGAACTTTGAACTGACAGATTCAAGTTCAAGGTTCAAGGTTCACTTTACAATTTGAACTTTTACATAGGCAAAAATTGCTACACAAAGAAAGGTTGGAAATTTATTTGACTGGCAATAGGTGGCTCTGACTGGGGATTAGGACTGTGAGGGACTAAACAATGGATCCAAGCTCTCTGGTTTTGCACTAGACTAAACTACAACACACACAACTAAACTAAAGCACAACAAAAAGGTATGTACAAAGAACCACTGAACTTAACTACAACTCAAACAGCTTTAGATCTTGCATGTTATAAGATAAGGGCATTTCAATTCCATCTATGTACCTGAGTCTGAAAGAATTAGGTCCCAAAACTTGACTTATTTCAAAAGGCCCTTCCAAAGGGATTCAAATTTGTTGTGAGCACCTTGAGGTTCTTTCCTTTTATCCCATAATAGCACTTTGTCATTCTCCATGAACTTCCTAGGCCTGGCCCGCCTGTCAAAAATCTTCTTCACCCAGGATTGATGTAGCACTATGTGGTTTACCATCTCTTCTCTTTCTTCTTGGATCTTGTTTAGGTACTTGATTCTTTTATCCAATCCATTAGAAAAAGTTTGGTCTTCAATCACTTTCTATATTTTTATTGCTGCAAGCTCCAAAGGTAGTGAGAGTTGAACTTCTACTCCATAGACTAGTTCAAATGGAGTCATGCCTATAGCCCTCTTAGGAGAAGTATGATCAGCCCAAAGGGCTTCAAACAATCTTTTGTGCCAATCTTTGGAATTCTCACTCACCAACTTCTTCATGATAGAGATTAAATTTTTATTGGTAGACTCGGCCTACCCATTATCCTAGGGGAAATTATCAGATGAATGTGACAATTGAATCCCATTGTCATAACAAAATATTTTCATCTCTTGAGAGGAGAAATTTTGTGCATTATCAACTACAATCTTTGTAGGAACACCAAAACTAACCAAAATGTTTTCTTTTAAGAAGGAACAAATTTTTCTTACTGCAACAACTTCTACCCATTTAGTAAAATAGTCCATAGCTATTAAAATATGGGTATGTTTGACACTTGATGGGGGATTTATTGGTCCTATAAAGTCCAAACCCCATTTCTTGAATGGTTCTTCAATTATCACTGTCCTTAAGGGCAAAGCAGCTAAACGTGGCTTACCAAAAAATAACTTACATTTCTCGCATTGCACTACCCATTTGTACGCATCTTTAAACATCTCAGGCCAGTAATAACAGTTCCTCAAAATCTTGAATGTTGTCACTGTGGATGAGAAATGCCTACCACACACTTCATTATAGAAGGATTGAAGCAACTTCTTCTATTGATCTTCATCTACACACCTGAGGAACATTCTGTCCAGACCTCTTTTATACAAAATATCATCCACAATGACATATTTGGTTTCTTTAAGCTTCAAATTTCTCTACTCTTTTGTTGTAAGATGAGTTGGACACTCTCCATAAGTGAGATAATAGGCCACATTTGAGAACCATGTATCTTTCAATCCAATAAATAAGGATAGAGGAATGTCATCTTCAGAAGCAACATCATTTTTTGTGATCAATTTGCAGAGGCCCTGGCCCCTGATCAATTTGGTAGGTTTGATTTCTAAATCAAACTCTTGAACTTTTTCCACCCAATTAGCTCTTTTATTCATGGACACCTCTTTTTGAGTTAGGATACTCTTAACAGTAGAATTTGGAACATATACAGTGGAATGAGAATGCATAATGTAATATCAGAATTTCTTGATGGCTTTAACCACTACATAGGCTTTCTTTTCTATGGATGAATACTTCAATTCATGATTCTTTAAAGGAACACTCATAAAGGAAATGGGGACCTCCTTTCCATCATCATTCTTCTGTAACAGGACACCTGACATAGTGTGCTCAGATGCATAACAATGTATCACAAAGTCTTTCCAAAAATCCGGATCAGCAAGTACTAGGGCTTGTGCAATTACTTCTTTAACTTCATCAAAAGACTTCTTGGCCTCATCATTCCATTTGAAATTTTGCTTCTCGCTCAACAAGTTCACCATGGGTCTAGTTGTTTCTGAAAAATCTGGCACAAATCTCCTCAATAAGTTGATTTACCCAAAGAAAGACCTTATTCCACTTCTGTGAGATGGAAAACACAGTTTCTAAATTTCTCGCACCCTCTCTAGATCTATTTCAATTCCCTTTTTTGACACTATGTGACCTAACAATTTTCCCTCAGTCACACAGAAAATAGATTTCTTGGGATTTAGAGATATCCCTTAATTCCTGCATTCTTGGATAATGAGCTTCAAATCTTTAGGATGCTTCTTCCTTCTACAAGAGAAAAAATTCATATCATTAAGGTACACTACAATCACTTTATTCATTAAATGAGTGAAGGAATAATTCATGGCCCACTAGAATGTTGCCCCTGCATTGATCAAATCGAATGGCATTTGATTATATATAAACATACCCCAAGGGGTAGTGAATGTCATTTTTTGTTGGTCCTCAGGAGCCACACTAATTTGGTTGTACCCTGAGAGCCCATCAAGCATTGACATCATCTCAGACCCTAAAACCATCTGAAGAATATGGTCCATATTAGGGAGAGAAAAATTGGATTTCAAACTAGACTGGTTAAGGTTCCTAAAATCAACGCAAATTCAAATTTTTCCATTTTTCTTGTGAACAGGTACTATGTCCACTACCCAGGTAGAATGATGAATTGGGTAAATTATTTTATCTTTAAGAATTTTGTCTACTTCTCTAAAAATTGCATCATCCACCCTGGGGTTATAATTTCTTAATTTCTACTTGAAGGGTTTGGCCCCTTGTTTCAGAGGAATATGATGCTGAAACTTCCCCTTTTTGAAATCCTTCAAATCCTCATATGACCATGCAAACACATCTCAAAACTCCCACACCAATTTGGTGAATACTACTTTCTCCATAGGAGTACAGTGTGTACCTAAGTTAACAAATTTAGGATCTTCATCACTACCAATATTTACTTTCTCATAATTACCAGATTGTTCCCCTTTTGTCTCATTGGTCTGGCCAACAAAATAGTCTTTGCAATCAAACAGGTTTTCCATGGTCACAAGACCTTTAGGAATATGATTTCCCTTTAATTGAATAACATCTTCTCCTTTCTCAACCTCTTCATCAGCATAGAACTCTTGACACTCAAATTCTGATCCTTCAAAAAAAATAGAAGAAAACGTCTCAATACCTTGAAGGAATGTCAACACATGGGCATCATCACTAAAGACCTGCCAAGAATTAGCATTATCAGGTACATTATGCTGATGAACAAGCTCAATGGTATATTGATCACTATCAAAGTCAGGATGAGGAATAAGCAGTGTTGCAGAACTAGCTAGGGTGTCTGCTCTGGATTTTAATTCCCTAGGTGTGGATTCAATTGAAAATGCTTCGAATCCTTCAACTTCATCCCAAACTCTATTCATGTAGTGCTTCATCCTCTCATTTCTCACTGCATATTTTCCCCTTACTTTTTTTACAATTAACTCAACATCTCCTTTTACTTTTAACATTTTAATGTCTTTTCTTTTTTTCTTCTTGAATTCCAAGTAACAGAGCTTCATACTCTACAGTGTTATTAGTATTCTTGAATTCAAGATTGAAGGAAAAAGGGAATTTTTCTTCAGTTAGAGATATCAGTACCACCCCAGAACCTAAACCAGTAGATGAACAACTCCCATCAAATTCTAGGGTCCACAGTTCTTCATTGTCAGTACATTTTTCATTTATCACATCAATTTCTAGCATGATCAAATAGTTGGAAAAATTAGTTTCCTGATACAAGATGTGAGACTTAGGATCTTCAGAGGGAAAAACAATTTATTTACACTTAGTCTCAAGTTGTAAAGTGACCTTCTTATCTCCAATAGGATTGATAGCCTGAGACCAATCTAATTTGATCTCTCCACCTAGATCTCTACAAAAGGTTCTGCTCAAGAGCATACCATAACTAGTTGATATGTCAACAACCAAGATAGTCAACTTGAGCCTCTTGTCAGGGAAAGCTGCTAACGCAACTTGGGCATCTTTGATTTTACTGAGCAAAGGAACTTGCTTAGAATCCATGGAGTAGCACCTACCGAAAGTTTTTGTTAAAGGAAAATCAAGAGCTCTTGCTACTAAAGAGGGCATGATGTTATCATAAGCTCCAGAATCTATAATACAATTACTAATTTTATGGCCATGGATGAATAACGACACATAGAAAGGCTCAAGTTTCCCTATTACATGAGCAAATCCTAAGGATTTTAGATTGATGATGGGTTCTTTAACTTCGGGTTGCTTAATATTTGGGTCGGTAGGGATTTCACTAGTGGATACACTATTTGTTTGATTGGACTACACAATAGGAGAGGAGCCCTTCACATAAGCTACCAACTTATCTAATTCACCAGTTTTTGACTTCAAATATTCAGTAGGGGATATTTGGATTTTAGATGACTTACAAAAATCTATAAAATCAAAAGTGGGTTCAGAGTCTGACCTTTTAAGGATTTTAATTCTTGCAGGTTTACTCCCTGGAGTCTTTGTGTTGCTACCAACCTGACTCGTTGGTTCTTTATCCTTCTTGCCTTGGAAAGGAGATGAAGTGCAGTTGTTAATTTTGCCACCTTGCTGACCTCAAGTAAGTACTGAACATGAAGGTTGCACTAGAGTTGTAAGAATGTCACCACCTCAATCTGAATCAGACTCATACTTGAGATAGTAACTCACGGAGTCGCCAGGTCCTCTGGAGTTCTCTTCATTGCTAGGGATTTCTAAATGGTTTATTTTTTGGCTTCCATTTGCTTGTACCACACCATCTCAGGGAGAGAATCACCATCATGTTCATCAGTCAAATGAAAGATACACATGTTACTTTTAGCAGGAGGTGCTTCAATCTAAAGTCTCAGTTGATGTGGCAAAGCATTTGACTGCTTTCCATAATTTCTTGTCCCTTGGTTTCCATACCTCCTAGGAATATCTTGATATGGAGTAGGAGGAGACTTTAGCAATTGCCTTTTAAGGGTAATCATTTCATTGACCAGCCTTTGAACAATGGGATCAGAAGATCTAGAAGTAGATGGTTGATTATTTGGAGTCTACACCTCTCTTCTCCATTTACTAGTAGTTATCATATCATCTTCAAGTTCCACTGCTAATGCTTGAGCAACTGCCAAGTCTACCACCCTACCTTGTCTTAGATGAAAACTAATATCTGGAGGTATAGAATTTACAAAGAAACCCTTTCTGTTATCATTACCAGGATGGTGAGCATTTGGAATTTGTTGCAAGATTTTATTAAACTTGGCAATAAATTCTCACATTGGTTCATGCATCTCCTTCTTTAGTTGAGAGATTTGCAACAATAAAGAATGTTCATCATCTGTGGCTTTGAAGCGAGCTTCAAAGGCTATTCTCATGGCATTCCAAGTTCTAATAGAACCATTGGGTAAATAATGAAACTAGTCTGCAGCAGCTTCAGTCAAAGTTTGAACAAAAAGGTGAATAGCTACATCTTCTGAACCCGCACCTATAACACCACATGTAGTATTGAACTCATTAATATGATCACTCAAGGAAACTCTGCCATCTCCACTAAACTTAGGTAGAACATCTCTGGCTCCTTTGGGCAAAGCTTGTAAATTGAAATTGGTTAGATCAAGGGGACCAACCTGAGCTCCCCAAAGTTGATTCTGGGCCATGATTGATAGAGAAAAATTTAGAGGTTGAGGATTGAAAAGAGATGGGACCAATGTACCAGATAATGTGAGGGCTTGAAAACTAGAAACGGATGAGGTTAACTTGGTAGGTGAAGATGATCTACTGGTAGTTTGAACCTTCCTTCTCACAGGGATATTAGGGGTAAAGTTCAACTGCTTTAGTGCCTCAAAATATTCATCAACTAAGCCTTTTTCCTTATCACCTCTTGTGTACCTCTTTTCTACCAGCTTATTGATTGAAACTGAAACAAAGGTATAGATAAAGAAAAGTCTACCCTTAAGGCCTTTGAACAACTCTTTCTACTACAGCGGCTTCCTGAGCTATAGGTAAACCTCTTAGCCACTTTCCAATTTCTTCTTCTTCTTCAATAACTAACCTCACTTGTTGATATTGTTGACCACTTGTTCTCAGATTCTAATTCATTTCATTAAGATTGACTATAATGTCTTATTGGGTATCTAAGAAGTTAAGGTTAGGTTGTAAAATTGGGAGAATTTCTTGCTGACCAGGTATTATATCAGTAGGTAGCACCATAATTGATCATTAAATTAAAAGTTTCAAACCCTGGTCTACTTGTTAGACTCCCCAGTGGAGTCACCAAAAATTTGTTAGTATACAAATTTTCCTTCCTAATAAAATTATAACTATCTTTAAACTCTTTTTCCCATAAAGAAGGAAAAACCAATACAACGGTTGAGTTAGCCACTCATGACTAAACTCTTTGTGATTAAAGGAGTAGCTACCTTATATAAAGATCAATCTTCACAATCCATTTATTTGAAAAGAATGAAAGCAATAAGAATAAATATACTTTTGACCTGAAAGTAAGAAAGGCTTTTTCAATTCCTCATATAAAATAACTATAGAAAGATTTATGCTCCGAGAAAGATCCACATTCATCTAAGCCAACTGACTAAGATTGCAAGAAAAACATTCCCAAAATGATCGATCCAACATATATTGAAATAAAGTGAAGAATGGATAAATGATCATAGAACATACACACAGATTATAGAAACATGCATTTAATTCCAACTAAAGTCAAGATACATGTAATAAATAGACCAACTAATCCAAGAAAGATACTATTATCTACTATTAATCAACTAATATCATATCATATCATATGTTCCAATCCAAAATAAAACCATTCATCAAAAGTAGTTGCAGTAAATATGAAAACAACTAAGTTTTTGTAACTAGAGAACCAACCCTTTCGAGGTCTCTCAAAAATTAATATATAGCCACATAGGGCTCGATTAGTTTTATAGCTAAAAGTCTATTCCAGGAAAATGAAACTAAAATCTTCAACCACTTGGAACTATCCTATTAGAAAATAATCGGTTGATTATCTTTTCTTGGCATTTTCACTAGTGGTAGTATCAGTTGCTTTGCACATGGAACTCCACTCCTCAAAGGCCACCGTGAATCTCTCCAACATGACTTGGTTCGGTGAAGAAACCAAATCAAGCCTTTGTTCCTAGATACATTTACAGTTTTGCAACTATTCCAACTTGGTCTCCAGAGTCTTTATTTGTTCATCACCAAGAATCGTTAGTGATTGCACCCTGGCTATAACTAAGCAATCATGAGCCACCATTTCTTTAGCATCTTTCAACCCCTAAGTGTTTTCTACGAAGGATTCCCTCATCTTTGCTACATTAATTCTAACCTTAATTTCATTATTAGCTAGATTGTAGAGGCAATCAACATGATTGTTGAGCACTTCTTCAACACAAGCTAGCACCTTCAGAATTTGACCAGACTCTTCAATACCCTGATCAAAAAGTGATCACCGCCACTCTTCATTAACTTTAGCAACAAATAATAGACCTGCATCAGCATCGGGTATTACTTTCTCAGTTAAAAACTTGTTTATACCATAGACAAAGGCTTCGTCTAGATTTGTTATTTATATTTCCAAACTATCTCTCTTTACTTCCCAGAGTTTCATATTAGCTTCAACAGTAGCTACCAGAGAGGAAGACCTTTTGGTGATATCTTCATAAGCCTACGCAAAACCAGCAACCTTCTCACCAACTTCTTCCATCCAACTATAAATTGCTTTAGATAGAGACCTCTCTTTGTGTACTTGATCAATAAATTTTTGATTATTTAAAGACTTGAAATCCAGATTTAGAGGGACCATTCCCAGAGGCTGAGGAACAGGGTTATGCAACTGTTGAATGTATTTGGCCATCTCACACAGAGCTTGTTTAAGCTTTACTTTGTCTTATGCATCCTTTAGGACTCGGTGATTGATCTTCTTATTTGCAAAGTTTAAAATCTTCAAATATGTCACCCTAGAAGCTACCCCTAAGTCTATTTTTTCCACATTAAAATCCTTTTTAGTGACCTCGACACTAGCGTTATTAGAATTAGGATTGAATATCTTGGCAACCCAATGACTCATATCTGGGTCTACATCTACCATAGATTCTGTCTTCGGCTTCTTCATCCTTGGGGATTTACTAAGATACTTACTGACCAAGTCGCCAACAGGAATTGAAGTACAAACAATGTTCCTCTTCTTGTTTACTGATAAATCCAACCAATTCAGAGTCTTTGGACTTGTATTCTGTAAAGAGATAGCAGTGCTTAGATTGATTGGAGTGATTGGATCTTGTTGACCTAGGTTCCCACTAACTCCTGTTGATACCGAATTCATGGTTGATACTTTGCTTCTTCTCAGTCTTTTGAATTGCTTTACACTGGGTTCTTCTATGTCTAAATCAAGAACGATGCAAAAAGATGAATCTAGCTTCTCATTTCCTTTACTTCTCTACCTGGTAAACTTTACCATGCCATCAAAAACTAGTTCTGAATCTTCAATATTAGGGACTTCTTGAGGATTTGTGTTACCTGCAGATAGCAACGGTTCAATTTTGTTAGTTGAAATAGAGGAAGGTTCAATCTTTGGAATTCTCAGACTTCTTCTGGTCTCAACACAAGGGCCACCTAATTCTTCTTCTTTTGAGATTTGAGTCATCGTTATGTTCTTTTGAAAACCTCTTTGGTTAAGGATTTTATATCTTCTTCCTCTCCTTCAGTCTAATCAACTTTCCTAGTGACCACTTCTATATTTGATCCCATGCATTCTAATCCTAATACACCTTCATCCTCATCTTTTACATTTTTAATGTTTAAAGGAAGTTTTAAAGTAACAATTTGCCTCAAAGAAAACCTAGAGCGCAGTCTCCTTGTGACTTCAACTTCATCTACGTAGTCATTCTAGAATTCTTCCAAGTCTGGTTGGTGTAGGAACATAGTATCAACCCTGAAATAATTCTCCACAAAACCTTTGTTGTCATAATAACTGTGTGTGAATGCTTTGCACCTTCATGAAATTAGGATTAATATCTAACAATCTTAGCAAATACAATAAAAATTTAAACTAATAATTGCATATGAATCCATGACATCTCATGGCTCTCTAATTAGATGTGGTAAGTAGAGTTCTCAGCTTAATCTCCACTAGTGACACTTCTAAAATGAGAAATATGATACTACAAATGCTTAATCTAGCTCACTAACTCTAATTTTTGATACAAAGATAATTCAAATGCTCTCAAATGCTCTTGATTGCTATGAAAAATGACTATAATAAGGATGATTTGCAAATGAATTTCTAAGATGATTATTGTTCTCAAAATGCCTCATACTTATAGTAAATTCTCAAGGGTAGGGGGTAGACTGAATTAACCATGATTTACCTTTGGTTGAGTCAAAAACTTTGCAATGTTCATAAATGGGGGGACAATTTAAATGTCTGTCTCAAAGCTTTGGACAAAAGGACAAAATTGAGTGGATGAGATTGAAACTTTGAAATGAGTGATCAAGATTCATTTCTTTTTGAGTGATTTGTGTCTTTTGGTCCTCAATTTTCATTGGTTGCTCAACTTTGTTGAAAGATATTAGGATTTATTAAATTCAATTAATTAATTGAATTTAGCCATGTAAGGAATAGGTTCATTTTGATTTTTGATTAAACAACTATATAATTAATTGATTAAAATCAATTATATAGTGCTTTTCACCCCTTTAAGCTTTGATTTAATTATTTAATGTCATCATTTAATTTTTCCTTTGATTTAATTGATTTTGTCCAATTTTGATTTAATAATGTCCATTTTGATGAGAATTAGTGCACTTTGATGATTTTGAGCCATTTTATTGATTTAAAGCACTTGTCCATTTTTTAGTGTCTAATTTGTAGACACTCAAAAATGGACAAGTGCTTTAAATCAATAAAATGGCTCAAAATCATCAAAATGCACTAATTCTCATAAAAAGGATCAAATCAAATTTAAATGGACATTATAAATCAAAGTTGGACAAAATCAATTAAATCAAAGGAAAAATTAAATAATGATGTTAAATAATTAAATACAAGCTTAAAGGGGTGAAAAGCACTATATAATTGATTTTAATCAATTAATTGTACAGTTGTTTAATCAAAAATCAAAATGAACCTATTCCTTACATGGCTAAATTTAATTAATTAATTGAATTTAATAAATCCCAATATCTTTCAACAAAGTTGAGCAACCAATGAAAATTGAGGACAAATCACTCAAAAAGGATGAATCTTGATCACTCATTTCAATCTTTCAATCTCAACCACTCAATTTTGTCCTTTTGTCCAAAGCTTTGAGACAAACATTTAAATTGTCCCCCCATTTATGAACATTGCAAAGTTTTTGACTCAACCAAAGGTAAATCATGGTTAATTCACTCTACTCCCTACCCTTGGGAATTTACTATAAGTATGAGGCATTTTGAGAGCAATAACCATCTTACAAATTCATTTACAAAGCATCCTTATTATAGTCATTTTCATAGCAATCAAGAGCATTTGAGAGCATTTGAATTATCTTTGTATCAACAATTAGAGTTAGTGAGCTAGATTAAGCATTTGTAGTATCATATTTCTCATTTTAGAAGTGTCACTAGTGGAGATTAGGTTGAGAGCTCTACTTACCACATCTAATTAGAGAGCCATGAGATGTCATGGATTCATATGCAATTCTTAGTTTAAATTTTCATTGTATTTGCTAATATTGTTAGATATTAATCCTAATTTCATGAAGGTGCAAAGCATTCATACACAAATGGCGCCCACCGTGGGGCTCTAAGCCTTATTTTTAACATTTCTACCATTTATTTGTGTGTTGTATCTTCACTTTTACATGAAATTTTTGCAGAAAATAGGTAAAATGACACCTACAAAGCATTGACAGACGCCTGTGCCTACAGTTTTGTCATTTCATAGTAGTTATCTGACGCCTGCTAGATAAATTGTCACACTTGGGACTGCAAAGCAACGCCTACTACTAGAGAAGTACCATGTGTTAGCTGACTTCTATCGCCTATCATAGCCTTTACAACGCAATTTTCACAGAAAGTCATTCCTAGTATCTTTTAACCGACGCTTAATTTTTGTGAATTATCACTTTCAATAGCTTATTTTACATAGTTTACATTAATTGTCACGCATAGTAAATAAATTGTCACGCCTAAGTAACTTTAAATAACGCTTGAGCCACTGGAAAGTGACGCACGCTATTATTAAAGTTACGCCTGCTAACAATTTAATTACGCGTATTAGCTGGACAATGACGCCTGTTGTCTGTGGTTTTAATTTGCTATCAGATTGATAAATTTGATTATCTTACTCTATGTTTGTATGTTTTGACTGTAAATGAGCAGGCACATAAATGTCCAAAAGACAAAGAGCAGGTTTAATCGAGAAGAAAAGGCTTTGGTTAAGAGGATCAAGAAGGAGAACTTTTAGCATATTAAAGAGGTTCTTGAGGAATCACAAGAGGAAGAAAACCAGGTATATCAAAATTATCTTAAGGTTGTAGATGCTTACAAGACAAAATTTGTATCTCTTAATTAGATTTTTACTCCTTAGTTCAAAGTTTTTCCTTAAAAATTTTCAAATAAGGTGCTTAAGGTTAAATACATAATTGTTTACTTCTTCAATTTTGATTTGGTTTCCCCTCATTTTGAATGGTTGTGTTGGACTAACTTGTTGGAGGAGGGAGCGGGAACAAAAGCCACTAGGTGAGTAAAAGCAAGATAAAAGGCAAAAATCACAAAAAAGCACCTAGCCATTGCTAGCTACAAAGGAAAAGGTATTCATCGAATCAAGCTTGCACTTGCTTAAATTGTGGCATTCATTGAATCTAGCTTAATTAAAATAAGGAATTGACCAAACACCTCAATTATAAGAATCTCTTTGTTAGGAGATTGAAAAAGAACATTGTTTCTTGAGTGTTTGGGAAACTAAGAGAAAGTTAGGGATATGCTCTTCACCTTTTAGGTGAACCAAACTCCCAAAAACTTACTCTTAATTTAATTTCTTTTCTTTATATAAACATGCTAGTTAAAATAGAGCAATAGAGGGCCTGCCTCCTGAGATTTTCCTTACGAGAATGGTGAGAGGGAACGACCCAAGTGGGAGACACCTGCCTTTGCCGCGGTAATATCCAACCCACTATAATAAAAATACACTTTTCCTTAAAAGGGAAGTGGCTAGATTGTGTACAAGTGTCTTCACTTCCTCTAATAGTCCTAACAGATTGTGCCAAATTGTGCTTTTGTGCATGTGGGAAGCCCACAAGTGGGTATAAGAACTTGACATAGTTTAGAACAGAATTGTTCAATAAAAACCTGATAAGTAGCAAGCTACCTCATAGAGCCAAAATGTTAAAAGCCAAATTTGACTATAGGTAGACTGCTTGGAATTCTTTCTTGTGCAATACTTGTGGAAAATGATTGAGAATATACACTTTAGTGTGTTTTAGGGACACAGTTAAAAATTGATGTGTGTGTTGCGATTGTCTTCTATTTTCAAATGAGAGAATTCCAAAAAATTGATCTTGCAATTTTTAAAATTCAAAATTTACAACCTGGTCAGTAAAGTGTCGCATGTGCATAAAGAAATAACGCCTATCAACAGTAAATTCATGCCTGTGACTGTTCAAAAAATGTGTATCAACTGTGAAGTCATGCCTCAGATATATTAAGTGACACCTGGAAACACTAGAAAAACACCTATCAATAGCAAAGTGCCACCTACACACCTGCAGTGTGCCGCCTAATGAAAGTCTAGTTCACACGTATGATAGTTTAAGTCACGCCTACACTCAGGCAAGTGACGCCCAAAAACATAAAAGGGAAAATAGTAAGTGCTTACCGAGGGGTTCCAAAAATTTTGATCACATATCCAGATACCCTTTTCTATGTTCTTACTATTCCAACATCCTGCCCAGTCGAAAATCCTGGTTCTACACAATTTTTGAAAATTTCACAAGGATTTGACCATGGGCACAATTGAGTCTTGTTTTTCAAGTGGTTTGTTCATGCCTACTTTTACTAGATCCTACTACATCAAGAAAACCTTGCAAGTAGATGGAACTTACTTGAGACAAGAGCTCCCTTACCCAGGAGACACGTCTACCACTCCAAGAGTACCCCAAAAATCACCTGAGCAAGAAGTGGAAGACAACATGATGTACTATAGTGGCTTGGGTAATAATAGAAATAGTGACCTTGACCCAAACAACCAAGGTGATGCAAATAATGGAGGCATTGACATGAATAATCAAAGCAATACCAATAGTGGAGGGGTGGATCAAAACGCTCAAGGGATTGATGCCACTAACCATAGAACTAATATCGAACCAACTATTGATGATGCAACCGATGACAAGGTTGATGAAGCCATTTAGTGCCCTTATTTCATAAGACTCATTGAAAAAGCAATGGCAAGAGATAAAGAGAAGTATTTCATGGACCTAGCCCGAACAAGTCTTAAGCTTCCACGAGATTATGATGTGAATCAACTAAAACCACAAGAAGTTGAAGAGAGTACCATTGACATTTTGAACAAGCAGTTTAAGATATTTCAAATGCAACTGGATACAATCAAACAAAGTGGGGCTCCTAAACCCTTTTCTATCAAAGCATTATGTCCATTCCTATTTGATAAAAGTCTAGTAATGGCACCATTCCCGATCAATGTAGTGTTTCCCAAGTATGACAAGTATGAAGGAACGTCAGATCCACAAGATCACTTATGGGAGTTTTGTGCATTGAACTTGGAGTTCATGCATGATACCACCTATTTAATGAGACTATTCCCAAGAAGCTTAGGAGGTATGGCCATGGAGTGGTTTCCTAAGTTACCATCCAGCATAAAAACCTTTGAAGAACTAGCTTCAAAATTTTTGTCCCATTAATCATGCAACATCAAGCATGAGGTCACAATGATAACATTATGTAATATTAAACAAAAGGATGGAGAAGCATTCCTCATTTTCTTACAAAGATGGAGGACCGTATTTGCTAGTTATCCTAGGAGTGTGCCCGAAAAGGAGAAGATGGATATATTCATTAATAGCTTGAGCAACGAGATGAACTACCAATTGAGAATGCAATGTCCCAAGACCTCATAGAGAATGGAGTCACAATAGAAGAAGTGTTGGTTAAGAGTGGAGAGTTGAAATTGTATAAAGATAACAAGAATAACTCCAACAACAATAACTCCAATAATAACAACAATCAGAATAAGAATTGGTCCAATAGTTATAATCAGTATGGATTGAAGAATAACAATAAGGGAGTAGTCAATGATGGGGTTGTGGATTCTAGTAATTTCAAGGTGACTCCATTTTCTCTTACAAGAACACCTAATCAGGTGAATAATGCAAACCAGACCTCCAAGGCACCTTGCAACAACAATGATAATAGTGACAACCAAGGAAATAATCAAAGGAGTAAAAAATATGATAAATTCTTGGTACCAACTCCTCAAAGGAACTTCACACCTTTGGGTGACCCCCTCGAAAAATCTTTAAAGACCCTCATGGCTAACAACATCATTAATCTACCTAGTATTCAACCTTATGAGCCACAGAAAAAGCCTAGATAGTGGAGTGCAAATAGCCATTATGAATACCATAGAATTTGAGGGCACATAACAAATGATTGCTTGTAGCTAAAGAATGTGGTGCAAGACTTGATTGATAGTGGCATGATCACCATTGATGGACCTCAAAGCAATGAAGACCACACAGCTTTCAAACAACCCTTCTATAAACATGACAAAGGGGACTCATCCAATGGCAAGAAACAAAGAAGCAATAACATTAATTTTGTGCCACCCTATGATAATGTTGTGAATGTTATAGTGATCAAAAAATAGTTCCAAAAAGAGATATCTAATGTTATCACTAGGGGGAAAACTTCAAGGATTACCCTACAAGGGGTTGATCCTAAACCTATTATCCCTCCGCAATCCAACATTGTGATCAAGCAATCTTCTACAGCAACAAAACTGTATAGCTTGGTAGATCAGCTACAAAGGACTCCAGCACAAATCTCCATCTTGGAGTTATTAAAGCTATCTCCCAACCATAAGGAAATTTTAGGGAAAGCTCTAGTAGAGACGAATGTTCCTAATAACTTAGAAGAGGAGAAGTTCCAAAACATGGTAGAGCATCTCATTGCACCTCATTTCCTTTCATTTTTAGATCATGATGACATGTCTATTATCCATCCCCAAAATCTATCATTGCACATAGAGGTCTTGATTGAAAGACATAGGGTCAAAAGAGCTCTCATAGATGGAGGAGCTAGTCTTAACATCTGCATGTTGAGTCTTGTCAAATCCCTAGGATTATCTGAGTCCTACATTGATCCTATGAAAAGAATCACCATAAAGGCCTATGATGAAGTTGAAAGAGCCTCCAAAGGCATGATTGTATTGCCCATTCAAGTGGGACCTGTCAAAAAGGACACAAATTGCCAAGTATTGGACATGAAAATAACTTATAATATTTTATTGGGGAGACCGTGGATCCATGAGATGCAAGCAGTTCCATCCACTTATCATCAATGCATCAAATTTATGTATATGGGTGAGGAAATCATGGTTGGAGGGGACTCAAATCCATTCCAATATTGTAATGCACTTAAACCCCTTCATGAGCTATTTATTCCCCATAATAGAGAAGGAATTATCCAAAGGGAAACCATTGAAGATATCAAAATGGATGATCCTATGCTAACCTTAAGTACTACTTCAAACCCTCCTCAAGCTAGCTCAACAAAATCAACTAAGGGAAAGGAGAAGATGAGTTACAAGGGTCCAATTCAAAATGAAGATTCAAACCAAGCACCTAAATTAGAGATAGTACTTTACAAACCCACCAAAGAAGAAAAGGATAAAGCTAAAAAGGACAACTACAAAAAAATGAGTGAGATGATGGATGCATTTGAAAAACAATGTAAAATCAGTTCCAAAGGAGTAGGGAAATATTCTTTTTCCCTATTCGACATGCCCACATCTCCAAGAACACATGGGAAACCATCAAAAGAACATCTCCCTCATAAGTATAACTCTTACTTCATGAGAGAAAGTGACAAAGTAGCATTCAACAAAGAGGAAGATGAAGTCCTTCAATGGCTTTATCATGATGAAGGTGATATCTCAAGTACTCCCGTAGAAAGAATTCAGCATATTAATATTCAAACTGGTCAATATGGGAAAGGATTTGAGATAATGTAGAAAATGGGATATAAGGGAAAAGGACCCTTAGGAAAAAGAAATAGAGGCTTGCTAGAGCCCATTGAACCTTCTTAGAGGTCAAAAGAGGAAAAATCAAGGGTAGGCTACCAATACAAAGGATAAAGCTCCAGCCCAATGCATGATTTCTATCCTCAAGTAAATACCTTGGGATCCGATGTGGATAGTGATGACTCTCAGGATTATGAATGGGATACTTTATCTAATGAGTCATGTCATGATAAAGAGGTAGTCACCATACACACTTATGCTAAGGTCCCAAAGAAACAAGCTCCAAGGTGTGAAGAGCCCATCATACAAGAACTTAACATAGGACAAACACCCGTTAATCGACCATGGATAGAGGAATTTTGGGATCCCTTAGAGGAAGATGATTCAAACATTAGGATTAATCCACAGGTTGTATTTCCCATGCTATTTCCCATAGAAGTCATTAAGGACTCAAGTGAAGAGGACTTTGATCCTTATTCCATGGACCATCTCGAGGAAGCTCACATTATAGATCTAAATGATACAATGTATGAACCCTCCAATGAAGTCATGTCCATAAACCCAATTGATGACACTTTTCCAAATGAAACCTTATCCTTGATAAACCCTGACCTTATTGACTAGGACCTAAACAAACCAAGTGAATTACTTTACTTCCCAAATGACCAAGCAATGAGCCAATACCTTAATGCGGTTGAGCCCTCTTTCACCAATGAATTTTAACTGAACATGATAGAAGCAGCGGGGGTCCAATCTCTCAGTCCAAAGAAAAAAATGAAAAGTTCTAGTGATGAAAACCACTATGTGGCAGCACTAGAACCAAAAAAAGTAAAGATAAAGGATGTTTCCTATGGTGAAAACCCAACTGTGGCACCAAAGGAAGAGAGGTTGGATACCCTACCCGAGCATGAGGAAGAAAGGTCACCTATTCTCATAGAGCCAATAGAAAAGGTCACATTGGGATAGAATTGGATCCAAAATTTATACACTTGGCTGCATCACTTACACCTTTAGAAAGAAAGGATTTTATCAAGTTCTTCCAAGAACAACAAGTGAACTTTGCATGGTCCTACACCGATATGCCCAGATTGGATCCTGATTTCATTATGCACCATTTGAATGTCAAACCAGGGGTTAAGCCCGTCAAACAAAAGTTGAGAAAGATGCACCCACATGTAAATCTCCTAGTCAAGGCAAAATTAGAAAAATTGTTGAAAGTGGGATTTATATGAGCAATAGCCTATGCTAAATGGATATCTAATATTGCACCAGTCACCAAGCACAACAAATCCATTTGGGTATGCATGGATTTTAGAGACTTGAATCTTGCATGTCCTAAGGATGACTTCCCACTTCTGAGCATTGATGCAATAGTTGACTTGACAGTAGGTCACTCCATGTACTCATTAATGGATGGTTTCAGCAGATATAATCAAATAAAAATTGCACCCAAAGATCAAGAGAAAATAGCCTTTACATACCCTTGGGGCACCTTTTGTTGGAACATCATGCCCTTCGGCCTTAAAAATGTCTGAGCCACATATCAAAGGGAAATGACAACTATCTTTCATGATATGATGCACACATTTCTAGAAGATTACATGGATGACATATTGGCAAAATCACACAAAAGAGAAGATCACCTAAACATTATGAAAAGGATATTTACCCGGTTGGAACAATTTAAAGTGAGGCTTAATCCAAAAAAATGTGCCTTTGGTGTCCAATCTGGCAAATTGTTAGGCTATATAGTTTCAGCAAAATGTATTAAAGTGGATCTGGAAAAATTACAAGCAATAATGGATATGGAGATTCCAAAGAACATAAGCCAAATGAGGTCTCTACAAGACAAGATATAATCCATAGGAAGGTTCATTTCCCAATTGGCCAAAAAATGTCATTCATTCACAAGGTTGCTACACAAAAATACTATTTTTATGTGGGATGAAGAAAGTGATCAAAGCTTCACTCTATTGAAGACTTATCTAATAAATCCACCTATCCTAATGCCACCAATCAAAGGAAAATTGTTTCTGTTGTACATATCTACCACCAAAAGATCTCTAGGAGTCCTTTTGGTGCAAGAGGATGAGCAAGGGAAAGAAAGAGCAATCTACTATTTGAGTAGGACATTGATAAAATACAAACTTAACTATACATTCATGGAAAGGGCTTGTCTAGCAGTTGTCTTTGCATCACAAAAATTGAGACATTATATGTTGATGCACAAGGTGAAACTAATTGCCAAAATTGATCCTCTAAAGTATTTGCTAAGAAAAATTACCTTAAAGGGTAGGATAAAAAAATGGGTCATGATATTAAGTGAGTTCGACATTGAGTATGTGGATAGGAAGGCAATAAAAGGACAAGTGATAGTAGATCACTTAGCTGAAAATCCATTGACTTCTACACAAACTATTCAAGTGGAATTTTTGGATTCCGCAATTGTAAATATAGAAGCAAAGACATGGAAGTTGTACTTCAACGGCTCATATACAGAAGGAGGTTTCGGGGCTGGCATATTATTGATTACCCCTCAAGGCTATACCATTCCCAATTCCTACAAGATTTTGTTCCCATGCACAAACAATATAGCAGAATATGAGGCTTTAGTCATTGGCATTCGGATGGCTTTAGAGTGGAACATCATCGAGCTACAAGTATATGGGGATTCTCAACTAATAATCAATCAAGTCAATGATGAATATAATACCAAAGACGAAAAATTAATGCCATACAAGGCTATGATTGATGCTTGGAAAAAGCAATTTTCTTTGATAACATTTGAGCAAATTCCAAGAGAGAAAAATAGAGCAGCTAATGCAATGGCAACCTTGGTTTCCTTACTTCAAAAACCAGATCAAAATGAGAAGTATGAATTCTTGGTGGAAGAGTTAGCACAACTGACATTTGACCTTCCCAAAACCCAAATTGTTTCCCTACTTCATGGATATGAATCACCTTGGTACGGCCCTATATATACTTATCTTAAAGACCAAGTGTTACCTTTAGACCAATCATGAGCCCAAAAATGAAATTTCATATGCCAATCAGCCCATTACATAATCCTTTCTGAAACATTGTATCACAAGGGTCTTGACAGGACATTACTTAGATGTCTAGAGGAAGAGGAGTCTAAGTTAGCTTTACGTGAGATTCATGAAGGCATTTGCAGGTCGCATTCAATCGGTTTAAACCTAGCCAAGAAAATCCTTCCCTTAGGGTATTTCTAGAAAACCTTAGAGAAAGATGCTTATCACTTCGTCAAAATATGCAGCAAATGTCAATACCATGGCGACATGATACATGCATCGGCACAAGAATTGCACCCATTTGTTACACCATGGCCATTCTATCAATGGGGATTTGACTTAATCGGCATCATATATCCACCATCTTCCAATGGGCACAAGTACATCATAACCGCAATGGAGTATTTCACTAAGTGGGTAGAAGTGGTTCTTTTGATCATGGCCATGAGTAAAGAGATTTCCATGTTCATCTTGAACCACATCATTTGCAGATATGGTATCCCTCATGCCATAATCACAAACAATGGAAAGCAATTCAAAAACAAAGATGTGGATGAACTTTGTGGCACATTCCATATCACACATCACTCTTCATCCATCTATTATCCTCAAGGAAATGGACAAGTCGAAGCTACAAATAAGAATATATTTAAAATCTTGAAGAGATCGGTAAATAAGTTAGGAAGAGATTGGCATGTGCAAATCAATTTGGCATTATGGGCCTATAGAACTAGCATTTGAACACCCATGGGAGCCACACCATTTTCATTAGTCTATGGAGCTGAAGTTGTTCTACCACTAGAGGTTGAAATCCTATCTTTACGAGTGTCATTGCAAGGGTTGATCACAGATGAAGACTATAGAGTTGCTAGAAGAACATCAAAGGCAAGCCTATGAACACCTGAAAGTATACCAGAATAGAATCTCAAGGAACTACAATAAGCATATCAAACCGAGAGTCTTTCAAGTAGGAGACTTAGTGTTAAGAGAAAACCCAAAGAATTAGGTTGAAAGAGAGAAGAAAGGAAAATGGGAGGCAAATTGGCTAGGTTCGTTCATCATTGTGTCTTCATTTGGAATGGGAACCTATAAGTTAGCAGATTGTGAAGGAGATGAATTACAAGAACCTATCAATAGCATACATCTAAAGAGGTTCTATACATGAGGTAGATGAAAGAGTATAAAGAGTATCAGATGAGAAGCATCATATTTATTGTACATAGTCAAAGAGATTTTGAAAAATACAAAAAAATTGAAAAAAGGAAAAATACAAAAAAAAAAATTTAAAAAAAAAAGAAAAAGTGCCTTGGTGAAAACCTAGCAATAGGCGCCTTGGTAGCAAAAAAGAGGAAAATATCTAAAAGGTGAAAACTTGGCAATCAAGCGCCTTTTTTTCCCTCAAGTCATTTCCTAGTTGCATATGTCCATACTGCATTTCCATCATCTCACTTATCAACCTTCATTGCATCGGTCATTTGTACATAATCATAATAAAGCCTTCAGTTGCATCATTGCATTACCTATGGCCTTAAGTTCATCGCATGATCACATTTATCACTTGGGGGTAGAAGAGGATTGGAAACTTGGTACCAGATGGATTCAATAGTGCTATATTTGGTCACATCAAAGAGAAACTTATCAAAGCTTCAGAAGAGAGAGATTTTCATGAACCTTTGATAGATATCATTGTTCACACCTAAGTATATGATCCTACAACTTGATCCCTGAGCCTTCATTGACTTTATTATTCGGGATTAAAAATTGACAAACACTTTAAAGATTAGAATACTCTACAATACCTTTTGAAAATCATGAAACATTGCAAAACACTTGAAGCTTTCTTTTTGATAATCTTTATGGAATTGACTTTTATCACATCTTCTTACTTGATCGATGATGTTTCAACTAGATTGGCCATGATAGAGACATGATATTTTCTTGCCTTTGAGTGACTGTTTTAAGGAAGATTCATCAACCTATGTGAATTCATCTAACAACATGGTCATCAAAGAAACATCGAGGACTATCCCATAAGATGAAGGATTAACCTTTGCTTGTTTACGCAAATGGATACCTTGGCTATTTAGATCTTCTATATCTTAATACCAAAATCCACTTGCAACATTGAATCCATTGAAACTGGTATTCATATTCCCATAGTTTGTTCATCCAACTAGTGAGGGTTGTACTCGTTTCCAAAGAGGTTACCAAAAAGTGAAAACAAAATTGGTATTCATATCATCATGATGTGGTCAATGATGGTTGTACTTACTTTCTAGTCCCAAATTGCTCAATGATGAAAATTTATCTCTATGGAATTTCTTTGCTAAAAGCTGGTGACACTTAGTTGCATTGCATTGCATTATCATGTTAGATTAATTACATTTATTTATGGTTATTTTCCAAGGACAAGGGGGTATATTAATAATCTTGGTTAGTCAAAATGTTAAAGACGTGGAAGGTTCAATTCAAATGTCTTTTTCCTTGAATATCAATCAATAAAGAAAATGAGGTTACCTTTCACATTCATGCATAGCATTAATCATTACTCATTATAGCAGAAAAGAAAGAAAAAAAGAAAAATATCATTACTCATCCATCATTTGCATACATATAATTAAGGATAGAACTGCATACATTACAAAATTAAAAACATAGGGGCATTCACATTCATATTTTCCATAAACACTTTGCATTCATAAATTGAAAAATAGAGAAAAAAATAAACATGTCATAAAGTCATTCATCAATGCATTCATCTATCTATGTCATAAATAAGATACACTGCATCCATAGCATAATCATAAGTAAAATGCATCATAAACATCATATAGCGGCATATAAAGATAATCTCATAACAAACTCATCAAGAGAATCAAGGAAGTATATCATCATAAGTGTTCATCAAATGATCCAGTACATGAGTATATCAAAATACAATATCATGAAAGTGGTACATCAATGTTCTGATCAATAATAACATGAAAAGTGATACAAGACACATCAACAAATGATCAAATCTATAATCCAATCATCAAGAACCCATAGCAGCACCCGATCCATCCCCATCACCTAATCCATCTGGACCTCTACCATCCTATCCACCCTGTGAAGGAGGAGCCTAATAAGTTCTTGCTATGCTAGGTCTCTTAATCACATGAGTCATAAACTACTGCATCAATAGAGCTACATGATCCACTCTGCCCACAACAATAGATATATCTATCCTCAATGACTAAACATCCTGTGCTACACTATCAATACTAGGGGCAGCCTATGAACTCTACCCCATATCCTATGACTGCTACACCTATGGAGGTATCTAATGAACTTGTTGTTAGTACCTACAAAAAATTTCATGGCATTACCCATTTTCCTCTGGTCTCTGTAGTGATTTTCCTATCTCTGGCTTGAAACCCTAGTTAAAATTTCAAAATCTAGCTGTTGCATGCAAAACCCCTAAGTGTACCCCGGCCCTGTTCTAATTTTAAGTTACTTTTTGGGCCACTTAAAAACTCCTATAACGCACATGCTTTATATTTTTGGGAGCCCCGGTGGCCTTTAATATTTCCTAAGTCCAAGTGCCCGGTGAAATAAATTTTCCTAAGTCCTGGGCTTGATTTTTTCTAATGTTTCAGCCTTTTATATTTCTTGGACCTGGTTCTCTGACACCATCTAAATCTAATAGCGGGTGTAAGCTCTCATAGAGTGTGTTAGAGGCATGAGATCTTATGCTAGCTATTGATTCTCCTTTATGACACAATGCTTCAAACGGGCGGGCCCACTGCTATGTGGCACATTTGGCATTTTCTAAGTGGTTGAAGGGACAGTGATTTGGCACCTATCAAAATTGTTCGTGGCCGAGGAAGAAAAGTCAAAGGGGCCTACTTGTCAGTTCTTCAAATGTGGTAGTTCATGATTTGTCGAGGCATCTTACATAGTAGGGTGGGGTCAAGGTTTTGGTGACATCGGCAAAGATTCCAAATCTACGGCGGGTGCATGATCTCAAAGAATCTTTTGAGCCCTTGAGATTATGTGCCAGCTGTCTAATTCTCCAGGTGTGCAGGATGACGGTTGTGGGTTCACTGACAGGTGCTAGAATTGGAGCCTTCTTATTGGTTGTGTCAATGGGACTGTTTGCCAAGTGCTTCTGAAGTGTTCATCTCTAATTGGTCCACATAGTTTTGACTTGGCATGTGTCAGTGGGACTTGGGTTTCTGGCTCGTCCGAGGGTTCTGACATTTGCAGAGAATCAATAGTGGGCATAAGTTCTCATGGGTTGTGTTAGAGCCATGAGATCTTATGCCCACCATCTAATTTGAAGGTTGGTATGCGGTGGGTCATGTGTGAGTGGTGACCAAGCAATTGCAGTGAATAGTATAATGATAGGTGGCACAAGCGGGCCCAAGCGAGGGTCTAAAGCTTAGTAGTTCTGACAAAGTGTTTAGCGGCCCAACAATTTTTTCCTCTTGTTCGCTCATTCGCAAAGAAAATTGGTGATGCTCCAAATCAACTGGCGAATCAACGAACACTGTGTTCACGTAATAGCTAAATTGACTGGCGATGACATGAGATACTCGGTGAATGAGCGGTAGCCTTCAGTCGCTAGTTCACTGAATAATGGACTAAGGTTAAGTTTTTCCTTTATTCATCAGTTCGCTAAGTTATTGATGGGTTATGATAATCATTCAGTGAATAGGAAGGCCTTTGTCATGTATTCACTGAGTGCTAACCCAGGGATATCTGTTGAGTTAGATTTTAAAGCCTAGGAATTATGAAGATCTGACGGTCGTGACTTAAAGTTAATCTTAGTTTGAATATTGACTATCAATTTGCTGCTGGCACTATGAAACTAGTCGTTTAAATTCAAATTCAAATTTTCAGAGGGTTTCCAGCGATAGAAAGGACTAAAATTAAATGTTTAAGCGGCTGGGTTTGGTGAAATTGGTTCTGCCAACTGTTGCAGTGTTGCCCAGGGTGTCTAGTGATTGATTAGAGGTCTGTACCATGGAAAAATAGGTAAGAGTTGCTTGAGGCATGTTGTAGGTGTCTAATCAGATTGATAAGCATGGTATATTGATGATCTTCGGTACATTCTCAAAAAAATTTCATGAGTGAAGATTGCTCTTGGATCTAATCACCTAGTTTTCCATCTAGTGTAATAAATTTTGATTGACTTGGTTGTTCTGGTGGGTGAAAACCCTAACCCTAGCTGCCTGAAGCTTGTTGCATCCTAAATTTTTTTGGGATTCCAAGATAGCTAGTGGTATATATGGCTATAATTTTGAATTTGTAGAGGTTCCACAATTTTGGATGTCCATTATTCTGGTTCCATGAAGGGTCATTTTCCTGTAGATATTTTCCTTTTTCTCTGCATATAGGGTTCCCTCTTTCCTTTCTGGTTTTGAGAATATAATGCATGTTGTAACAGCTTGTCTTATGTATAAGACTTCAATATATTTGTACTATTATCAGACTATCTCCATTTGAATCCTGAACTTGTTGATTATAGCATCAAGGGTGTTTAATCTTTCTACTTGTATTTCCTTATGTGTTTGCAGTAGAGTTGTCTTCGCAAAGATAACTAAGTTCAAGATTAGTTTTCAGATGTGTATGAGTTGGGATATCAAGGGTGTCTCATGCTTGTCTTCCAGTAGATGTTGGTTAATGTATTACTTGTCTATAGGTCTCTTCCAAGGGGAGGGTTAAAATCCTTTGAATAGGTGATAACATATCTGGGTACACAGGTGGATTCTTGAAGTGAGGTTTGTTAAAGGTGTATGATTGATGTAAGGCATCAACATATTTGATATATTATCTTCTTGTTTTGTAGCTCCTTGTTGCAGTGATGTATTTGACTTTGTTGCCCATTGGATAAGGCACTGGTCTATGAGAGACTAGGGTATCTCAGGGGTCCTTTCAACCCAAACATTAAAATCAATCAATGAAATACCTTTTCCCTTCATGTTGGTAGTAGTAAGAGGTCCTTTCTAGTCTTCAAACTCATTCTATGCAAATAGGGCTATTGCATAAGATTTTTGATTCTATTAGGGTACAGGATACCTATAAGAGTTTGAAAACTATTCCACAATAATCTATCTGTAGGCCTATTGTTTGTCATGAGGTGTCTTGAGTGTGCAGATAAAGCAATACCCACCTAAGTGATGTAGAGCTCAAAGAAGAAGGAGGATTCCTTTCAATCCTCTTCAATTAGACTCTTTCTTGTCAAACTTGAGTGCATAATCTGAGAATTAAGCCCACCTATTGATTCAAGTTTGGTCATGCAAGGAAAAGTAACCAACACTTATGGAGGCACCTGTTGTGCCAAAACCTGATCTTGATGTACCTGATCCTAATCCTGTTGTGCTAAGGCAACTCTCTGTAACTAAACTAATGGATCCATACCCCCAAGAATCTGTCTAGCAGCCTCTACATGAACTTATCTTTGTTGTCTCTGATGTCTCTAGTGTCTCTGCTACCTATCACCTATTTCTTCTCTAGGGTGTACAATCTCGGCTGCATGATCATCCCTACCTCTATCCCTATCATGTCCACCTCACACCCATGGCCCATCTCACCCTCACCCAATTTGAAAGGAATTTTTAAAGTAACAATTTTCCTCATAGAAAACCTAGAGTGTAGTCTCCTTGTGACTTCAACTTCATCTACGCAGTCATCCCAGAAGTCTTCCAATTTTGATTGGTGTAGGAACATAGCATCAACCCTGAAATGATTCTCCATAAAACCTTTGATGTCATAATAGCTTCTAGCTTGGTATGGCTAAAGATTCATTTCTTTCAGTTTGTTTATCAAGAAAGAAAAATCATGCATCAACCTGAACTGGTAATACCCCAATTCTAGTGGGAAGAAGGCACCAATACCTTTTTTGACCTTGTACTTCTTTTCCACCATTAGCAACTATCTCCCTACTTCCAGTAAAATACACGTGTCTAAACAGTATCTGGGAAGTTTCATAGGAGCATCACTAAAACCTCCCACTCTCAAATAACTAAAAGTAGGGAATTGAATATAAAAGCTGCCATAAATCTTAATGAATTCCATGGCTTCTTCAGATATCCTGCAACTAGATTTTCCTCTCAACTCAAAGATCGGTTTGGACATAAAGGTATCTTGTACCTTCTTAAAACCTATAGGATTCCTTATTTTTTGCAATAGGGGGTGATATTCATAGATTGTCATGCTACTATTCCATTCCTCATGTAATAGACCATCTCAGATTCTACAGATAGAAAGGATGTAAAAGAGATATGAAGACATATAGAAATTTGAAATCAAAGCTGGCTAAGAGAGACTCTCATGCAACTACTCTGCTATAATTTCAGCCCAATCAATAGCATTGCCCACGTCTAAAATGGCCTGCACAAAAATGTACATCCAATCTTCCCAGTTGGTATCTACGGGGTTACCGTTTACTCTATTTAGTATTGATGTTATATCTCTTACTTCTCTAAACAAATGGTCCTTCCTAAGAGGCATGGGTAAGCGGGAACCTCATTTTTCTAGGTTTAACAGCCAATCCCTAGCTATGTTATTTCTATATTCTTTCTTGTTTTGCTCAAAATCTGCCAGGGCTTTTTCAATATTCCAATCCCCATAAACCTCTGCTGACGGAATCTTAAATGCAGCCATTATTACTTCTTTGCTTATATGATGCAAGGAAGGGCCAAGAGGGGCAAAAAAATGGCACACCCTAATGATCCAGCATGCTCAACAATACGTGAAAGCAACAACACACAGCAATGAGAGAGAGAATGCAAGATCTTTCATTAAGTTTCATCAAATAGAATCATACATGTCAAGTTGTAAGGCCTTCCTAGTTAGGACCAAATATTACAATGAATTATAGAAGTCCCCAAACATGTGAGGATCTACCAATGATCTCCAATCTATTATCTTCTTATCTCTATCTAAAACTGCCTCCTAAACTACAACCAAACAACTACATTTATACAAAGTCTACCGAACTAAGTCAACCTTTTGATCCATAATCAACAGAAGAAATGGTTAGATCTGGGAACACACACCTCCCAATGATGGATTCTAGCATTAAATCTATGACCCATAATAAATGCATAAGTCATCCTAATAGAAACTCAAAAGAAACTACTCGGAAAGCAAGGATGACCGAGCAACAGACAAGCATCATTGAGCACCAATGAAACAACCAACTACCCAGGATATAACTAACCATCCTTGGTAACCAAAGGAAACCAACCAACTACCAACCAACTTGGTCAAAGAAGAAACTGAGCAACACAGACAAACTTCAAAATGTTTTTGGTCACACAGGATTGCTAAGGACCCGAGATGCTCCTGCATCATTATATGCACCAAAACCTCACCACATCTTGTATTAATGCATCTATCAACCCTATTATACTTGTTATGGCATTCCATAACTAATTCTTGGCATGGAAGTACTTCAGGGAATCTGACTGCTTCAAGCAGACCACTCTCTACAATCCTGGTATTTATGGCCTCACCTTCTAATTTTCTCAATCTTTATACAATTTCCCTAATGTCATCATCCACTATAACCCTATCTCTCATCTCAGGTAGGCAACTACTAATAGGAGAAAATTTATTCTCCTTTATGAATTTTACTTTTGGGGAAAACATGGTGAAATAAAATTTGCAAGACTCCTATGAACACTTAGACGAATGCAGAAAGAAAAACCTAGCTCTTTGCCTTTTTTTTCTAAATGAAGAAGCTAAAAGAAACACAGGGCCAAGGTTGCTGTAAAACTCACCACTTTTCTACCTCTTGAAAATTTTACCTCACTACTCTAAGACACCTCCAGAAGATAAACAAGATAGAATGAAGAGAAAAAAGAGGAGGGAAAATAAATATACACACTTCGCTTCGATTCCCATCAACTCAAGAGGACTGCCATGCAATAAATTTTTCTGCCACAATAATTGCTAACAACCTATCATGCACACTTCATTTCGATGAGGAGATCACTTGAGTTGAGTTGGCATTGTTCTTCCAGTCCCATCAATCATTTCAATGTTAGTATGAATGTTTTGGATCGTGACTTCTTTACTTTGGTGTTATTACATCTCAAAATCTGATCCTTGAACTATAAAAAAGAGTTCAAAGTACAAGATTCATGATGCTTTGATTTATGCACACATGTTACAACTATGGTGGGCCCTAGGACATTTACAAAAAGCTTAGAATTTTGTGAACCATGACACTAAAGCTTTGACATGGGAAATTTCAATACAAAGTTGTAAAGTGCATATCCAAATATAAACTTTGAACCATGAATGAGGGGTTCAAAGTTCAAGATTCAATTTACCAATGATGAGAGAAAACATGACTGCAACAAAATAGCTTAGGCTTCAATGTGAAAAAAATTTTACATGATGCACTTTGGGAGAATGTGTTTTGAACTTTGAACTTTGAACCAACAGATTCAAGTTCAAGGTTCAAGGTTCAAGGTTCAATTTACAATTTGAACTTTTACATAGGCGAAAATTGCTGCACAAAGAAAGGTTGGAAATTTATTTGACTAGCAACATCAATAAATTAAATGAACTCATAACACCATGTTTGTTCTTGATCAAACCCTGGCTAAGGGAAAACCCTAGTGGGGATGATACCCACAACTGATCCACTAATCAAAAGTATGTGGTTAAGGATGTTGACCCTATTAGGAGTCTATTACATACATATAGTTTCTATGTCCTGATTAAAGGAATCTAGGCCTTGTTAGAAGCCTCAACCCTATTAGGATTTGGTATTATTAAATAGGATCTTCACAAGATGAGCTCACTATCCAAACATGCAATATACAATGATATCTGAATACAAAGGTAAAGTACATAACCTTTTTCTATTGTCGAATAGCTTTCCTATTCTGATTTAGCTTTCTAGGCTCTTCGCTTTCATATACAAAGACTCTTTATTTCCTTCTTACAATATACAACTTTGTATTACTTACAATCATAACATTACAACATTACAACTTTGCATTACATGCTTCTTACATATATACAAGCTATTATAATTAATAACTTCCAATTGGCTTACAAAACATAGACTCTTTCCAAAATACAAAACTAATTCATGTTGCTTAAGGGTTAACATCTAGGATGTCATCCTTATATGGTTAAGTCATTATTTTGATAAACAAAATAATCCCTTAACTTAATATTCACATCCTGTCTTCTTGCTCTGTTCAGGTCAGCTTCAACACTGTCTCTGTAATTCTTTAATATCCTCTTCTATACATGTCATACAAACTTGCACTTTCACATGTGGCTTTGATATGCATAGAATTATCCATGTTCAAGTGCACATGCATTGAACCTTCTTCTATGAACATCACTAACCAAAATTGTCTCTGATTAGACTGATAAACACTATTGTACTTAGAAAATTTTCACTTGCGCTCATACAAAAGTGCTTTCTTCTATTATGTGATCATCATGGTAATTTTATATTGTCATAATGACAACAATATGATATCCTACCTAGCCAAATTACCAACAATCTCCCCCTTTGTCATTTGTGGCAACATATGGGAAAATTGGCTAAGTCCCAAAAAACTTTAAGATACAAAATTGTGGCCATATATAAAAATTCACACAATTACTTATATCTCCAAAATACTTATATCTCTAAAATATCTATACTCCCCCTAAGAGTATATTGTCTGTACATACAATTTTCTACTAATACTAGTCCCCCTTTGACAACAATGACAAAGGTGTCAAAAACTTATGTCAAAAATTGTTTTACCTTAAGATTTCAAGATTGCAAGGTCGGTAGGCTTGCAACACAATCTGCAAAATTTATCTTCATGCTATCTATCTCCTTGTCCCATGACTTCTTTACTGCATCTAAAGCACTTAGCAGTGCACATAAGCCAAAAGATGCAATTTCACATGCCTTTAGGTTTGCATAGTGAAATTTTCCATAAGATGTCTTTGAAGAAAGACATTCCTCCAATTGATTTTCAATAATACTCAACTTTATAGATACATGCTCTCTTAATAGACTAAATCTTTTCAATCTATTCTCCTTCTCATCATTTAGAAGTCTCATATCATCATAGATTTTACTTATGTTTCTCTCTATGTCTGAGATCTTCACATTAGGGCTTGACAAAAGGTTTACTTCCACTTATAACTCTGCATCTTTGATCTTCATCTTCTATGTTATCTCTGATATATGGTTTTCTAATTTTGTGCACTGAATGTACAATGCTTTTCCTATTTCCAAACATCTTCTTAGTTCTTTAATACAAATATCTAGATTATCTATAACATTTCTGATATTTTGACATACATCTTGAAATATTTTAGCATCATGAGCTGCTTGGGCTTTTATTGTGGCTATATCTGATAAGTTAGTGAATTCTGTATCAAAATCTTTCACAGCCTCTTTTTCTTTTCCCTGTGGATTTGCCTCACTAATTTGACTAGATATTATGCTTTTCAGTTTCTCAATCACCTCAAGTAATGTTACTTCTAGACTTTTCACCTTCTTATTCTTGCCAATGATCTTGTTCAAAGATGAGATCAACTCTATTTGATCATCATCATCAAATTCATGTCCAAGACTAGCAAACATTGATCCAATCTATGGTTTTTGTACTGATTTTGTTGCTTCCTTGGGCTTAGGAATGATTAATGTCTGCTCCTTGGGAACTTCCTAGCCTATTTATGTTGCATCAGTCTATGGCTCAACTTTTGTTACTTCTACCTCTTCTTCCTTCCTTGTTTCAATTTCTTCTACCTAATTTACTACCATGTCTTGCTACTCATCAGCCAAATTGTCAACAATGTCTTCAAATAAATTTTCTTCACTATCCAAAGTGATGTTTGTTCCTTCTATGGTCATAGACTCATCCTTGATGTTAATATATGGTGGTGGTACTGGTGATGGATCTATCTGATGCTCTGCTTCAATTTCTTGATCAGATTCATTAATTTGCTCACTAGGTCCAGATGTCATGACCTTCACAACCACTTGTTCTATCTCTCTATTTATTTCTTCATAGTTACCTCCCATTATTATTATAGTTCTTATTTTCTTTCTTATATGGGTTCTAAGATTCTTCATGATCTCCTTAAAGTGTTCTTCATCTTTTATAACACACAATTTCCTCACATATCTTTCTCTAATCCCATTGTCCTCTATTGTTGCTCTCTTTTTCTTGTTTACTAATTTCTCATACAAGTCATCAGGAATCTTTCCTTTAATGTCATCAAATTTCTTATCTGCCAGTATCATGTGCCTGACAACTACATTCTCCAAGTTCAATTTCTCAAAATTATCATACATTTGTTTAGTTTAGTGAAATCGCCTTCATTTATTATTAAAGGGTTCACTTTGTCAATCTTTGGTTTCCATTTCTTTTTACTGCTTCCTACCTCCTCATCTACTTTAGCTGGTGGTATTTTCCTCTGAATAGGGGTAAAGATGGTCTTCTATCTTTTACCCAAACTACTTTCCATTTGATTCACTCTTTTTGCTAGTGGAGTGGTGGAGGATCTGGTGGATTTTCTTACTTCCTGCACTTCCACTTCTTCAACTTCTTCATCTAAATCCTAAATTTCTTTAGTAGGGGCTGCAAGAGATGTTAAGGGTGGAACTGATAGAATCTCTTTCTATCCTATATCTCTTATTTTTTTCATAGTCTACTTCACAATATCCAATTCATGCTATGTCATGCCAGTGTCTTTAAGAATTTTCTTAATAGTACTGTCTACTCTTTTCTTAGCTATCTTTTGTGCCTGCATTAATTTTGTGGAGTCAAAGTTCTCCTCATATGTCCCAAATCTAGGACTCTTGGCATCCAAATTACTCTTAAGTAATCTTCTTAAATGTACCCTTCAATTTCAACTTTAGAAACTTTATATTCTAGTGGATCTACAAATTCCACTCTAGGTTCAACTACTTTAATGAAAGTAAATTCAGTGTCAACAAAAAAACATATCTCATTTTTGTATTTCTTCACAATAGCTAGTGGAATCCTTGATCTTTTTCTCATTTGATTCTAAAAATTTGTTATTACCAAAGTGGCACTCTCATTCACTTTGTCTATAGGGTGTCTTAGGTAAACCTTCTTGATTCTATCCATAGTATTCCTGTTATCATTCCAATCCTCTCCAATAGTATATGGAAATCTCCTTAACAAATGAAAAAACATATATGTGATCAAAGATGAGAATCTAAACTGTGAGTTCTTAGTTTTCTTGATCTTCTTAAGGTTCTTTATCAATTGAATTCTCAAAATTTCACACATGTCTATTTGAACTTTTTCAACACACATAAGATAGGCTACATGTACCTTGTCAGCTACCATATCATCCTCTCTAGAATTTGCACAAAACTTTGAGGTTAAAATCTTGCATACATATCTAACATCATCATGTATGATCTTGTTGATTACAATCCCTCTTCCATTGTGAGATGACTTAGTGTTATCCAACATAGTTTTCTTCACATTTTTCTCATTAAAAGGAATTACTTTAGATTTAGATACATCGGTTACCTCATGTATAAGGTCTACGGTGATGTCTATGGCTCTATCATCTAACCAAAATTTCCCATTGTGAATCATGCTCAATATTATCTTAGTATATTCATCATCTTGAAATTCATAATGTAGTGTGTACATAATGATATCAATATCTTTCAGATGTTCAAACCCTTCTTTGTATTGCATGTCATGTTTATATATCTTCTCATATTCCTTGATTAGGTTACCATCTCCTATGGTCTCAAACTTACATTTCAAATAACTTTTTATATCTTCCAAGTGCAAAACTTTTTCTGGAACAGATGACAATGCTATACTAGGGTCTTCTTCCAAAGGTTCTACTAGTTCCATTTTTATTCTAGGTCTAACTGAATCTTTTATTTGGTGAACAAGTGATGCATCCATGATTCTTATAAAACACAACTACTTGATAGTGATTACTTATAAAAATACCTTAGAAATGCAATTTAGGGCTTTGCATAGATCTGGCAAGAAATCCTTCTCCAAATCCTACAAACTGCTCTTAATCTCCACTGAATCACTCTCCTTATCACTTATAATCACTTGAATGATCAACTAATACTGATCATATGCTTTTATCCTTTAAATCCTTCAAGATTCTGACATCGCATTAAATTTCTTTATTGCTTCATATCAAAAATTTGTTCCTGGTTACCTGTAAAACTTCATTCTTTTCGTGTACTTGCATACATTCATATAAATTCATGTGCTCTTAACCATAGCATAATTACATCATATACTATCTCATACTAACTTTTCAAGACTTAATTCAATCAACTCTAACTTCTAAATTATTCTAATGCTCTACTCTAATACATAATT
Organism: Chamaecyparis obtusa; assembly: GCA_027943335.1. NCBI lineage: Eukaryota > Viridiplantae > Streptophyta > Pinopsida > Cupressales > Cupressaceae > Chamaecyparis > Chamaecyparis obtusa. The sequence goes on from BSBK01010883.1 coordinate 335,615, forward strand.
CATGAAATAATTGCTCAAATGGTTTGAGATGAATTAGGAAATGATTCACACTTACTATCAGGTACTTCACCTATATGATTTCTTGTTATATTGAGTGTGCTCACTTGATCTGTGGCTTTAACAAAAACTTCTTCCAAGTTACTACAGCATCCTTTCTGACTGTTGTTTGTGTTCTTATTTCTCCTTGTATAGTTTCTAAGATTAGTGTTCCTCATGTTGTTCATTCTGCAAAATCTTGTTGTATGACCAAAGTTGTTGAATATCTAACAAACTACTCCATTGTTTCCATATTTTGGTCCTATCTGACTGCTTTGTGTTTTGTAATTTCTAGCAATATATCCAATCTTGTTGCATCTATAACACACAACTCCATTCATTTTTTTCATGTCTCTAATAGGTTTCTTATCTGCATGGTTAGTATCTCTAAACATTCTACTACAATTATTTTTATTAGATCTAGATTTCTTACAATCAATAGCTCTATGTCCAAAACCATGACAATTATAACAATAACCAGAGATAGGTTTGAATTGATTACATGTACAATCTATTTTCATATGTCCAAAAGAATTGCATGAAAAACATCTACCTTTGAATTCTCTTCACATATCTTTAGGTGGTTCATCTTCTTTAGGTGGATTAGGTATATCTTCAGATTTTTTAGCTTCATCAAATTTCTTTTTAATTTTTCTCTCAAAGTTTTCTAGATCTGGTTCTTTGCATTCCTCAATCTTCTTAGGAAACTTTTCTTCAAGATATCCAAGACCAGTTTTATCATAGGTTGGTTTCTGATAAGACATTTGTTCATTAATCTTTTCACTGTTGGAATACATTTTCTCAGGATGTTTTTTAGACTGATTCAATTCACCTTTTATAATTATATTGTACTTCTCAAGTTCAGCATACTATAGATTTTCTTTCTCAAGTTTTGATGTTACTTTACTAAGTTTAGACTTCAGATCTTCATTCTCAGATTTCAAATTTGATTCATCTTTGCTATTTTCATCTTTCAAGCTTAACTTTAGATCTACAATCTTTAACTCATGTTTAAGGATCTCATTTTATTTCTTCAATTTTGAAACTTCATCACAGTCCTTGACTTGAATTGTAGGTTCTTTCTTTGATTTCAGTTCTTCTACTTTTTCTTTTAGCTTCTCAATGTAGTTTTTCGTATCTTCATATTTCTCTTTCAAAGTATCTCTTTCTTCAGTAAGAATATCAATCTGTTCAAGAGCTTGATGCAAGGGCATCCTTGGTTCTTGAAGATTTTGGCAGTCTTAGTAACTATTTGGTGGAGTCTAATTAATTGGCTGGTGATCTCGGTAGAAGACTGGAGTTTCTCAGTCTTTGGTGATAGTTATCAGTCAAAGTCTTTTTGGCTTCACTAATGGATCTTGGTGGTCATGGTAAAGGTCCTTAGTTGGAAGTATTGATAGAGCTCAGTGGATGATGGTCACTTGGTGACTCGGCATTTCTAGTGCTCGGTGCTTGGTTATCGACGGGGTCTCAGTGTTTATTACTAGCGCTCGGTGTTCTTGTTGACCAACTTGTTTGTTTGGATAAATCATCTTGGCCAACTGGTGAATTTAATTTGGGTCACGCTCCTCAATTTATGGATTGACCATTGGACGTGTGGGGACCTAGATCTAGCATGTTGCATTCTCCTATGTGGATTTGAATGTCAACATGATGAATTAATTGTTGGAAGGCTATGTGAGAGCTGACTAATGTTTCATTTAATATTTATTTGTAAAGATGACTTCTAGCTGAATATTAGTATTTAAGAGGGTTTGGGTAGTTGTTTAGGGGCAGATTTGAGAGATTTGAGAGACAGAGTAGATTTAGCAGGTAGAAGGAAGTAGAAGAAGTGTAGCAGAGTTGGTAGCTTGCGAGCTTAGGAACAAAAAGATTGCTTGGTGGCTTGTGAGCACAAGTTTGGATCTTTCTTGGAGTACCTATCAGTTGTTGATTGTTTTAGAGCTGGACTAGCTAAGAAGTGTGTTGGATCCTGCATGATCTTGTTGAACTATTATAATCTTTGATGTATTTGGTCGTAACCGAGAAGGCCTTATAGCTCAGCATGTTGCTTGTAAGCTTGGTTACTGATCAATAAAGAATATTTTGATTCTATATTATATTGTGTTGTGTTATACTGCATTATTGGTGTTTGGCTGCAAGTTTGGATAGTCCTTAATTGGATCCTTCAACCTTTACTACATCAGGATGGTATCAGAGTGAGTTGATCTTTTTTGGAGAAAGGCTGGTGAAGAGATTGTGTGCAATCTGAGTTACAGATCTGTGTTATTGAACTTGTGAAATCATAGCCTAGTTTTTCATGTGAGGTGGCGGGTTGTGATCTAACTTGCATACAACTCGGGGGTCATCACAAGGTGGTCGGTGTTGGGTTTGTTGTAGAGGATTTTTTAAGATCTTTGGAGATGTCTCCGAGAGGATTGGACCCTGGTGCGCTTGTAGATCTCTTTGATGTGGTGGAAGAGAAGATTTCTGAAAGGTTTTCTTTATGGGAAATGGATTTGTTGAGCCGCATGGAGAACCGGGTTGATAACCTTGTGAAGGAAAGTGTTGTTGAGCTTTGTAAAGCTTACTGGAGTTGGGACATACCAATCTGAAAGAAAGTTGTTTGGCTAGTTAGAAGACTGGTCCGAGAGAGAAGATATCTTGATAAGGTTACTTGTGACCATGTGGAAGTATGTGAGATTGGTTTTGATGGTCAGTTGGTGGAGTCTGACATAAAACTTGCAGAGAAACTTTTAGTTGTTTCTAAGATACCTATGCTTATCGACAATGTTGTTGACCTTGTTAAGGCTGGTGAGGAGATTGGTTTTCATGTTCATTCAGTTGTGCCTAACATGGATATTGTAGATCATCTAGTTGTGCCTGGTCAAGTTTTTGTTGATGAGTTACCTATTTTTGAACACCTTTGTGATGATGGTGTTACCAAATTTCTTTTTTTCGGTCTTGAGGTGCAGATGTTGTTTTCTGGTTGTGGACTTGAGTCATTGGTTGATAGTGATCAATCTTGTGATGAGATTATGAGATGGGATTCTGACTTAATGCTTGGTGATGGGTTAAAGGCTTAGTTTGTTTGGGATGTTGAACATGATGACTGGTTGGTTGCAGATCGGTTAAGGAGGACTTGGCTAATGAACTTGTGCATTTTCTTGGCTTCGTGGATTGACAAGCCTTGTGTGAAGATGAAGTGGATAGAAGATTTTCTTGAAGGAGAAAAGTGTGGGACACACTTTCTTATTTACCTTGGGTGTCTGATGTAGGGGCATCCTTAGTTCCTGAAGATTTTGGTATTCTTGGTAACTATTTGGTGGAGTTCAGTTAATTGGCTAGTGATCTTGGTAGAAGACTGGAGTTTCTCATTCTTTGGTGATAGTTATCAGTTAGAGTCTATTTGTCTTCACCAATGGAGCTTGGTAGTCATGATAAAGGTTCTCAGTTGGAAGTATTAATGGAGCTCAGTAGATTATGGTCACTTGGTGACTCGATGTTTTTGGTGCTTACTTACCGATGAGGTCTCGGTGTTTATTACTGGCGCTCAGTGTTCTTGCTGACCGACTTGTTTGTTTGGATAAATTGGCTTGGCCAACTGGTGCATTTAATTTGGGTCACACTCCTCGAGTTATGGATTGACCGTTAGACGTGTGGGGACCTAGATCTAGTGTGTTGCATTCTCCTATGTGGATTTGGGTGCTGACATGGTGAATTAATTATTGGAAGGCTATGTGAGAGCTGACTGATGTTTCATTTAATATTTGTTTGTAAATTTGACTTGTGGCTAAAGATTAGTATTTAAGAGGGTGTTTAGGTAGTTGTTTAGGGGCAAATTAGAGAGATTTGAGAGATAGAGTAGATTTAACAAGTAGAAGGAAGTAGAAGTTTAGCAGAGTTAGTAGCTTGTGAGCTTAGGAATAAAAAGATTTCTTGGTGGCTTGTGAGCACAAGTTTGGATCTTTCTTGGAGTACCTATCAGTTGCTAATTGTTTCAGAGTTGGACTAGCTGAGAAGTGTTTTGGATCCTATGTGATCTTGTTGAACTATTGTAATCCTTGATGTATTTGGCCATAATTGAGAATTCCTTACAGCTCGGCATGTTACTTGTAAGCTTGGTTAATGATCAATAAAGAAGAATTTGATTCTATATTGTGTTGTTTTGTGTTATTCCACATTATTGGTATTTGGCTGCAAGTTTGGATAGTCCTTAATTGGATCCTCCGACCTTGACTGCATCAAAGCTTCTTCAAGATTCTTTTGTAACTGATCCATATCCATAGAGATCTTACTCAAGCTTTTAGGCTTTCTCCAAATAACTTTGTTCTGAGTAATTAAGCTCTAATACCAATTGTTAGAAATAGGAAATACTAAGAGGGGGGGTGAATCAGTATTTCACAAACTTTTACTTTTGCCCAATTATATATATAACAAATTAACTTGAAGCTTGCAACACAAATTAAACTAAGAAAATTGAATAACAAGCATAGAAATAAAGTAAATGAACTCATAACACCATGTTTTTTCTTGAGGAAACCATGGCCAAGGGAAAACCCTAGTGGGGATGATACCCACAACTAATCCACTAATCAAAAGTATTTGGTTAAGGATGTTGACCCTGTTAGGAGTCTATTACATACATATAGTGTCTATGTCCTAATTAAAGGACTCTAGGCCTTATTAGAAGCCTCAACCCTATTAGGAGTTGGTATTACAAAATAGGGTCTTCACAAGATGAGCTCACTACCCAAACATGCAATACATAATGATATATGAATACAAAGGTAAAGTACATAACCTTTTTCTACTGTTGAATAGCTTTCCTATTTTGATTTAGCTTTCTAGGCTCTTTGCTTTCATATACAGATTCTACTTGCTTTCCTTCTTACAATATACAACTTTGTATTACTTACAATCATAACATTACAACATTACCACTTCACATTACATTCTTCTTACATATATATAAGTTATTATAATTAATAACTTCCAATCGGCTTACAAAACATAGACTCTTTCCAAAATCCAAAAATAATTCATGTTGCCTAAGGGTTAACATCTAGGATGTCATCCCTTATATGGTTAAGTCATTATTTTTATAAACAAAATAATCCCTTAACTTAATATTCACATTTTGTCTTCTTGCTCTATTCAGGTCAGCTTCAACACTGTCTCTATAATTCTTTAATATCTTCTTTTGTACATGTTGTACAGACTCACGCTTTCACATGTGGCTTTGATATACATAGAATTATCCATGTTCAAGTGTGCATGCACTGAACCTACTTCTGTGAACATCACTAACCAAAACTATCTCCGATTAGACTAATAAACACTGTTGTACTTAGACAATTTTCACTTGCACTCATACAAAATTGCTTTCTTCTATTATGCAATCATCATGGTGATTATATGTTTCTATAATGAAAAAAATATGATATCCTACTTAGCCAAATTGCCAACAGGTGGCTCTCTACAAGATTTTCTTTTGGTTCTTGCCATTACTATGAACCTCATTTTTGTCTATCAGATTTTCCATTCTAGTTTTGGTAAGATAGTTGAGTTCTCACCACATGATGTAGTTATTTGAGACCTCCATGATCCTGATTTGGTTTTTACTACTAGGAGTTTTGATTCAGAGTCTCACTTATATAGGTTTGATGGCTTTGAGATCTCCAATTATACAAGTGTTTCTCTTATTTCTCATGTAGACACAGTGAGCAAGCTGTGGCATGAGAGTTTTGGCCATGTCAACTATAGATATCTACAACATATGAGTACATAGGAGTTAGTGATTGGGATTCCTCAAATCTCTTGCATTGATGGTATTTGTTGAGGTTCTACACTTGGCAAACATTATAGAGATCCTTTTCTGATAGGAAGATCCTCACGTGCTAAGGCACCATTGGAGTTGATACATAGTGATCTCATGTCATTTCCCATTCCTTTTTATGGTGCTTGTTATGTGCTCACCTTTATTGATGACTTCTTTAGATGCACATGGGTGTACTTATTAAAGTACAAGTCTGATGTCTTTAATTTATTTCGAGTCTTTAAGACATTTGTGGAGAAGCAGTCTGGTCTTTCTATCAAGCGAATATGCACTGATAATGGGGGGAATATGTGAATCAATATTTTTATGATTTTTGCACTAAGTAAGGTATATTGCATTAGCTAACAGTTCCCCATACTCCTTAGTAGAATGGAGTTGCTGAGAGAAAGAATAGAACATTGCAGGAGATGGCCAATTGCATGATACAGTCACAAGATATGCAACCTTCTTTTTGGGAATAGGCAGTGAATTGTGCAAAATACATTCAGAATTGGATGCATCATAAGGTATTATAATATTTGACTCCTGATGAGGCTTGGTCCCATGTCAAGCCTCATGTTTCTACATTTTGAGTGTTTGGTAGTGAGGCTTGGGAATTTATTCCAAATGCTCAAAGGAAATCTATGGAGAGGAAGAGCTAACCACTCATATTTGTTGGCTACTATGATGATATGAAGGCATATAGTTTGTTTGATTCTAATTCCAGAGAGGTCTTGTTTCAGCAAGATGTCCAGTTTGATGAGCATTATCCTCAGATGGAGCCTCCATCACTAGCTTTTCTCTAATTGCCTAGTACTTAGTATTCTCCTCTTCGGGATTCTATATCCTTTGAGGATGATTTAGATGATGATCCACCTTCCCCTCCTCCACCATATATTTTGTGAGTGCCCAAGTAGGCTCATGATACTGTCGATGTTGTTGGTTCTTTGGCAGGAGATCCTTTAGATACCCGTCATACTCATGCTCTGTGATTTGGTATTGGTCTTTTGATTCATGCTATTTTAAATGATCCTCAAAAGTTTTCAAAAGTGATAGGACATCCTAAGTGGGATAGGGCTATGGATGAGGAGTACTCTTATTTAATGAAGAATCAAACTTGAGATCTTTGTACTCTTTTGAAAAGAAGAAAGTTGGTTCGATGCAAGTGGGTGTATCATACCAAGTATGTTGCAGATGGTTCTATTGATCGGTATAAGGCACGTCTTGTTGTGAAGGGATTTTCATAGGTGGAGGGTATTGATTACTCAGAGACATTTTCTCCTATTTCCAAGATGAATTCTATTCACCTGGTACTTTCTCTTGCAGCTTTATAGGGTTGGACAGTGTATCAGATGGATGTGAAGAGTGTGTTCTTGCATAGGGATCTATATGAGGAGATCTATATGGAGCAGCCTCATGGTTTTGTGCAGGACTCTTCTCTTGTGTGTAGACTTTGGAGGTCATTATATGGTCTCAAACAAGCCCCTCGGCCTTGGTATGAGAAGATAGACTCTTTCTTGCTAGCCTCACACTTCACTCATTGTCATTCTGATCCTATAGTGTACATTTAGCATCATGGGGCTGATCTTGTGATACTTGTGTTGTATTTTGATGATCTCATCATCACAGGTAGCTCACCTTCTATGATTTTGAGTGTTTAGAGAGCATTGATGGAGTAGTTTGAGATGAAAGATCTTGGAATTCTACACTACTTTTTGGGCCTATAGGTTATTCAGTCTTCGGATGGGATTTCCATACACTAGTAGAAGTATGATCTTGACATGCTTCATAGATTCAGCATGCTTGATTGCAAGCCTACTCCCACACCTTTTTAGTCAGGTGTTCTTTTTTCTACCACTTGCTCTACTCATTCAGTGGACTCCACCTTATATAGGCAGCTTGTGGGTAGTTTTTTGTACCTGACACACACTCATCCTAACATTTCCTTTGTAGTTGGCATTGTCTCTCGATTCTCCCATGATCCTCATGAGAGTCATTGGCAAGCTTCCAAGCATATTTTGAGGTCCATTCAAGGTACTACTTCATATGGCATTCACTATACATCTGGAGCTCCTCATATTGTTGGTTTCACATATGACAATTGGGGTGGTGACACATTTGGTCAGAAGTCTACTTCTAGATTTGTTTTTTATCTTGGTTTTGGTCATATCACATGGTTTTTCAAGAAACAGACTATTGTTGCATTATCATCTACAAAGGAAAAGTATCAAGAAGTTGTGCTAGCTAGTCAGGAGTTTTTATGGTTTTGACAGTTGATGACAGAGTTTCAGTTTCCTCCTGATAGTCCTACTCTTCTTTGGTGTGACAATCAGATTTCCATTCATATTTCCCACAACCCAATTGAGCATCAACGGACCAAGTACATTGAGATCCATATGCATTTCATCAGGCAGTTAATTCAGGATGGTTCTCTTAGCTTGGAGTATGTTCCCACTTCAGAGAAATTTTTTGACATCTTCCCTAAGCCTTTTGTATCCCCGCGGTATCTTCAGCTATGTTCTTGTCTTGGGGTGAAGGAATTTTTCCTTGGGGGTCTCAGTGAGGCCTACCTTCCTTTCTTTTTCTCTGCTTTCTGAATCTTTCTATCTCTTTTTGGAGGTGGGTTATTCCTGTGTGGTTTTCCCTATTTCTTTGTTTCATAGAGATTTGGTTTTGATTGGGTACCTTATTAGGCCATGTTGTCGGGACCCAAATTTGCATTCAGCATTGTAGTTCCTTTGCTTCTTTCTTGCATTTTTTTTAGCTGCACTGTTGCTCATCTTAAGGTAGGGTGTTAGAGTAAAGAATTAATTTAATTATATTGATTAAATTAACTTTACTACCTCTTAATATTTCTCTTTATGCACTTGCATTAATCTAATTATTAAATGCCTATTTGCCTATTATGGTTTTCTATTAGGTTTTATGATCTCCTACTACAAGTATTGATCCATTGTATATTTTAATTCATTCTTTTGGCTGATAATAAACTTGCATATTGTCAGAGCAAAACCTTTTTTGTTTCCTACAGATTTGTTCCTTGTGACAGGTTTTTGCATGCAGGTTTCTTGGGCTTAATAGATTTTTTTTTCATCAAATCTTACACTCTGATGGTACCAACAACTTCCTTAATTCTAAAACTATATTGAGCAATGTTCTCTTCATATTTCATTCTCATTTAATCAAACTTTCCTTTGAGACTGTCAACCTTAGCTTTTTGTACATGTTGATCACCTCCATAAATAAGTGTAAGCCTATCCCACATCTTTTTTGAAGTAACACAGTCCATAACATCATTGAATTCAATATCATTCAGGGAAGAGGCAATCTTAATCATTACCGAGTTGTGTTCCATCTTTACTCTCATTTAATCAACTTTCATAGGTCAAGGAGGTGGTGGAGTGTAGTCATTATCTAGAAGATTTAGTGTAGATCCTCCAATCCAAGATAGGTACAATCTCATCCTTCTTTTCCATGTAGAGAAACTTTCCTTGTTCAACTTAGGTACTTCTCTCCTATACATCTTCAAATATCTTACTCAAGTCTTTCAAACTTATCCCTTTAGTGTACTTAGCTCTTATATCAATTGTTACATTATAAAGAGGGGGGTGAATCAATAGTCCTTGATTCTTAGTACCTCAAATACTTTCTCTAATTAACTCGATGTTAACATGGTCAAACACAATTCAATATTTACCGACAATAGTAAATGAACTTTAACAATCAAAAAAATCAAACACATAAATCATTCAACACATGTAACACCAGTATTTAACATGGAAACCAAACTTTGGGAAAAACCATTGTGGGAATTTTCACCCACTAAAGAAAATACTCTTTTGAAGTATGATCTGTTAAGAGCCAATCTAGTTAAAGATTAAAATACACACTACCAGGTGTGACCTAGTCAGGGGATATTAGGATCTTCACCCTATTAGGAGTGGCTTGGTTAAAGGACATTGAACACTCTTTAGAATGTTACCTTTTTCAAGGATTTTACAATAAGACTGTTAAGTCCACTCGATTAAGATATTTCTCTGTTATAAATGCTAATAAGCAATAGTAAATAAATTGACTAGTAGATTCACAACTATTCTTTGCATAATTAGATCCTTTGTGTACTCTCTACCTTCACTTTCCATTGGCTTCAACACTTCATCAAATTCTACTTTCTAACTCAAAATCTATCTTTTCCTTCTTCACTACATTAGTCGGTGACTTATCAACCCTTCAGTTTTCCATCCATCAATTCATACAAATTCATCCTTTATATAGACATTATTTTTTTGCTTAATCTCTTGTATTACGTTTTCTTTTTATCAATCTCAATTGTTCAATTCATTTCACAAAATTATTCATTGTATTTAGATCTTGGTGCATATTTTACCTTCACCTCAGAACTTGAACTTTCTTAAAACTTGTTTCTTATATTTTAACCATTTAGATCTAATCCATAAATCATCATCATGAATTTTCTTGATTGTATATCTCTCTAACTTTCCTTACCATCATAACCTTACATCTCATCACAACTCAACATTAAATGTCATTATGATCCTTGTATTTAATTTTTTCCCCTTGCTCAATGGATAACTCTGAATTTTGGTTAACTTCAATCGGTGCCTAAACCCTTTTTCTTGATGTCTTGAGTTCCTTTGCCTTTACCAAAACTTACTTTTCTCTTACCAAATTACTTTTTCTCTTGACCGAGTGACATATTCTGCTTGGTAGTCAAAACTATTTTTCTTACCAACTTGATTAATCTTCTTTACCATTCTTTACCAACTTGATATAATCATATGTTAGGTAGAAAAAAATTATATATTCAACATAATATTAGTATTGTCTAATCTATATCAGTTGCCCATTTAAGTTCTTCAACTTTACAACATCTCATTTCTTCTTCTCCTTAACTCATTCAACTTATATCATACTCTGAATGATATGGAAACACAATATAAACTAGAAATAAATTACTTGAAATCAATGACAAGATAATAACTGATCTAAGCTTTCTATTATCTTGTATTTATCTGATCTTGGTCAGTCTTCATCATCATCACCATCAGTTATAGTAACACAACATAATGTTGAAGCCTCATCCATTAGGATGTCATGCAAAAATAAAATGAGAGAGGCACTACACTACTCAACTTTTAGTTATGGGTTCAAGCTTCATTAACCTTGAGGGTGATTATCTTATAGATGTTCTTATTTTCATTAACGTCTCAAACAACCTTCTATCAATGTTTCATATTTTTTATTTTGGTACAAGCAAGACAGTTGATTTCACACCACATGATGTGGTCATAATGGAACTCTGTGATCCTTATGTTATTGTGGCTACTACTTGAGTGTTTATCCTAAATCTCAATTGTACCACTTTGATGGCTTTAAAAGTACAACTCATGTTGCATCATCTTTCATTGCACATATAGATTTAGGGAGTAAGTTTTGGCATAAATATTTTAGTCATGTTAGTTACAAGTATATATAGTAGATGAAAAATTAGCCATTGGTAGTTGGTCTTCCTAAGATTTCTTGCACAAAAGGTGTTTATTGAGGTTTTACTCTTGGTAAACATTACTAGGATCTTTTTCCTTCATGTAGAGACACCATGGTTAAGGCACCCCTAAAGTTTATTCATAGTGAGCTTATGTCTTTTTCAACTCCACCTTTTTTGGGGCCAAGTATGTTCTCACTTTCATTGATGATTGCTTAAGGTGTACATGTTTGTACTCACTTAAGTACAAGAGTGATGTCTTAGATTCCTTCATGATTCAAAATTAATTGATGGAGATATGGTAATCATGCATTATGGAAATTTTGCACTAGAACATAGAATCTTGTATCAGCTTATAGTTCCTTATACCCATCATCATAATGGTGTTGTTGAGAGAAAGAAGAAGCCACTTTGAAAGACTACTAATTTTACATGATCAAGTCTCAAGATATGGATGCTACATTTTAGGAAGAGGCAATGAATTACGCTAAGTACATTTTAAATTAGATGCCTCATAAGGCATTGCGATAGTTGAATCCTGAGAAGGCATGTACCCATATCAATCCTAGTGTATCTTCATTTATAGGTTTTGAGAGTGAGGCTTGTGCATAATTTATGTTAGATGCTCATAGGAAAATCATGGAGAAGAGGATTTAACTACTTTTATTTGTTGTCTATTTATGGATGTTAAGGCATACATATTGTTTGATCTTATTTATAGAAAGGTCTTGTTTCATTACAATGTTCAGTTTGATGAGCATTATCCTTTGGTAGAATATTAATCACATGCTTCTCCATTACTTATTATTCCTCCTCCTTCATATCTTAATGGTTCCTTTACATCCAAAGATGAGGATGTAATTCTAGATCACCTTCCATTACCTACACCTCCTCAACCTCCACTTCCCAAGTGGAACCATTGCACTATTGATGCAGCTAAATATTGGGCAATGATCATTTAGATTCTTACCACACTCGTTCAAATATTTTTGGGGTTTCTCTTTTGATTCAATGATTCACCCATTTGGGATGATCCTAAAAAGTTTTATGATGTGTAAAGCATTTGTGTGAGAGATTGGACTATGGCAGAGGAGTATTCTTTATTGATATAAAATAATCTTGAGATCTTGTTCCTCTTTCTAAGGAGATAATTTTGTGAAATGAAAGTGGGTATATCATACCATATGTTATAAATGGTTCTATTAATAATCATAAGGCTCATCTTATTGCTAATGGGTTCTTACAATTTGATGGCATTAATTATACAAATAATGTTACCTCTGTTTCCAAGATATATTCTATTCACCTTGTACTTTCTCTTGCAACTTCACAAGGATGGTTATTATATTAGATGTATGTGTAGAGTTGATGCAGGAGCATCCTGGGTGTAAGAGCAATCTTGCATCACCCAAAAATATTTTTGTTTTTGTATTCAATAAGGGCTATTTTGTGCAGAGCTGCTATTTTTGGAAAGTTACTATTTTTGGTAATTTTTGTATGTGCTCAGAATGATCTGATTTCTTTCTTGGAGGTTCATTTTGGTCATATAAGTCTGCCAGTAAAGTTTCATTTCCAGATCAAGTGTATATTGGAAGATATTGAAGATTTTCAGTATTGGCAGCAGGGTACAGAAACTTTGAACTCAGTTTTGAAGGCTTTAGAGGCCCCAGATGAGGTCAAAAATTTGGGCAACGAGTGCTTGCACCGGTCAATCCTATAGAGCGCTTTATGGCATTTCTGAAATGGGGTTATAATAGCCGATCGGGTCAACTGGTGATGACTTATGGTCTTCGGAAGTTGGGCCACCTGAAATGGAGAAAAATAATTTTCTTCAAAAATTTTGTTCGGGTTTCAAAGGTTATCTTGAGCCGACTATGATGTAATGAAATGTAAAATAAAATAATTCTAAGTTTGGTCGGCCTTATTGGCTAAAATTCTGGAACCTTCCCAGGCGGTGGAAAATTGCCTATATAAGGAAGGCTGTATTATTGTCTTAGGCAGTTCAGAATAGTTCTGGGTAGTAGATCTGGGTATTGATTCGAGGCTTTGTCCTAAAGAATATTGTAAGGGAATGCCCATGTGGCTTTGCATATTGTAATTCTGAAAGTTTGTAATTCCACCTTTGTGGAGATAATCAGAAGCCAATTTTCTGTTCTTGCATATTATTGCTGTTGTTTCTCTATTTCTGTTATGTGTTTGTGGCATTAAGGGGAGCACCCTTCATCAAGAGTGCTTTATTGCATGGTGATCTTCATGAGGATACCTATATGGAATAAATCAAGGAATTTTTGTAGGACTCTTCACTTTTTTGAAAACTTTGATGTTCATTATATGTTTTCAAGCAAAATCCCTAGGGCTTGGTATGTGAAGATGGATAGTTTTTTGTTGTCTTCCAGTTTCACATATTGTCATTTTGATACCATGGTTTATATTCAATTTTTATGTGGATGATTTGATTCTTACATATATTTCTTCCAACTCATGCAAGGATAAACAAAATGGTTATGGGAGGTGGAAAATAAGTCCAAAAGAGGGTAGAACATTCAAATTATCAAAGCTGGGTGTGATGATGCATGCAATTGAAGGATTATGAAATATTTCCTCATCCTAATTTTTATAATATAGCCTAAGAAATCTTAATAATATGTGTAGGATAAATGAATAATTTCCTAACATACAAAAAAAAAATACCTACACTGACAAAAACACCAATCATCAAATGGATTTTATTTCAAGAGAAAAATTGTTAACTAATATTGTAACAACCCTTGCTAAAAATTTGAAGTAATATTTGAAACTATTTCTAGTTTGAATTTAGATTTGTGAAATAAGTATAACACTAAAATCAAGTATCAACCAAAAATTTCACTTGAATACATAAAACCATAATATCGTGAAGGGGGGTTGTATTGCCATCACACCCAAAAACATAAAAACTTAGAGAATATGTAGTTTTTTTCTAAATATATCAGCTAACAAAAATTAATGTTTGTTGCAAATTACATCAAACTGTGTGTGAATTTTGTACCTAGCTGTAGACACAACACTTCAGTAAAACATTAGAGGTTAGCCAAAAACCAAAATCATGCAGTGAAATGGAAACTAAACTAACCATGTGATTTACTGCCTTCTAGAAGGTGTGAGTATGATACTCTCAGATTAGACCGAGACCAGTGACAATGCAACTCCTAAATGAAGGATTTGAATGCCAAGAATGAAAACTATATGAATGCAAATTTAATCTATATTTTTGTGTTTTTCTATGCAATAAGATGAAGGAAACTGATATGAATCTATTCTATATGAAAAACTGATATGATATGCAATTAATCTAAGAATTGATATGCTAAATGATATGAATGCTCAAAAATAATGAAAATCTCACAACAGCTTTGATTCGCAAAGATAGATTCTTCGATCACCAATTCGCCAGCGTGAGGATGCAATTTCGTGGATCCTTTTAGGAGAGCTAAAGCCTTGATTTTATAGAAATCTAGGGCTTTGGAGGTGCATGAGAAAAGCCATAAATCACTCTTGATGAACTCAGGTTGATTTTTTGAGTTATCAGGAAATAAGAAATAATTAACTCACAAAATAATGCAAAAGCATGCAAGAACAGCTTTTTAACTCAAATCAGAAGTTTAGATCATCTTTGAACTCAAAATAGAGTGTTGAGTTTCCAAAAGTTAACAACTTGCATTGATTTCTTGATTTTGAGTTTAACTGCTCTTTGAATGTGCACAATTAATTATGAATTAATTAAATAAATAAAGTGATTTATCCTCAACTTAACTGATTTCTGAAATTAAAACAATTGATTTATGGCTTAATCAATTATTAAATCAAACTTTATTCTAAAACTATATTATCAAAAATTGACAATTGACATTAATCAATTAAATAAAAATTTAATCAATTAGTCATAAGATTTTAGATTTATTGTCAAAATTAAATAATACAATTTAGGAATAGTTTAATTAAATCCAATTAAATAATTAAGTGGCAGTATTAAATTTGATTAATTAAATATTCAAAATATTCAATTAATCAAACTTTAGGATAAATAGGATTTATCGCCAAATAATAATTAAATTAAAGATAATTAGGATAAATAGGAATATTCCCCGATGCAGAATTTAGGATAATCAATTAGGATTTGATAATGTGCAGATGTGCCTTAGGTTAGGACTTTGATGTCAATTTCATTTGAATTTGAAGATGTGGGAGGTTAATGAACCTATAGCCCATTTTTGGGGTATTACATTTTGCCCCTCTTTGAATTACTGTGCAAAGCGCAGTGGTTCAAAGAATAGTTTGTGTATGATAAAGACGTATGAAATTGATTTGAAAGACTTTAAAGATTTGAAAGAGAGATATTGACCCAGACCCAAAATGACTAGGAATCTAGATGATGCTAGCTATATCAACAATGAACCGGTGATTATGAAAAGTGTCAAAATGCCTGATTCTAAACCTTATGATTGTGAAGAAGTGACCGATTCCAGACCTCAATGTCCTTGTATGAATCATATTGGTATCACATCCTAAACACATCAGTTACGAAGAACCAAAGAAATAACACCAATGAACCGATGGTTACAAAAAGCTGATATAGTTTACAAAATAGATTTGGATGCTAGATGAATCTGATATGCCCCAAGAGATGATAGATTTTCCCTAAGCGATGAGGACTTTAGATGAATCAGCAACTAGACGTGGTTGTTGTCTTGATTACTGAGGAAAGATTGATTAACATAATTGAGTTACAAACTTTGAATGATGTGCAATACCATGCCCCCTTCGGGATGAAAATTGAAATCTGACAAGAAAAGTCAGCGTTAATAGTTTAGAAGCATGTTAATTGATTTGAGAAGTGGTTGTACACGTTTGAGAATGCATTCTACATCGTTTGGAGGTCCAGAAGACCAAGTTTGACTAGGTTTGACCATGAGTTGACCATAGTTGACCAAGTTGAAATTTTGATAGTTTGATGTAAGATAGTCAGTTAAGTTGAATATTGGATTTATGTGATGATTGAAGTTCGATTGTGCAAGCAGTCAGACATCCTGGGTCTGAAAATTTTAAATCATGATTTTGACATAGTAAATAATCTCAGATTTCAATTTTGATCCCGAAAATGGGTTTAGAACGTCGAAATTAGCCAAGGGTACAATTTTTGTAAAAAATAGAGCACTTTTGAAAATTAGGTCAAAAGCTATATAAAGGCCAAAAGGGTCATTTTCAATTCATTTTCACCATGACTTTTGAAAACCTTGTGGAGCCCTCTGAGTGAGAAAAATGGCAGAAATGAAGGTACCTATGTCTTCTCACCATTTTGAGTGCAGCCAGAGGCATCAGAGACCTCGACAGTATGGACATCTGGTAGGTGGACCTCTTTGCTTCTCTGAAAAGTCAATTTTTCTTTATTTATAGCATTTTTAGCATTTGTTTCATACATTTTCAACTTTTTAATTTTTGCATGCATGAAAACTCGTACAACTATCTGTTTGGGCTCGTACGACTTTTCAACCCTAGTTAGATTATCATTTCATTAACCCCCAAGACTCGCATGAGAGGGATCCAAGAGTCGTACGACATTTCGTTGGGTCCCTCCTAACTCGTACGAGGAGGTATATAGTGTCGTATCATCATGCTTTGTTGTATGGTAACTAGTGAAAACTCGTATGAGTTTTTCTGCCAGTCTTCTTTGTCATTTGAAAAATAGTGAGCCCAAAACTCATTTCTAGGCTCCTCCACAAAGACCATTAGGACAAATGAGGCCCCCTCATCCCTCTAGTTCCACAACAACTAGATCTACAGGTTCACAAAGATGGACTAGGGGAGAGGGCGGTACTTTAGGGAGTGTTGGTACTACTGAGGAGGTCCTTGTAGCTAAGCAGGTTGTAGGTGGTGATACTAATCCCATACAGGAGGATACCAGTTTTGATCTGGGTGCAGAGATTAGAGGCCATAAGGCGCAGAGAGCAAAGACCATAGAGCAGTCTGCTGAGGATACTGACATGCCAGTGGTAGACGCTAATCCTAGTGTTCCATTGTCTACATAGGAGATCATGAGGAGGCTTAGATTATAGGTCTGGGACCTGAAGGTGCATAGTGCTTGATGGGAGGAGAGATATCTAGAGGCAGATAAATAGCGCACTGAGCTTCGTGGTGAGGTTCAGAGATTGCAGGCAGAGGTTATCCATCAGACCTCTAGATCTACATATTATGTTTCAGCATACTACATTGTGGTTCCACTTGCTCAGAGAGTTCCTTCGTACTCTCAGTATATGATAGCATTAGAGGGAGTGAGAGCACCTAGAGCTGAGGTAGTGCCAGATGAACCACCACCACCTCCACCAGATGGAGAGGATCAAGCCGATAGCTGATCTATCAAGATATTCTAATATTTTTATCGCTCTTTTGATATTGATATTGTTTTGATAGCTCACATGAGCTCATTCTTTTGTACAATGTGCCAATAGTGCACCCTTGACTATTTGGAGTTTTATGATATATATATGAGATCAAGACTTTTGGTTGTGACTTCATTTGTACTTGTCATGTTTTTTATGTATGATGATATCATGTGATGTAAATGCTATGAGTAGAGTAGAATGTATGTATGGATTCATGCAATGCAATGATTTTCTTTCATATGTATGAATGTTATGCAAATGTACTTGATTATGGAAAGTGTATGTATGGAAATGTATGTAATGCAATAGATGGAATGAATGATTATGAATATGTAATGAAAATGCAATGATACACATGATATGTTTTGTAGGTATTGATGAAGAAAAGTACTCAGTCTTATGTCAAAAAGGATGTGTAAGCTAGGATGGTGACTACATGCATTTCTGTGAGAAGACCTTCGTATGAGAATCAGCTCTTCAATTTACAGTTCAAGTATAGTTTTCGAAGGATTGTTTAAAGATTGTCAAGCAATTTGTGAGATCATGCAAAGTGTAAAATGTCATGCAAAATGAAATGCAACCTAAGACCTAGGACCTAGTCACTGATCATGTGTCAGTCATTTGTCATCATTGAGATTTTTTTAGGTAATTAGATAAATCAATACAATGCCCACTAGTTTATAAAAATCATAGACATATGAATACTGATTTGTATGTGCAAGAATCAATACAATGCCCACTGGTTAGGCAACCATGGACATATGAGTATTGATTGTATTTTCAGAATGTTGGATTAGATATAAGCACCAAGGCACAAATGCCAGGATGACCTAAATATCATATCCATTTTAATATAGCAATTTGTATAAGCATCAAAACATAAACATCATGATGACCAAAATACACCTTGCTGAAACAAACACATCAAGCAGTCAAGAGATCATTCTAAATCCAATGTGAATTACTCGTAGTGACCCTTTATCATTCACATCCTTAGGTAAGATCGCACTTCACAGTAGGAAAAAGAACTCACTCAAAAGACAATAGTTAGATCAAACTTCCTTGAATTTTTTGGGTATCAATGGTCGAGGTACTCATGACCATCCAATTTGAGATAGAGGCTCTTATAGATGGACACCATTTCAATCCAGAATTTCCAAAGTTGTTAGATTTTCACATCCAAGCAGAAAATAAAGAAAAGATTATGTCCCCAGTCATCACTCCCTAAATCCTATAAAGGACATCATTGAAGAGCTCGAAGGGACACAATATGCAAAAATCTCAATGTGAATCAGTAAGCATACAAGGAGATAAAATCATGAAGCATAGATTGTTTTCATTTTGTGTTGATGTTTGATTGTGTTGTTGTAGGTGCAAAATCCTTTCTAGAGACGAGACTGACTGACTGACTCAAATGAAGTTTCAAAGGACTCTAACTGGACATGACTCATCTGAGGTATACTGGAGACCATAGGATATGACATTGATTGCCCCCAAGTGTTAAGCATTGATAGGATACAGACGTGTGAGCCAATTGGTGTACAGACCGACTTATTGAAAATAGGAATGTGTAAACAAACCGGGAAATACATACAAACTAAAGCAAGACTGAAAGCTAGGAAAGACCAAGATTGTGCTGATAGATGGAGTATTTTAAACAAGTGGTGCCCATTTGCCAAGTTTTCACCATCTTGGCAGAGATTCTATTTTTGCTACCAAGGTGCCTGTTTCCAGGTTTTCACCAAGGCACTTTTTCTTTTTCTCATTTTTTTGTATTTTTCATTTTTTCAATTTTTTTGTACTTTTGATATTTTTTACTTTTTTGTGAATCATCAAGGCACCTATTGCTAGGTTTTCACCAAGATGTTCATTTTTTCATGACTTTTTCTAATTTTTAAGATTGTTTCAAGACATTTTACCATAGAATGAATGCCTTAGGCATAGAATTTCTTTAGATGGAGAACGTTGATTGGTTCTCAGAGTTGTTCTCCTTCAGTCATTGAGAGTTGAGAGGCACCAAAGCCAAAAGTAGTAGTGATTACAAAGGGACCCAACCAGTTGGGTTCAAACTTCCCCTTGCATTCTCTATGTGATTGATTTTTAGGATTCTCTCTCAAGACTAGATCGCCAACTTGAAATTCTCTGTGTCTAACTTTCTTGTTGTAACCTCTAGACATTCTTTTCTGATACACTCTGAGATGATCATACGCTACTTGTCTACACTCATCTAGCAGTTCAAGTTCTTGAAACCTTGACACTCTGTATTCATCATCAGTTACTAGACCATGCATTCTAATTCTTAGTGATGGGATTTCAACCTCAATAGGTAGTACCACTTCAGACCCATAAACTAAACTGAAAGGTGTAGCCCCAGTAGGCATTTTGATACTTTTTCTGTAGGCCCAGAGAGCTAGATTGATCATGAGATGCCAGTCTCTTCCTATTTTATTAACTGTTCAGTGCAAGATTTTCAATAGATTCTTATTAGAAGCCTCTACTTGTCCATTCCCTTGAGGATAGTAGATAGATGACCAATGCTGTGTAATCTTGAATTTGGCACATAAATCATCCAAGTCTTTGTTCTTAAATTTTCCACCATTATTTATGACTATAGAATGTGGAATACCATACCGGCATATGATGTAGTTCAAGATGAACATAGATATTTGTTTCCCAGTTGCTTGTGTTAAGTTGACTGCTTCTACCCATTTTGTGAAATAATTTGTAGCTATGATTATATGGGTATGTCCATTAGAATAATGAAGATGTATGGATCCTATAAGATCAAATGCCCATTGATGAAAAGGCCATTGAGTAGTGAAGGGAATGAGATCTCTCCCTGGAGCATGAATTAAGTTGCCATGCACTTGACACTTTTGACAATTCTTAGCAAACTTGATAGACTCTTTCTCCATTTCAGGCCAATAGTACCCAGCCCTAATAAGTTTTCGAGCTAGTGTTAAACTATTTGAGTGTGACCCACAAATACCATCATGGACTTCCTCTAATGCACATTGAGACTCTTCTCATTCTAAACATCTAAGTAGCATACCATCTAGACCTTGTTTGTAAAGATCATGACCAATGATGACATATCGGGAGGCATTACGGATAAGGTATCTCTTTTCATGACGGTTAAAGGTATCGGGAATGATTTGGTCTTTGAGATAGGAGAATAGGTTTTTATAGAAGGAGGAATCATGACCCAAAACAATGCAGATCATATGGCTATCAGGGGATTCATATGCAGGATAAGATAGTGCTTCCACCAAGAACTCGTAGCGTAGCTCATGTTCAGGCTGTTGTAATAAAGTAGATAATGTTGCCATTGCATCAGCAGCCTTATTCTCTATTCTAGGTATTTTCTCAAATGTGATAGAGATGAAATATTTCTTGAGATCATCTACCATTCTCTTATATGGAACGAGCTTTTCATCCTTAGTTTGGTACACATCATTGACTTGATGGATTACAAGTTGTGAGTCTCCATGAATGTGTAATTATGTTACTCTCCCCTCAATTGCTATTTTCATACCATTCAAAAGGGCTTCATATTCAGCAATATTGTTTGTACAAGGGAACTTTAATTTGAATGCTTTAGGGATGGAGTATCCTTAAGGAGTGATAAACAAGATGTCTGCTCTAGATCCATTCTGTGTATAGGATCCATCAAAGAACAATTTCCATTCTCTAGAAGAGAGATTCATGATAGAGGAATCTGGAAATTCCATTTGCATTGGTGTGTCATCAAACAAAGGTGCATCTACTAATTGATCAGTAATAACTTGGCCTTTAATAGCTTTTCTTTCAACATATTCAATGTCAAATTCACTTAAGAGCATGACCCATTTGGCTAATCTACCTTTGAGGGCAGCTTTGCTTAGTAGGTACTTTAGTGGATCAATCTTAGCTACTAAATGTATGGTATGAGCCAACATATAATGTCTCAGTTTCTATGATGCAAAGATCATAGCTAGACAAGCCTTTTCAATCATAGAATATTTCTTTTCGTATGCCACCAATGTTCAACTAATATAGTATATAGCTCTTTCCTTTTTACTCTCATCATGTTGTGCAAGCAATGCCCCCAGTGATGTATATGTTGCGGAGACATATAAGATTAATGGCTTCCCTTGAATAGGAGGCATCAAGATAGGAGGATTTAATAGATACTTCTTGATATGATCAAAATTATTTTCACATTCTTCGCTCCATGCAAATGTCACACCTTTATGCAATGTCTTTGTAAAAGGTTGTGATATGTCTGCTAGCTGGGATATGAAGCATCTGATAGACTAAACCCTCCCTTGCAATGTTCTCATTTGACTAATATTCTTTGGGGGTTGCATCTCCATTATAGCCTTTACTTTAGCTGGATCTACCTCAATTCCTTTCTTTGAAACAATGTATCCTAAGAGCTTTCCAAAAGTGACACCAAAAGCACATTTCTTAAGATTTAGTCTAAGACTAAATTTTTCCATTCTATCTAGTATCTTGCTCAATTCATTTAGATGTTCAGCTCTAATCATAGATTTTGCTAAAGTATCATCAACATAATCCTCCGTAGTCCTATGCATCATGTCATGAAAAATAGAAGTCATAGCCCTCTGATATGTAGCACCAGCATTCTTAAGCCCAAATGGCATGACATTCCAACAGAAGGTACCCCATGCGCATGTAAAAGTAGTTTTCTCTTGATCCTCTAGAGCAATTTTGATTTGATTATATCCAGAAAAACCATCCATTAAAGAATACATCTCAAAGCCTGCAGTCATGTCCACTATCATATCAATGTTAGGTAATGGAAAATCATCCTTAGGGCATGCTTTATTTACGTCTCTGAAATATGTGCACACTCTTATTGATTTGTCTGATTTAGAAATAGGTATAATATTAGAGATCCATTTTGCATAATCAATAACTCGGATAAATTCAACTTTCAGGAGCTTCTCTAATTCAGCTTTTACCAAGAGTGCAACATGTGGATGCATCTTTCACAATTTTTGCTTAACAGGTTTAACGTTTGGAGCTATAGATAAATGGTGCATTATAAGATCGGGATCCAAGCCTGGCATATCTAAATATTTCCATGCAAAGTTGATCTTTTTCTCTATTAAGAATGTTGTAAATTTTTTCTTTTCTTCTTCTGATAAGGATTGTGCTACATGGATCAACTGTGGTTCTTCTGTTGTTCCCAAATTGATAGATTGAGTGGGCTCAATTAGAACTAGAGATTTGTCCTGTAAATGACTCAGAAGGACATCAAATATCTCATCCTTAGGCACCTAAAAGAGGTTTTCACCTTCGGATACATCTTTTATTTTTACTTTTTTAGGTTCTAAGACTGCCACAAAGTGGTTTTCACCCTCAAAACTCATTTTCTTTTTATTCTTATTCTTATTTTTCTGACTAAGATACTTGATGTCTGACTCTATCATGCTAACACTTAGTTCACTAATGGAAGTCCTCATAGGCTCAACTGCATTTAGGTAACAAGCAAGGGCATAGTCATTGGGAAAGGTATAAATACCTTGGTTCAAGTTGGTGGATGTTATGTCAAGAAGGTTAGGGCATTGGATAGTCAAAGTGGTGAAAGATTGGGAAAGAGTGTTTATAGATATGGATCTGTCATCATTGGTCCTAACCCGATGCTCAAGTTCAAAGGTGATATTACAACTTAAGACATTTAATTTGTGAATAGGCTCAATGTTATTGTGGGAATCCACTTCAGCCATCGGTGGATCAGACTCGATAAGTTCATTATTTCACTCTAGACTTACGTTAGGTTGAGGTGCATATTGGTGAATAACATCAACATGCCTTTCTATAATAAGTTCATCTAGTTCTGGAATGACTCCCCATTCATAGTCATTTGATTCATCTTATATTTCTTCATCTAGAACTCTAGGAAATCTGAGAACATGAGTAAAGTCAAGATGAATACCCCAAGAAGGGTTTCCCTCATATTCTGATTTGAATTCATACTCATGGGAATCCATCTTAGAATAACTACCACCTTCCTCTTTTTGATTTCCTTTGAGATTAGTTGGTTCTTGTGTTACAACTATCTCTTGCTCTATAGTAGGTTCTTGTGTTTCTACTACATTAATTCTTTTTATTGGATCATCTTCATCTTCAAGGAGGTCTTTTATTTCTTTAGGCAAATGCTCATAAGGAATGAGCTCATTAGTGGTGTCTGAATCATCACTATTAGATTGTTTAGTTATTTCTCCCTTTAGTTGATTTGTTACAGAAGGATCAATCTATTCTAATACATGCGGGGAGTTCTTGCTAAGACAGAAAGGTTTCTTCATGTATCCTAGACCTATTTTATTCTTGTTTGCTCGGCCATGATGATCAAGAAGTGACAAAAGACCTTTACCCTATAGTCCAAGAGGTCATTTTTCTTTATATCCCATCTTTGTGATCAATTTTTCCCCTGGGCCATATGACTTAGAAGGGGTATTCGGTATTTTAGCATCACATTTTTGAACCACTTGAGATTTAGGTTCATCTTTGTATAGCCATGTGAGCATAGCTTTATCCTCTTCAAACTCTTGTTTAGATACTTGTTCTACAATAAAATTTCCTTTATATGTTTCAAGAGGTTCTTTAGACTCTATTTTAGACTATTTCAGAGTTTGCCCATAAGACTTAGGAGAGATAGGGAGAGATGTCAAAGATAAGATTGGCTCTATAGTATATTCTCCCATACCATTTTCTTTGATCTTAACCTCTTTAGCAATGTCTTCCATCTTAGATGTTGAAGCAACATCTAGCTGCTTAGTGGAAGATTATCTATTATTAGGAACAAGTTTATCAACACTCTCTTTCAAGGTATTGCAAGTTGTATACAGATCAGCTGGAATCGTCACCTCTACTCCTTCATAAGGAAACTTTAAACATTGATGGAATGTAGAGGGTATGGCTTTCATGTCATGTATCCAGGGTCTTCCTAGGAGGATATTGTAAGCCAAAAGTAGATCAAGAACTTGACATATAGTATCTCTGATGACAGGACCTACTCTGATAGGTAGGACAATAGTTCCCTTAGAAGATCTTTCTTGCTCATCATATGCTTTGATAGTTATCTTCTTCCTAGGATCAATGGCCATTTCTAAAAATCCCAATTATGTAATCAAGCTGAAAGAATAAATGTTTAGGCCAGTGCCCCCATCTATCAACACACGTTTGACATGACAGTTTTGGATCAAGACTTCAATATGCAAGGGTTGGTTATGCGGATGACTCAAGGAGTTATCATCTTCCTCTAAAAAGGAAATGTACTATGGAGACATAAGATGACCAACCATAGTCTGGAATCTATCTAAATCAATGTCATCAGGAACATTAGATCTGAGTAGAGCTTTGTCTAGAATGGCTCTATGAGCTGGAGATATCTGAAGCAACTCAAACATGGAGATTTTAGCATTTGTGTGCTGGAGTTGTCTGACAATACTGTATGAAATAGGCCTGTGTCTCTAGGATTTGAAGATTCAGATGTAGCCTTTTGTTTAGAAGTAGATGAAATATTGAAAGGCACCTTAGGGACACTTGATGAATCTGGTATTTGTCCTTGTAGGTGTGCTTGAGCTTGTGATCGAGTAACTGCATTAGCTGATTGATTATCTCTATCTCTTCTTACAAATGTGATGACATTGCAATGCTTAGATAGGCATGGTTCAACCATATTAATAACAGCATTGTTTCCTAAGTAGGCATAATTGACTTTAGCACCCATCTGAGGCTGAGAAGAAGAATCTTATTTACCATGTTTAGGAAATGGTTTTGTGAATGTTGTATGATCATTATTACTCTTATGATTGTCAATCGTGATGTTTCCATTATCAATTTTGTCTTGTATAATGTGTTTCAAGTGAATACAGTTATTAGTCTTATGACCTTTATTGCGATGGAATTCACAGAAATCATTCTCTCTCCACCATTTCGGTTTAGGTTATGGATCAAAGACTTTCATCTTAGGAAAGTAGATGATTTTTTTTTCCAATAGTTTTCATGGTAGATCCCAAGGATTCTCCAAGAGGAGTGAATTTGTTATTAGGATCTGTAGCCCAAGGTTTGTAATCAGATGACTTTTTGTTGGAATATGTGGCTTTAGCTTTAGAAGCTTTGATGGCTTGGGTACCAATAGTAAGATTGAAAACAGGTGCCTTAGATGGGGCACGGATATTATCAACAACATGATCTATGACAATGCCTTTATTCTTGTTCTAGTTTTTATTCTTGTCCTTAGAACTAGATCCAAATTCATACTTGTCTTTTTGAAGTGTGATGTCTCCTTTTTTCACAAGTACTTTCTCAATTTTGATCGCATTATCTACCATCTTGTCAAAAGATGTATGATTTTGCATTTTTAAAGGGTAGTTGATTTCTAGAACAAGATTGTTGATGAAGATTTCCAACTTCTTAGTTTCGGGAATGGGTCTAGCATATAGAGAAAATTTCTTCCTCCACCTCTTGAGAAATGTCAGGAATGGTTCTCCTGGATATTGTTTCAAATTGCAGATGTTGATCCTAGTGACCGGATGTTGAATATTGTAGGAGTATTATTGATAGAATAGTTTGATTAACTCCTTGAATGTTTTGATAGTAGGAGGCATTCTAGAGAACCAATGAATGGCTAACCCTCCCAGAGATTGAGGGAAAAGACACATTAAGTAAGTTGGTTCATGCATAAACTCCATAGATTGAGTACAAAATTCTCTGACATGATCTTGAGGGTCAGAGTTTCCATCATACTTATCATATTTTGGCATCTCCACTCTTTTAGGGAATGGTGGCATTTACAAGTCCTTATCGAATGGAAAAGGGCATAGAGCTTCCATGGAGAACTCCTTAGGTTCCTTTTCTTTCTTAAGTTTGTTAAGTTTGACTTGCATGGCATGCATCTATTTCATCATAGCTGTGATAGGAGTTTCTTCCTCATGTGTAATGATATCTTTCACATTAACATTTGGAGGAAGTTTAGCTCCTTGATGAGCTAATTCTAGAAAGTATGCTTCTCTATCTTCCTTCAAGAAATGTTTCATCATTCTTTTGAAGTCATCATCATTTTGATATCGAACAATTTCAGAAGGTGTAGGTTCTTGTTCCATACCGTGTTGAGATTGGTGTCCTTGAGACCCATGTTGTGTCCCTTCGTGAGACATGTTAGGAGTTTTAGGGCTCCCTAGATTAGATTGAGGAGGGGTTTGTTGATTACCTTCGTGAGTTGATGGAGGGGGGACATAACCAATTTTCAATCAAAAATTGCCAAGACTGTCATCTTCGTAAAGACCAGAATTGTAGAGTTGTTCAAGAGTTGGGGCCTGGAGAGTATTCAAAGGTATTGTATGAGATACCTCTCCAAATTTCTTGTGTGACAAAGCTCTATTTTCCACCATTAACCTTGGGTGAAGCCAAAGAAAGCAAGATGAAGACAACTCAAGAATGAATTGATTCTAGAAGATCAAATGATGCAACCTTGTCAAGATTGAAGTGATTAAGGATTAGATTGGATGTAAATGAAGGATATTGTGCCATAGTAGTGTGGTTAGATGCCCAATAGATGGCGGGCATGAGCTCACAACACTTAGTCATTTTAGTAAAAAGATTGAATTTGAAGATAATTTTGACAAGGTTTTGACACAAGATGAAAAAGACTCAAATTGATAACCCATAAGGAAAGATCAAACTCAAAGGCTCACTTTAGGAAAATGAATGGATTTGTTCTATTTTATGCTCTATTCCTGACACAGTGACTGGTTCAACAGATTCTGGAAATAGGCTGTAAAAACTGAGTTTCTAACAATTTTGACCACTCTCTGGCAATTTTTCTCAAGCGAATTTCTGTAGGTTCGTACGATAGTGGGTATGCTATGAAATGACAATTGAAAAACTTGTATGACAGTTGCAAAACTCACACAATAATTGATAGCATTTTTTTTTACTTTTGTTTTTGACTAGCGGCAAAACTCGTACGACACTATACAAGCTATCATACGGCAATACAGTGGTTCTGAAACGACACTTGCCAAAACTCGTACGACTATCTGACTTGATGGGATGACTTTTGACTCTAGAAAAGGTTTTGACTTCAGATTTTGCAAATTTTGGTTTTCAAGTTTAGATTGTTCACAAATTTCTCTGTCCAGTTTTGAAGATTATTCTGAGATCATTTGTTTTTGGTAGTCAAATAGATAAACAAGCATGCAAAACAACAAGCAAGTGATTCCAAGCACATCTGAAAATAATGAATAGGGGACAAAGCAACCCTACGCATGAACAATCAAGTGACTGAATGTGCTAATCCCTAGGAGTGCTAATTGTGTATGTTCCAAAAGGTTTTTCAATAACACACATATTCCTAGAAAAATGAAAATTTGGCCTCGCTAGGGTTTGTAGTAACGTTCTGACTCTGCAACTTTTGTGATCTCAAGAGGGAAAACTCCAATCCAGGCACACCGGGGTTTTGACACAGTCTAAGAAATTAATCAATCAGGAGCTGCTAGGGAGATCTGACGGCCCAACAAGAGACCACACCTGTGAAGATTTCCTCCACAAGGACATTTATATAGTGGCTACTGCTACCATGGAAAAAATGGCTATTACCACTTGAGGTTCTGTCCACATGGTTGACCCAATTAAGGGAATATCCACTATGGTTAACCCTCTCTAAAGGTGACTCACAAAAGATACCACATGGAGACTGGTTCCAGATTCAAGGATCTAAGTTTTTGATACTACCCAAAAAGGGAGTAGAGCATAGTCCTCTAGACTTTTCACTTTTAACCAAAACAAAGCAGATAGATTAATCTGACATGCTAAGACCAAGATTATCTCACAAAGATCTATGACATCAACTACTTATGATCTATCAACCTCTCTGGATAGAGAATGTATCAATCAAAAGTTGAAGACACACAAATCTAGTAGAACGTGAGACTCTCTCAGTACCTTCCCTACCTACAAGGGGATCCTTCGTCAAGAGGAGCTTCACATGAATAAACAAGTAGAAGAAACTCAATCTCTCAAGATCATCCACAAATAGTGTTCATAGGGCCTATTTACTATGTGTAACAGATATGCAGAAAGCAAATCTATGTTCATTTTATAGCCCAAAATGAAGTCTTTGATATGAAAGCAAGGAAATCACACAAGCTTGACACATGAGAGTTCATTTTAATCCAAATTGAAATGTTATTAGCTTGAGAAGAATACCTAAATTCCTCGTGATGTGCTTATTAGATTTTTACCTATTTTAGCAATTTAGTTGCACTTTTTCCAATCAGATTCAACAAGTATCAGTAAAAAATAGAAGATTTCAATTGTTAGGGTTAGCTGTTAGTCCAAATCTAAAAATCAAATTTGGAAAACTGTCAAAAAATTTGAAATGACAATTGAATTCTGGAGTCAAAACTCGTACAACAGTGGGTTACCTCCCAGATGATAGTTTGGAAACTCGTACAATTATGGGTATCTATTCATACGACAATCGGGCTTCCAAACGATAATGTGTACTCTCTGATATGAGCCTTGAAATTTGAACCTATCGTACGATAGTGGGTACCTCCCAAAATGACTTTCTAACAAAATTCGTATGAAAAATGTACGGACAAAAAATAAAAATCATAGTTTTAACCCAGAAAATGACAAGAAAGTGATAGAAATTGATAGAAATGATGATGGAAACCTATTTTAGGGCCCCATGGTGGGTGCCAGAAATGTGTGTGTGAATTTTGTACCTAACTGTAGACACAACACTTCAGTAAAACATTAGAGGTTAGCCAAAAAACAAAATCATGCAAGGAAATGGAAACTAAACTAACCATGTGATTTACTACCTTCTAGAAGGTGTGAGTATGATACTCTCAGATCAAACCGAGACCAATGACAATGCAACACCTAAACGAAGGATTTGAATGCCAAGAATGAAAACTATATGAATGCAGATTTAATCTATATTTTTGTGTTTTTATGTGCAATAAGATGAAGGAAACTATTATGAATCTATTCTATATGAAAAACTGATATGATATGTAATTAATCTAAGAATTGATATGCTAAATGATATGAATGCTCAAAAATAATGAAAATCTCACAATAGCTTTAATTCGCAAAGATAGATTCTTTGATCACCAATTCACCAACATGAGGATGCAATTTCGTGGATCCTTTTGGAAGAGCTAAAGCCTTGATTTTATAGAAATCTAGGGCTTTGGAGGTGCATGAGAAAAGCCATAAATCACTCTTGATGAACTCAGGTTGATTTTTTGAGTTATCAGGAAATAAGAAATAATTAACTCACAAAATCATGCAAAAGCATGCAAGAACATCTTTTTAACTCAAATCAGAAGTTTGATCATCTTTGAACTCAAAATAGAGTGTTGAGTTTCCAAAAGTTAACAACTTGCATTGATTTCCTAATTTTGAGTTTAACTGCTCTTTGAATGTGCACAATTAATTATGAATTAATTAAATAAATAAAGTGATTTATCCTCAACTTAACTAATTTTTTAAATTAAAACAATTGATTTATGGGTTAATCAATTATTAAATCAAACTATATTATCAAAAATTAACAATTGACATTAATCAATTAAATAAAAATTTAATCAATTAGTCATAAGATTTTAGATTTATTGTCAAAATTAAGTAATACAATTTAGGAATAGTTTAATTAAATCCAATTAAATAATTAAGTGGCAGTATTAAATCTGATTAATTAAATATTCAATTAATCAAACTTTAGGATAAATAGGATTTATCACCAAATAATAATTAAATTAAAGATAATTAGGATAAATAGGAATATTCCCCGATGCAGAATTTAGGATAATCAATTAGGATTTGATAATGTGCAGATGTGCCTTAGGTTAGGACTTTGATGTCAATTTCGTTCGAATTTGAAGATGTAGGAGGTTAATGAACCTATAGCCCATTTTTGGGGTATTACACAAACAACACCCCAAATTGGGAGCTCGGACACATAAGGAAACAACTTAACTTCAAAAAAACTCTTCAAACCCTTGACACTTATTCTTATCATCAAAATGCATGAAATAAAATTTCAAAAATATTAATATATGCTATCATAAAAAATAATACAAATTGAAACTAGCAATCCTAAACTATGCACTCCAATCTCCTACAAACACTTACAAAAACTTAAAGAAACAAAACAACTAGAAATCCTTTTAGCACAAATACAATCTATGGATGAGATTGCATTTGGAGACCCTATAGACCAATACCTTTGAGCATAAAATATCTTTGTTTTATTATCCATGAAGATTAACCTTCATTGGTTTACTAGCTTATGAAGGAATCAATATTAGTTTGTTCAAATGATAAGATGGAATGATCGTCAAATGCAATCCAAAGTCTAAATATTAATAAAATATTCAAAATCTTAATAAAAGATGCTTGTATGTCAATTTTGTAACTCCTTTTTTTTAATTTTTCCACCACCCTCTAACATTCTTCTTCCAAATTGCCACTTGTCAAACTTTATCTTCTACATCCAAAAACCTTTGAACAAACAAGATTCTCTTCACCTAACACACCATTACACTTGGCATGTATTTTAAACAATATCTATTATCTAACATTAAATATGATTTGACCAAATTAATTTTTAAAAGCAAACTTTGTTGGTTTATTTGTAGGTCCAAAATCACTATTTTTGGATAATATGACTTACTATAAATATTAGTTACTATTATTAATAAGGAGACATGACAAGTCCTCCCTCCCAAATATTTCTTATCCTCAAGAAATAAAGAGTTGGATGGTTGAGGATTTTGACCTCTCCTATGTTGCATCTTTGATTGGAAAAACTCTCCATTTGATGAGGTGCTCTATAATACTCTTATTTCTTAACTTCTTTTCTCTTATCTTGAAAACCTCCTTGGGAATCAAAATTAGCTTCCCTTCATCATATAATGGTATTAACTTAGGTGAAACCACAACTTTCTATCATACCACTTTCTTTAGATATGAAACATGGAAGATATTGTGTATTTTTCAATCTGATGACAACTCTAATTTATAGGCTACTTCCCCTATCTTTCTAATTACCTCATAAGGTCCATAGAACTTGAGCTTGAATTTTTCAGCTCCACTTTCCTTCAAGGAGCCTTTCCTATATATTTTTAGGCTTAAGAAACCAAGTCTCCCACCTAAAAAAAAAATATTTATCCTCTTCTTATCCACATATACTTTTTGTTGATTTTGTGCATGAAGCAAGTTATCTTTGAGGAACCTCAAAATCTCTTGACTTTTCTATACAAATTCACTGGCTTCAATAACTCTACTATCTGGAAAAAAAAATCAACAAAGGAGAGCTCATTATAACCATAGAGATCTTAAGAGGGTGACATATTAATGGACATGTGATAGGAGGTGTAATAACAATATTCTCCTAAACACAACCATTTTACCCAAGTACTTTGTTGGTTGGAAACATACTTCCTCGAATATCCCTCTATCTATTTGTTTATAATTTGTGTTTGTCCATATGTTTGTGGATAATAATGTGTGTTGGAAGTCATTTTTATGTCTATCAAACAAAAAATCTCCTTCCAAAATGTAGTAATAAATCTACTATCTATATCACTAACTATGTTCCTTGGCAAACCATGCAATCTAGAATTTATTTGAAAAACAACACTGCTAAAAACATTATTGATTCTTTTGAAAAGTGTATTATAACTCATAATTTTAGGGAGGCCAATTCGACGGCTGACTGGGCTGCGAATTTGGATTGCCAAAGCTAGGTGGATATCAAGTGGGATGATGGTTGTGCCCTCCCTTTTGAAGGGATATCATTAATTGATAAGGACCAGGTTAATAGTAGGCAACACATTCTAAATGAAGTGCAAATTAATGAGTAATGAATGTGGAATTTGGAGTGAATATGACGAAGGACAGTGGGAGGATTACAAGATGATAATTGCTTCCATTTGGCACAATTTATGGGTCATTCGTAGGGTTAGAGGACTGAACTACTCCTCTAAGCCTAATCTACAGAGCTTTGTAAAAAAATTTGAGAAGGGTTTTCTTGACTTTTGCAGAGCTATGGGAGGTAGAAAGAAAAGATGTGAACCGGTGAACTGTCACGAATAGAACTAGAACTAGGAGGTGCAGAAGATTGTTAAAGATAAGGGCTTGGCAGTGTATTTAGAGAAGCTTCATGGAGGGAAAGTTGTTGTGACCAAGGATTTCATTAAAACTTGGAACAAGGGGAAAGTTATGGTGGGAAAGCAGAGCATGGAAGTGACAGAGGAGATAATTGTAGAGGTGACAGATCTTAAGATTGAAGGTATTAACTTCTACAGGGATAAGAAGATCTTGGATAAAGCTTTGGAGGCTTTTGCACCAACGAAGTAGGAGAGGAAGTGTATGGTAAAGGTGGATAACTCCTACTTTAATCCTAAGAGTATTTCTAGGCCGTGGAGACTGGTTCTCTTTGTGATTATTAGCTACATTACTCTTGATGGATGTTATACCAAAATTTACAATCATCATTTGATTTTACTGAACCATTTTAGGCAAGGGGTTAAAATCAATTTCCCATTTTATTTGTTGAGTTCTTTAAATGCCTCGATCCTCAGTTGGTAGAGGGATCTAGAAGGTGACCATGTTTGTCACGATGGGTTAATGGTCCTCATTTACAAGGTGTTGAAATTGAAGAAGGTGGAGAGGCCTCAGTTGAATAGGAAGGCCCTTGAAGACTATGACACAGATGGTAAGGAGTCAAAGGAACCCTTCATGGAGGAAACTAAGAATGAAGATGGGGAATTTGAGGAGTACCAAGAGGTGGCTCCCAAAAGAAAAAAGAAGAAAATTAAGGTGGAGGACTCAGTCATGGATATGGATAGGAAGGAAGAGGAGAGTAGGGAGGACAATATCAAGGAGAAGGGGAAAAACAAAATGGAACCCATTGGGAAGCGTACTAGAGCCAAGAAAGGGAATAGGAGAATTGATAAGATGGTTTTCATCTCCTCTAATGAGGATTCTTCTTCTCAGAATAATAGCCATGATAAACAGGATGAGTGGATGGAGAATGACCCCATTGTGGAGGAGAGTATGGGGGTGGACCAAAATGTTCTGGTCAAGGAGAATATTCTATATGATGTGGCTCAGGATGTGATAAATATTGAGAAGGATGGGCAGGAGGACATGGCTAACACTAGGAAGGACAAGGTGGAGAGTTCCAAGGAGGAAATGGAGGGAGTGAACAAGGAGTTTCAGAATCTGGGGCTGTCTTGCTTTCCTAATTAACCTAAGTAATATGAAAAGTGACATTACAACAATGAAGACCCATATTCATTCAACTTCAAAAAGAGACTGGGATCCTTAAGAAGATGAATTTGGGGGAGAAAAAAATGGGCCAAAGCATTGATGAGCTCATGGAGATAGTCAGTAGGGCTGAGGGGCTCATTGTCTTTAATGACATAATTATTGCTATGGAAGAGAAAATTGATAAATGAGAGGGAATGGAAAAAAATAATTCAGATTATGGAAAAACAAAGTTGACAAGCTAGAGAAAATGGTGGGAAACATA